>OX328130.1:57827780-57958974 GCA_946811695.1 Gonocerus acuteangulatus
AGTAGAAGTAGCCAAAGGAACTGTCGTACTTCTGTGGATTCCTAGCCAAGTAGGAGTGATTGGGAATGAAAAAGACCACGAATTGGCCAAGAAACGCACTGACGAAGAATAGCCATCAGATCTAGTAACGGCCTACTCCTAAATAAGTACTATCGTCAACATAGCTAACGCTGAAGGACACCGCAACGGGTAAATTTTGGTAAAAGCTTATTACAAACGGACCGGTGTCACGAGATCCACCGAGAAAATTAGGTATCTGCCTCTTTTGACCAACTATCGGACATGATTACCTACAGGCTCCCATCGGTGTGGTGGATACAGACATCTCTCAGCTGTGTAATAGCGGCAGAATGGACGATGCACATCTCGTTTCCTCCAGTGCTCTCAGCGTCCCGGAGTTTGACGACATTATGCTTTCTTGCCTGTATTGGTCTGCGAGGCACTTGATGGCTGAATTACCTCGGGCGTGTGTAGGATCAAGTAATGTAAGTGAGAATTAAGGAAATTGATCAATAAAACTATAATCGCATACGACGCTTCAAAGATTTGGCGAAGTACAGCTTCGTCGAGTTCTGGAGCATCGTGGACTATAAAAAAAATGCAAATAATAATAACCTTGAGCTCAAAAGGAGACTTATTCAAGAAATCTCACCCATGAACCGAGTGGTCTTGTGGGATTGCCTTGGGGGTTAATATTTCCCCAGCCGATTTGGTGGGGTTGTCTACGTCGGTAGAAGGGATGCCTGTTGCAGGTTTGCTTTGTCTGTCTGCCTGTAGGTCACTTTCTGAGGCCGGGTTACTTACATTTGATAGGGTTCTTTCGCTAAAATCGGTTGGCGTTAAATTTGTGTAGATCTCTCTCTCTCTCTCTCTCTCTCTCTCTCTCTCTCTCTCTCTCTCTCTCTCTCTCTCTCTCTCTCTCTCTCTCTCTCTCTCTCTCTCTCTCTCTCTCTCTCTCTCTCTCTCTCTCCCCCCTCCTCTCTCTCTCTCTCTCTCTCTCCTCTCTCCTCTCTCTCTCTCTCTCTCTCTCTCTCTCTCTCTCTCTCTCTCTCTCTCTCTCTCTCACACACACACACACACACACACACACTTTCTTTCTCTCCTTATCAGTCCTGCACACACTCCCACTATCACTACTCTATTTTCAATCTCTACCTTCCTTTATGTTTCCTCATAAATCTCATAATTTTCCATATTAAACGCACCCACATAAGTCTGCGTAACAATATCATCCCCTGCATGCAAGTAAAGTTATTTCGGCATATGAGAAAGGATTTACTAGAATTTTATGTAGAACGTAATTTCCTCCTTAATATATAAATTTCAGAGATATAAAAATTACTAAGTTGAAGCAATATTAACGATAGTATAGCGTACTTCATGAATCTTTTGTCGAAAGTACCTTTGGTATTATTTTTATTTTTTTAATGATATATTAAATTGATTTTACTTTTAAGTTCTTTCCTACAAAACACAAGGAGGAAACTGTTATGTCGTTGTACTGATAACGTTCATTCCTTTGAACTGTTTTTTGTTCTTTATTGATTTTTGTATTGGAATTTGCAGTTGAATTAATTATTTAGTTATACGAGTTCAATAAATTATATTAATTTGTATTATTTATTGATTGCATTAGAGCTTTCCGAGCGGATTTCAAGAAAGTAGAGTCAGAAATTTCTGCAACTCTTAGTTTTCTTTGCATTGCGGCGCATGTTTTTGCTTTTCTTCGAGATTTCATCGTTAAAAAAATATTACCTATTTTTATTCTAAGCATCCAAACTACAAGGGATAAAAACTATATGGAAACGTGTCCAGGAATGTTTATGCACGGATATTTATTTTTTTAATAGACAGATATATATTTTTTTTTAAAAGTTTAATTAATAATTATAGTCTCTATTATATCTTCATTAAGAGCAAGTCTTATTGTTATTATTTAACATATTATTAAATTACCTGCTGATCATATATAAAGTTCTTTCATAATAAAAAATCAAATAAATTACCTATTTGAATGTACACCTTAAACGAAGATCTCGCTGGAAATTCGTAGCTCCAAAGTCTAACCCTCTGCCCTCTTTCCCTTTTTTTCGCTAATCCGATTTCTTCATGGACTTGTTTTATTAATTGAATTTATTAAAGGGCATGCTGATATTAACTGGATTATTATAGGGTCCGAATTGACTTTCGGATTAGTTTACGGAAGAGCCCCGGGATCGGAAGATCCTAATTGGGTTAAGGGGGTGGGAGAGGGCTTTTGACGGGGGAAACCAACCCCCCAGCTCGACCTATTGGTGCTGTTTAACACATTCCGATGAAATGTTGGAATTCCAGTTGTACTCGTGATAGAAATTTTATATTTATATATGTATATTCCTTTTTAGCACTTTCCTCCGAAGGAAAGTAGCTATTGAGGTTGGACTCATGACGGAATTTTTGAAAAATTTCTTCAAATCTTTATCGATCCTACCTAGTAGACACCGAAAATGACCCCCGTTAAAGTTTATATATATCTATATATATATATATATATATATATATATATATATATATATATATATATGTCTGTTAACACGATAGCGGCCAGAGTTTTTGTTTTTCCGTCACGAAACTTGGTATATAGCATTCAATTAGCAAACGATTGAACGAGTTCGTTAACCACCAAAGTCGGTTCACCAGAAGGGGGGGGGTTTACCCCGAACCCATAACACTAATTTGACTATGTCAGCCGTAATATTTGTTATATTTCAACGAAACTTGGTATTCGTTGTGTTAATATAGAGAGAAAATTGAGATATAAAAATGAACTAAATCGGTTCATTAGAAGGGGCGGGGTTTACTCCGGACCCACAATACCATTTCGCCACTACCAGCCGTGATTTTTGGTATATTTCGACGAAACTCGGTATTCGTAGTGGTAATCTACAGGTAAATATGTGTTGTAAAAATAAACTGAATCGGTTCATTAGAAGGGGGGGGGTTTACTCCGGACCCAAATTCCTATTATACTCATACCGGTCGTAATTTCTGCTGTATTGTAACGAAACGCGGTATACGTCGTGGGTAACTCATGAGAAAGAAGTGTTGTAAAAATGAGCTGAATCGGTCAATCGGAAAGGGGGGGTTTAATTTGTAATATATTTCAATAGAAAAGCCCGCCAGACGTAGGCTCACAAAGCCTCCGCAAGGAGCGCTTTCTACCACTTGAGTGACTGTATCCTGTTCCTGCGTTAGATCAAAATACGATAATATGAGGTTTTTTGTATTTATTACGTAGTGTAATAGGTACCATGTGTAAACATAACTCTGGAAGCAAATTAATAATTGATCAGTTACTCATTACAAATTTATAAGAGAACTATTCATGTTTTAGCACTTTCCTCCGAAGGAAAGTAGCTATTGAGGTTGGACTCATGACGGAATTTTTCAAAAATTTCTTCAAATCTTTATCGATCCTACCTAGTAGACACCGAAAATGACCCCCGTTAAAATTTATATATATCTATATATATATATATATATATGCATATATATATATGTGTCTGTTAACACGATAGCGGCCAGAGTTTTTGGTTTTTCGTCACGAAACTTGGTATATAGCATTCAATTAGCAAACGATTGAACGAGTTCGTTAACCACCAAAATCGGTCCACCGGAAGGGGGGGTTTACCCCGAACCCAAAACACTAATTTGACCATTTCAGCCGTAATATTTGTTGTATTTCAACGAAACTTGGTATTCGTAGTCGTAATATAGAGAGAAAAGTGAGATATAAAAATGAACTAAATCGGTTCATAAGGAGGGGGGGGTTTACTCCGGACCGACAATACCAATTCGCCACTAACAGCCGTGATTTTAGGTATATTTCGACGAAACTCGGTATTCATAGTGGTAATCTACAGGTAAATATGTGTTGTAAAAATAAACTAAATCGGTTCATTAAGAGGGGGGGTTTACTCCAGACCCACAATACCAATTCGCCACTACCAACCGTGATTTTTGGTATATTTCGACGAAACTCGGTATTCGTAGTGGTAATCTACAGGTAAATATGTGATGTAAAAATAAACTAAATCGGTTTATTAGGAGGGGGGGGGGGTTACTCCGGACCCAAATTACTAATATAACTCATACTGGTCGTAATTTCTGCTGGGTGAACGTGGGTAACTCATGAGAAAGAAGTGTTATAAAAATGAGCTGAATCGGTCAATCGGAAAGGGGGGTTTACTTTGTAATATATTTCAATAGAAAAGCCAGCCAGACATAGGTCCACAAAGGCGCCGCAAGGAGCGCTAGAGGGACTGTATCCGGTTCCTGCGTTAGATCAAAATACGATAATATAAGGTTTTTTGTATTTATTACGTAGTGTAGTAGGTACCATGTGTAAACATAACTCTGGAAGCAAATTAATAATTTATCAGTTACTCATTACAAAATTAAAAGAGAACTATTCATGTTTTTATTTTATTTATGTAGGATATTTTAAGCAAATTGTTCTGGAAAGCAGTCTACACTACCCAAATTCTGAGGAAAGTGCTTAGTTATGCAGCTCCTGCGTGACGGACTTTTATTTTATTTATGTAGGATATTTTAAGCAAATTGTTCTGGAAAGCAGTCTACACTACCCAAATTCTGAGGAAAGTGCTTAGTTATGCAGCTCCTGCGTGACGGACTTTTTTAATTCGACTTCTATATAAAACATACTATAATCAATAAATATCAATTTCATTAAGAATAATTTTCAGTAATTTTTAATAAGATAATATCACAAAAATAAACATAATATTACCTTTATTTATTTGATGTTTTTTTCACACAAGAATTCAAATTACATTATGAAATTGTGTGATAATCGCCGTTCTCAGTATACCAATAGAAAGCTGATTAAATTTTACAACTTTTGTGAGATTCGGCAGTCTGCAGCATTTCGAAAATTTGTCGCTATTCATAAGCTTTTATTAATTTATACTTTCGGGATTGATATTACGATCTGAATGAGATAATTGCGAACATTGAATGTACATTGTCCTTATAGAAAATTTAATTCTGATTTTAAAAAATGTGTACAAGCAGAGAAAATTGGAGTTTTACTATAAAAAAACACGGGTTTCTCTAAAGAACCTTTAGAACGTCATGTCCAAAACGGAGCGAAATAGAAATATATGGTTGGTGGGGTTGAACTACATTTTTTGTATAGTTTCTCCCCCCTGAAGGATTGTCATTAAGTTGCAATACACCCCTGGGCCTGCTTTAGTATATTCCGGAGGTTTAATGTGTGTTCCTAATCCCACTATTTATTGTGGGGTGGATAATCTGGGTCCTAAAATCCGAATAAAAAAAAAAGTCTAGGTATCCAAAAAGTATAGCTCTCCAATGTGTCCCAATAGCGCATGTGCACCTCTTATAAGCGCACAGGACACCAACTACGAGTGTCTATAAAGACAACCAACTTTTAGATGCGCCAACTTGGACGCCATATTAGTCACTGCCTTGTAAGGGATATGATTAGTAAGGTTTCTACTGCGTCACGTATTTAATAATCTGTGCAGTATTTAGAACATACATATATGTTTATGTATTTTTCTCTATTGTTGCTATCTTCTAATAGCGCTGAGTTCTTTTTGATACATAAACTCCATCAGAGATGGTTGGCGGTCAAGAAGACTTTACTAAACTTTTTTCCATCCGAAAAATAAAATATTAAATCAATATACGCTTAGGAACGAGCGCAAAGCAGTTAGCAATCGTTGATACACATCTTAGGAGACCTGATTTAGCCATTTTAATATAAAATAAAACTCCGACTCGCAGAAACTGCTTCATCTTAGCGCTTTTGTGTTCTTGTCCACTAGTGTTACTTAGAGACCTTAGAATAGAAACAATTAATATTTTATTTTGATCCATCGTAAAAATGTAAAATTAAATCTCATCGAGTTTCAAGATAGAAAAACAGGAAACCGACAATATCCATATCAGAAATGACTCTCTCCGCCTTTTCAACATTTGCTCTAAGAAAACACTATTACAAATACGTTTCTCATTTTATTTCCTCCTTTTACTAAGATACTCATTTTTCTGTTAAAAACAATTAAAAAACCGTTATCTCTCTCTCTCTCCATTTCTCTCGAAGTTTAATAATTTTATCATGGATAGACTTTCGCGGAAATAACAATTTTCTGTTGGGCTCTGTGGGTTACTGTAAATGACCTTTTAAATCAGGCAATGTATTTTTGTACCAAATAGTATCAAAAAGGTCCTTTTTTGTGGCAGCTCGATGTCGACACTACCGAATTGCATTGTCGGCATAAGCGGAGGGGGAAGGCGGAGGAGATGGGCTAAAGAATTGACATTTGTAGCACCGAAGCACTCACCAGGAAAACAATCTTCAGCAGTATTACGGAAAATTACGTCAGAAAATTGATAAATAAAGCTTATTACGAACTATTACTTATATTACCAACTTTCTCAACGAAAGAGGAGAAATACAGACGTAGTATAAATCTCTATAACTCGAACATATCTATAAAGAATATAGATCTTTATATCATAAATAAAATAAATATTTGTTATATTTCTTCGGCTATTTTCTAGAGAAAAGACGTGGGAGACGCCAATTTTCCCGGGACTTAAATCAAAGCTGTCAGGGATACGATCTTCTTATATGACGCATTCCTATATGGAGTCTGTTTATTTTGACGATTTATATTTTCGGCAGAACAATATAGGGATATAAATATAGATATGCTATCCATTTATCAGATATTAACACTAATTGAAATTGTCAATCCCAAAGAAGTTTTGCTATGTCGTCCTTCACTGTCGTACTTGTATGATGAGTATTTCAAAGACCATTAATTTATTACCATTTCATAACGTTATAGTTATGGTTCGAGTGCCTTTCGGGTGATTAAGCGCTTATGACTTCGAACAGGTAGAACAATCTACAAGTCTAAGCAAATCTATATATATAAAAATCACTTGTCTGTCTGTTTGTTTATTTATTTGGTTGTTTGTTCCTTATACAAATCTACACCGTTTGACCGATATTGACCGAACTTGGCACGGAGGTAGGTCTTGATACGAGAAATCTTCTAGGTTAGGTCAAAATAGTCAAATTTCAAAATTTGTTCAAAAGGTCAAAAGTTTTGTTCAAGAAAAAATGGCTACACTGAACTATTCAGATTGTGACGGCCATTTTGAATCGACTACTACTGGCCTCTGTCGGCTGTTAGATGAAGTTCTATTGTGCTGGCCTCTGCCGGTAACGTTCACATCGTTTGACCGATTTTCGTAACTGGGTATAGACAAAGGTGTAGCATGGCACACTGGGTAACAGCTAGTATAAACATAAAAATGGAGACAAAAATCTGATAAACAGCAATTTAATTTAGCGTTTTTCGTTGTAAAAAAAGTCCATTTATAAATGTTATACTTCGTTATCTACTCCCACGAACTGCGTCATCTTAGCACAGGTCCGTCCATCTCCTTAATGCCATTAGTAAAGAAATAGAAGCACTTACTGGTAGCATAGGATATTTCGTTAAAAATATAAAATGAAATCTCTAAGTGAAGGAAGTTCCAAGTGCCACAACAGGAAACTGAGTGTCCGAAGCGAAAATGATTCAGTTTCTTGCTTTCTGTAAGTACAATACTAACTTTACTGATAATTGCAATTTAAAACCATAACAAACAATTAAAAAGTGAGTTTAACAGACTAACAAGCTAATTACGCACGAACAGGAACCGAAACAATAATAATCAATAAAGCCGCAAAAGAATATGTAATAGTCGGAGAGCTCGCAACGCACTTTTCATGAAGTGTTTTATGCACCCTGAAATTTTGCTATAGTGTGCTTGTGTAGATAAGAAGGTAAGTATGTTTTTCCTGGACATACCTTGTAACACCAGGTACTGCGCATAGGGGAAAGGTGCAAAACAATATTGCCCAAAAATATTGGGCAATATATATATTATTTCCAATTTATTTATTTATATTTTTTTAATAAATTGGAAATATTTGTAGTATGGTTAGTCATGTGAGAGATGCTGGAATGGATATTTAGGATAACAAGATATTTCTAGTTGTGTATTGTTATAAAATCTATTTCCTCTCTATGGTAATATTCTACCAATATATTTGTATTTACATTTATTTTGTATACATACATGTCAATATTTTCCTACTCGGATTTTCCTGATCGGAAAGTAATATCCAGAAATATCAAACCTCTGGATCTTCTTTAGGTTTTCGGAAATACGAAAGATACTTATGTATTTCTGTTTTATTATTATCTTCTACTTGGTATAAGAATGTCTTGAATTATTTATTCGAATGGTAAATGGTAATCCCCCTTGTGAAAAATGAGATATTTTATCTTTTCGATATAAATTTCCATCGTTCTCCAATGCCGCGCGGTGTGATTTTTCATATTATTCCTTAGAGCAGTTTTCTTTCTGCGCGTTTTTTTTTTTTTTTTTTTTTTTTTTTTTTTTTTTTTTTTTTTTTTTTTTTTTTTTTTTTTTTTTTTTTCATAGCGTTTCAACCCTCATTACCCTAAATAGAGGAAAAACGCTTTTACGACGTTCGCCAGAAAGTGCGCTTATTAGCAAGGAATATTGAGTTCTCAAAACTAAATATATAAGTTTATATAAATGCATTATTTGTTATTCAATTATTTCATTTTTTCTAATTTACTTATTTATAATTTTTAATGGAGTTATTTTCATTGATTTTATTATTATTATTTATTCATTCATTTATATTTAAGTTATTTTGAATCTTTTTTTTTTTTTTTTGTTAACTTTGTCATTTGTATTTATCATTTTCTGTATATACTATTAATTATATTTGTGAGCAATCTTATCTAATGTACTTAAAAATGTACAGATGTTAAATAAACGAATTATTATAAAAAAAAAAAAAAAAAAAAAAAAAAAAAATATGAATGCATAGACATACATATACAAGTTATATAAATTATATATACATATATATATATATATATATATATATAATTTATAACATTTGAGATGAAAGTATGTATATTATTTTAAAATAATACACGTTTCAGGAAAAAAATAATGTAAATTTTCATGGTGATGGAGATAGTAGGCCGTTGCAGTGATGCGAAGTTAAGGGATGGTTGGGATTCGGTTAGGAGAAAAAAACACGTCAGATCTTCAGACAGAAATCTATATGGTTTTTTGACGTTTCGGCTGCACTTTGGCAGCGTTCTTCAGCTAAAAATAAATATACAAAAATTACAAGTAAGAATAATCAGCCAGTAATAAGCGATTTTTTTAGAACATCATGACAATAAATTTTGAACCAATCTTATTTTTAATCATTGAACATTAGGTAGATTTTTTTTATTATATTTATTTATTTTTTTTTTTACGGCGCATCGACATAATTCTTGGCATTAGCGCCGACATCCAGGGTACAGCCAGGAATTTTCTCAGCGAGCCCTGAGATGAGAAAATTCCTGCCGCCGGTGGGGATCGAACCCACCATCTCCCGCTTATGAATCCAGCGCGCTAGCCACTAGACCACGGGAGACCCCGATAGGTTATTATTATACAAAATGTGGTGTTGCCAGAAAGAAAAAGTAAAACTATAACACAGATGTAAAGGTAAAGAATATGCTGAAAGACACAAGCCAACAGTAAACATATACAACTGGCCGCATGAGCACACAAGTAATATCATTAAACATTTTATATAGTAAGAAAAAACAATATATTCTATATGTGAAAATAATTTATACTAATCAATAAATTGATTCTTACCATTAAAAAATGCCTAGGGTCGTATCGTATTTAATTAATAATTTATTCTGAAGGTCTTAAATACAAAAACATTAAAAACTTTCAGCTCAAATGCTAGAAATAAAAAAAAAGAAGGAAAACCAACAATGATTTTTACTTCTTTCAATTAAGCCTAAAATATTAAATGTCTTGAAACTTGCTTATAATTGTTCGTTTTGACCAAACCTATGACCTCTCGATGGATGTGGATCGACTTACCAGTAACCCTATATAAATATACAGGGTGTCCCGTAAATGTCTAGTCATATTTTGGGAGGTGATAAAGGAACCTTAGGGGAACAAAAAATGTTATGTGACGATTTTCCGAATTCTCACACATAAGGAGAAAACGACCTTTTATTGTTTTTTCGAGACAAACGTGGTTTTTAGAAGAATAATCGTTGTAGCTCCGTCCCAGGTGGTTGTACTAGAAAGAAAGTGAGACCAATCGAACGCTGAGTAAATTTACTATAAAAGTAGTTGGGAGCAAACATAGAAATGAATGAATTTAAGTATTTCTATCTTGCCAAAAGAAAGCTATTCTAAATTTCCTGACTTTTTCTTGATATTTCTTACCAGCGTTACTCCTCAATGGGCAGGATCTGAGATTTCCGGGTTTTAGAAAAACTTCTTCATTTAACCAGCTTTCCATTCATGTATCACAACCCTGTGTTATTGAAGCAAGTGAACGATTTAGGAACAAAAGTTTATAAAAAAATATGGATCTGTGAAAAGAAAATTAATTTTTTTTCCTCAGTTTATTCAAAATGCTCAAAAGAAATAGTTATTTTTATAAATATTTACTTAAATACTAAGTAAATATTTATTTAAAACAATAACAAAAAATACTTTCTATTTTGAATTTATTAATTACAGTAACTAATACTGGGTCTAGGAGTTGGCCATTAATGAACCCCAACCACACATTAACCTGAAAAATAATTATTTTTACATAGTTAACACATTTTTACAGGACTATCTATATCTTATTTACTATTAGGGATGGGATATTTAATTACCACAACAATCACACATGGGTTCACGAGAATCCCAGGGCGGTTCACAAGCGTGGCCATCAGCATCAATTCAAGGTTAAGCATTGGTTTTTTAATTATAAATACCTGTAAAAATGTGTTCAAGTGTGTTAAGTAACGCTGGTAAGAAGTAGAAGTTACGCTGGTAAGAAATATCAAGAAAGAGTCAGGAAATTTAGAATAGCTTTCTTTGGGTAAGATAGACATACTTAAATTCATTCATTTTTATGTTTGCTCCCAACTAGTTTTAAAGTAAATTTACTCAGCGTTCGATTCTTTCTAGTAGAAACACCTGGGCCGGAGCTACAACGATTATTCTTCTAAAAGCCACGTTTGTCTTGAAAAAACAATAAAATGACGTTTTCTCCCTTGTGTGTGAGAATTCGGAAAATCGTCATAGAACATTTTTTGTTCCCCTAAGGTTCCTCTATCACCCTCCACAATATGACTAGACATTTACGAGACACCCTGTATATATATATTTAAATATATATATATATATATATATATATATATATATATATATATATATATTTAAAGATATATATATATATATATTTAAAGATATATATATATATATATATAAACACATATATATGTATGTACAGATATGCAATTCCTATTAGATATACATACCCACAGGATAAGTATGGATATTGGGGACTCTACCAGAAAAGGTCGAATCTTGATAAATATTCTACGTAGAGGAACGTCCTATGAATCACGTGGAAATCCAATAACTTGGAACGTCATTCGAGCCGACTATAGGCATTCAATTATAAATAGTTTTTAATATTTTCTTAAAAAATAAATTAATATTTTATCTTGCTCATTTTTGTTCAGGTTGTATTTTACATTTTAATTTATGAACGACATTAAATGTATTTCTGGTCATCTGACCGACCTAAAATACTTTGTACAAAATAGTATAGTGAATTTATATATATATATATATATATATATATATATATATATATATATATAGAGAGAGAGAGAGAGAGAGAGGCCGGAGCATAGTACTGACCACACTATCTCCCTAGTGTGCTGTATGGTCATGAATCAGATGCCTCTATAGTATCTGCCCCTCAGGGCCCTCGTGGCCCGTTACAGGACTTTTAAAATATATATATATATATATATATATATATATATATATATATATATATATAAAGATATTACAAGAGTTTCAAAAAACATATTTAAGCTAACTGAATTGGTCCTTCAACATATGCAAAAACCATTATCTTACTGTGTGCCGTTTTATTCCTGTTTTGATTTGGAATACTTACGATGGGGCCAACGTCCATAGCCACGTTGAATACACCCCGTAGATCAGCAACGTCGGGCGTGGCCAGTACCTGAATGGGTACTGATACCGTACACCGACCACGTACTGTTGGCATTATAAAGGGTGGCAACCTGTAGATAGCCCGGCGCTAATGGCTAAGTTCTAAATACGACGTAAAAAAAACAACAAAAAAAAACATACGATGGAATTCGGAAAAAAGAGAGGCATTGTCGGAAGGTTTTACCATGGAATGTGGGATCTGTTCATAGGAAAACTATTAGAAAGGTTTCATTACATTAAAAAGCGATGTGCTCCCTAAATGAAAACGCTCTAAGAGATGGAAAAAAAATATTGACAACAAGAATTTGTCAGTTAATTAAAATCCTTTTTCTCCAGCTATTTTGCGAAGAGGAGCTATATTCCAGGCAGGCTTTCATCTACTTGACAGTTCCTTCTCGCCATCTTGATTAACAAAAGTGTATTTTGTTAGTTTTTTTTTTCACTCACTATTCCCTTTGAACTCTGTAGTCACACAATGCTTTTTCTTTTTTTTTTTTTTGCTTTTTTCCCGTCCTCAGAAGAAGGAAAAAATTCAATTTTATTTTTAATGCTTTGAAGCGACTGAAAAGTACTGATTTCATTAAGTGGGACGTAAGGTAATTAAGAAAAAAGTTAGGTACGACATTAAAAGGGAGAAAACTGGAATTCTTTTGTCATTTATAAGTTACGTGGAATCTTAACGTTTTTACAATTTTTATGAGTCGCCTTATAGGCTAAGGAATTCTTTAAAATGTGCGCGATAAGTGACTTGTCCTTCCTTTTATTCGTTTTTTGTTTGCTTATTATGTAAAGTTATTAACCATTTGCTTACATGTGGTTGATAATGTATTTATTTTGCCTTGTTAACAGATTCAATGTGTACATTTTTGCGTTTGATACAAGTAAAAATATTAGTAGTATTCTTTAACAGCTTTAAGACCAAATTTATATTAAAAATCCATAACCAATGTCAATATGTCGATTGCCAAATAAAATTAAAGGCGATGACATTAAATATCAGTCAATATAATTTCCAATTACCAAGTTAACATGTTTACAGAAAAATAGTTACGGTCATATATAGTTATATTATAAAAAAATACAGGGTGCGCCAATGAAACGGGATGATTTAATTAAGAAATTGTTTGTTGAAATACATTTTTTTAATACTTTCTTACAAAGTGATTGAAAGAAAAGGAATAGCCATTTAGGGTACAATACAAAAAATATTATTTTCTAAATACTAGGCCCAACAACTTCGCCCGATTTATGACTTCTTTTTATGGGCATACCTAAGAAAGAAGTGTTTCAAGCAGATCCACCTACGACCATTCGAGCCCCGAAGCAACGATTGTGGACGAGATTGATGAAATACCTGCCAACATGCTGCGAGAGGCGATGCTAAACTTCCAGAACAGGCTGTTCTGTTAATAATGTTTTTCAACAAAACAATTAAATTATTTTATCACCCCGTTTCATTGGCGGAGTATTCTGCTGGTATATTATTTTATATAAGGTTCTTTAAACTTTAATATAAAATATTATCGGTTTATACTTTAGTATTGTAAAATAGTATATTATTTTTGATATTGCTGAAAAATTGTCATGCTGTCGTTTACTTATTGTAAATTAGACATTTTTGAGACCACCATAAGATGATCTGAAGAGGCCCATAGGACAAGAGTTTTAAGGAATTTGTGGCTTTCCTTCCAAAAACGTAGTTAAGGCATTTTCTCTGTCCTGGTAGTCTGTTAATAGCCAGCCCTATTTTCTCAACACTTGGACACATCATATTGTATTCTTATGCTGCCTGCATTTTATAATATACTAGCTGTTACCCGGCTTCCTATGCTACGCTACACCTACTTTCTGCATCTAGAAAACCAAAGTAAATTAGAAACCTAATAAGTAATATTAAAATCTAATAACGCAAATCTGTAACTATTTGGGTTCATTGTTTCGAACTCGACATCTTCGAACTGTGAGTCATAGACGATTTTAACCTAGCCTATGACTTTCCCCGTGTTAAGACTTCATGTGTGCCAATTTTGATCAAAATCGGTCAAACGGTGTGGATTTCTATATAAGGAACAAACATACAGACAGACAGCTGGTAGACGTTTTCGACTTAGCCTACGAGACTTCCCGTATCAAGACCTACCAGAATTCCAAGTTTGGTCAAAATCGGTCAAACGGTGTGGATTTGTATAAGGAACAAACGGACAAACAGACAGACACATATTTATATATATATATATATATATATATATATATATATATATATATATATATATATATATATTGTGATCTTAAGAACGACTAAAATGTGTAGAAAGATGAATTATAAAACATGTACATGAAAAGCAAGGAATAAATACCATACCGTTTATCTCTCTCTATATATTTCATGCCGCTCTGATGCCTCTTCAGAGGCTTATAACTAAAACTTTTCTTCCTCACATCATTAAAGTTATTATTGATTTCTGATTGCATTAAAGTAATTTTTAAAATTTACTTTTCTTGTAGAATGAGTGGCATCGTTTTTTATACCCCATTAATCTACTAGCCTTTAGCACTTTTTCCCTGCCACAAAATCTCCCTATATTTGGAAATTTAACTGAAAATGTATAATTTAATTCATCTTAAATCGAAGTTAATAGTTTCACGTCAAGGAGAATTTCAAAGAATCGTGCTGTATATCCATCGAACATGATAATTCCCCACCGAATTTCGAATTATAGTTTGATAGGACTTACTGTTGTGAAATGCGATATGAAACTCAGGTAGGTTTCCTGTTTCTAGTTCGCCTGAAACTTGCTGTTACGCTTCCACACATGATTCGGGCCTGTTTCACTTTTGGCACGTGCCTGCCCCGCTGGGAACACGCCGAAGTTCAAATAGCTTTAGAAATTCAAGGCGTGTCCGTCGAACTCATGAAATGGACGTTAAGGGTGATTTTTCTTACTAATTAATAGGTCGATTTTTTTTTTTTTTAGCAAATGTGTTCCTTTTAGCTAACTTTTAAATAAAAACTAATTACCAAAAAATTCTGTCCCATAGCTAAGCTCTTTACTAGTTAAGGTGGGCTAAGTATACCAAATTCCTGAAGAATTTACTTAAAATAAACTTTACATACACAAAATAAACGTCACTAGTTTTAGTAATTGAAGGGGTCTGTGCAAAACAGTGCCAAACAACATTTATAACAAAAATTAAGTTAAAACTTAACTGTAGCTGCTTTATGTTGTATATTATGTGAGACTGTCAGTTGAAATTTTTAGGGACGACAAGATTAAGTAGCATACAGAGCTTGTAGTCATATTTTAGTAGCATTTATATCATAGACTGATAATCCATCTACATAATATCCAACATATAGCAGCTTGAGTTAAGTTTTGTTAGAAATGTTGCTTGGCAGAATTTTACCCCGACCCCTTCAATTGTCCCAAAAATATAGTGTTATTCATAAAGGAACATTCAAATTAAAACTAGTTTCATGGTCTCAGACGACACTTCATTTAATTAAAAAAAGGCTGATACCTCGCTCTTTGAAAAATAAAAAACTCAATTAGAAAAAGATTGGACCAATGAGATACCCCCGGATGAGTAAATACAAGGAAAACCCAATTTATCTTCCAATTATTTCCAAGCTCTGCCAACAGGATTTTCCTATTTTCGGAGATGTTTTGATAAAATAGAACTACAAGAGCTGATCGGCTCTAAGTGATCATTAAACCAAAATAGATTTTAAGCTTTAAATGCTCCAGTTTAAAATTATTTTGGTTTAATGAAACCGGTTAGCACATAAAACGTTTTTTTTTTTTAAATATTATTATTATGGGTGTGTGTTTTCCTCAGTCATGGATAAATTCTTTCAGAGGCTATTGCCTACCCAATGAATTCTTATTTTTTTTTTGTTTTTTTTTTTTTTTTTTCATTGTTTATGTTTATATTATTACGGGAGTTGTTTGAGAAATTACCTTATTATTGGTATGCTTTTTTTGAGACTTAAATTAATTCATCCGAGACTTTTAAGTAATTTGTTACTGGAACCGACGTTTTTGGGATAAGTCCGTCCGTCGTTATAATAATAGGGGAATCATAATTATACAAGTCTTTCTACTCTATTGCCAAGTCCAAGGATATCCGTAGCTTCTCCGAATAATATTTTCGAATATTCGCATCATTGGGGACTGCAATAACAATAATATCAGCTGTCATATTCCACTTGTCAATGATAAGAATTTAAGGTTTATTGTGATGGTTAGTTCGGTCCGTCAACGTTGCTTCGTTCCAATAAATTTTAATTATACCTGTCTGTAAAAGTCTGTGTGGGACGTAGCAATAATAAGGTACATTCTTATCCAACAGCCCGAATTTTTCTTTGGTATCGTGATGGTAGATTTTGGCGTAGTTATTACGCCACTCAAGATAATGAGATCCCACAAGGATCTCTCAGCCCGCTGTAATATGCCGAATGGGCTCATACGTTTTGTTGTACAATCCCCACTTATCAGGGATGAAAACATTTCGTCGGTACGATTTTATTGCTATTGATCTTGGATGGCTATAATGAAACCTTCTGTTTTAGTGAATAGCCCTCCCGATGTCAACCAAACCATCGCCAATGTGGTTTGCAATCTCGGCTCACAAAAACTACTATAATATCAAATTTTACAAACGACGCCTTGGGATCAAATTACTCCCCTAAGTTGGTGTTTTTTTTTTAGTTTTTTTTAAGGCATATCTACAACATGGCCATTAGCGCCGGGCTATCTACAGGTTGCCACCCTTTTATAATGCCAACAGCACGTGGTCGGTGACCCATTCAGGTTCTGACCACGCCCGACGTTGCTTAACTTCGGTGATCTACGGGAACCCGTGCATTCAACGTGGCTATGGCCGTTGGCTTTGGTGTTATTTATTTATTATTTATAATTGATTGCTACTACAGCGATTTCACTCCTTCAAGATGCTATCTGTATGGTCTAATGAGCCAGTATTGAGATAAAAATGTTGATTCCCTTATTCCTATAAACAGAGGTATGGAAATGTCTGTAATATGCCTGGAAGTCATAGGTTATGCTGCAAATATCTTCAAATAAGATTGTACAGTTAATTGTTTTGTACAACAGGAGTAAGAGTAGGAGAATATTGTGTTTATGTACTGGCAGCTGTCCTTCAACAATTCGTTCACGTCGTGTCGAATATTTAGTTTGTGTCGTCTTCTGCATTTAAGTAGATGATAATTAGATTCCGTAAGTAGACCATAAGTCGGTGTTATCTAATCGGAGCCACAAATGTTGCAATCCTAAATGCATCTTACATTATATGAGGTAATCATTATCTCTTATAATAAGACTGTATATTGTATTATTGTATTCTTATTTAAAAGAAAACCTATGTTGCAATCCTAAATGCATCTTACATTATTTGAGGTAATCATTATCTCTTATAATAAGACTGTATATTGTATTATTGTATTCTTATTTAAAAGAAAACCTATGTTGCAATCCTAAATGCATCTTACATTATTTGAGGTAATCATTATCTCTTATAATAAGACTGTATATTGTGTTATTGTATTCTTATTTAAAAGAAAACCTACGTTGCAATCCTAAATGCATCTTACATTATATGAGGTAATCATTATCTCTTATAATAAGACTGTATATTGTATTATTGTATTCTTATTTAAAAGAAAACCTATGTTGCAATCCTAAATGCATCTTACATTATTTGAGGTAATCATTATCTCTTATAATAAGACTGTATATTGTGTTATTGTATTCTTATTTAAAAGAAAACCTATGTTGCAATTTTATTTATTTTTGTTTTGTAAACTTTACTCAGATCATATTATTGTCTTTGGAATGTCAGGTCTAACCGTGTCACCAATCAAGAAGCCATGAATGAAGTGATGGTTCCCCCTGAGCAAACACCCCATCACCCTGCAAGCTGCACCTCTGCAGTCTCATAAATCACTTCTAGAGGGGGGGGGGGCAGCCAAAACTGATCCGGATTTGAATTGGTAATTCCAAGGGAAGGGGGGGGGGGGTTGTACTGCTACGGCCCCGCATATGGATCTGCTTACAATATTTCAACCGTATTACCTCCCGCGTTTCGGGCAGTTCGGATTAATTTTTCTCCCTTGAAGCCGTAAATCAATTCGCCTTTTGATTGCAAACTTTTTTTTTATCCTTTCGCAACAACACTGCATTACGCCGACATCATGCAAAATGGTTTCTACCACTCTCCGAGCAGGAAAACGCTAATGATATAAGGGTGTTCATGTTTTGTCTTCTTTTTAATAAAAATAGCCTCAGTTCAAATGATAACATTTTTTGAAGATCTTTTCAGAAACTAGTATCTCCTGATGTTACACATTGGGCAAATGAATGAGAAATGGAGACAGGCTAATCATAAAATCATGTAAACTTTGCTGTTCTATGTTTTCATCAATTTTTCATCTTTTTCCGAAAAAATTGCTAACGAGG
Source organism: Gonocerus acuteangulatus (assembly GCA_946811695.1). Lineage (NCBI taxonomy): Eukaryota > Metazoa > Arthropoda > Insecta > Hemiptera > Coreidae > Gonocerus > Gonocerus acuteangulatus. Next base: position 57,846,446 of record OX328130.1, read on the forward strand.
TTGCACCGATGAATGAATTTTTGAAGAACGCCTTGAGGGCCGATGGCTTCGAAAAAATTTCGATCGGGCCCAATTCTTCCTTTTGTATAGTTATTTCGGCAAACATATTAAAAAAATGTATAAGTGAAGATAGTTTTTGAAATTATGTACTTTTAGTGTATTAATTACTTATGTATATATATATATATATATATATATATATATATATATATATATATCAATTCAAGGAGAATTGAGAAAATGGGCGGATAAAAAAATAGAGACAAAAATGGCTTTTATTTATTTCAATACGATTTTCCTTTAGAAATAATCTGTTCTTTGGCTTTTGTAGTGAAGCTTACTAATTCGCAGTAAGGGGAAATTCCTTTTTCACGGACAAAAACATTGTTTTTCACCTCTAGAAAACTGTAATGTTTGATTTTAACTTAATATTTATTCATAGGATATTTTAGAAATAACTATATTATTAGCGTTTTATTGAAAATATAATTATTATACTTTTCCTTGGAAAATCGCTAATTTCGAGGCCTAAATAAATTGTAATCTATTGCAAAGAGAAATTGCCCCGGTTTACATATATGTATGTTTGCCTTGTAAATATAGTGTATGATGTGTTTTAAATTCCTTCGCTGGGAGTCACATATGTTAGGCAACTTTTTCTTTTTTTTTTTTTTCCTCTCCAGTAAAATATCGCGCAGAAAGTAGGAACTTTGACCGCCAGGAAAAGATGCCATATCACTAACACAAATACATATATATATATATATATATATATATATATATATATATATGTAAAACAAGTTAAAATATAAAGCAAATTATTATAATTTTTTTTTATTCTTGGAAGGCGTTATCATAAGATACTAACAATAAAAGTAATTTCAATATCCTTCATCCAATAGAGCTAAATTGTGTTGGTTCTTAATCTTGGATTTTTTGCTTCTGAAAACATGACAATGTTGCGCTTATGAGTCTTCACCTTAAAAGAGATATGAGGGTTTGAGTCCCGTCTTTGGCGGAATGACTTCTTACCTGCAAGATCCTGAATGTTTAGAAAGGTTGACAGCCTATATACAGCCGTACGCTAATGGCCAAGTAGTCAATTCGCAGTATATATAAAAATATTGTTTTAGGAAGATCAGTGGGGTTAAGCTGCGAGAGTTGAAAAATGGCTAATCAAAAATTCTATACAGGCATTTCTCTGCCTTTATTCTTGAATTGGGTTAGGACACAGGGACAGAATGGTAACATTTTGATCGTTCAACTTTTAATTTGTTTATTTTTTTAGAACTTAACCAAAGGAAAGTACCAGGAAAATAATGTTCTTCGTCGATCTATCTGCCAAGGATTAATTCAGAAGTTAGTATTATGAAATATGATTATACAATAATAATATTCAGCTTGGAGGAGCGTTATCCTTCTCCCGCTCCTGTCAGGAAGTGGCCAAGATATGTACAACAACGCAAGCAACAGACTGGATACATGCATAGTGCAGTCATGCGAGTGTATTACCTCGCCACCAAAAAGCGGACTAGAAACAGCACTCTGCACAACTGGATGCAGTGAGACCCGTCCGATACTTCTTAAACATCCAGCAAATGTATGTACATAATTACTTATTTCGGCTGGATACGAATCCCCCGAAGTAAATTCAATCACCCGGAAACGGAGGAAACCCACCCCGATCATAATAATACACCTTCGCTTTCATTGAGGGACAAGATAAATTATAAAATAGTTTAGTGAACGGGTAGCGGGATTATAGTAATAAAAACTTGATAAAATTAAAGGAGACCTTAATGAATCGAAATAAAACAAAAATATCACTCCGCGGACGAAATGATAAGATTATAGAGATAACTTATAAAACAAACTGATAACAAAAATAAAATATCCTTCGAAATAACATGCAAGGGTAGACGCCATTTGCACACTGGTCATCACAGGTCTTGTGACGCAGTGTTGCTTTCCCCCGTAAAATTATTACCCTGTCTATTATTTTTATTTTTTGGCAACACTGACGCTGGGCCTGTAAGGTTGATAACAGGAGGAGGTTGCAATGGCCAGGTTAGTTCTGACGTCTTGCTGTCACAATAGTTTTTTAATATTTCGAAAAATAACCTAAGAATTTTTTTACTTTGTTCTGTTCTCGATGCTGGTTTTAACTGAGTAAGCCATCAAATTTATGAACTGTTTTATTTATCAAACACAAACAATGCAGTATGAAAGCTCCTACGTTCAATAGATTAAAATAACCTGTGGCTCGAGCAAGCGACGCCAATTTTGATTTTTTTTTTCGTTCAATTTTCTAAATATTAAATACCGAAATAAGGATTCTCCAACATTTTCTTCGGAAACATTTTTAACTATTATACTGATGTTTCGTTTGGATCTAATAGGAAAAAAATCATGATTTTAATTAGTTTACAATTGATTAATTTCAATTCCACGGATCAATTTCGCAATGACTGCTCACTAAGCAATAATCAGCAATTATGGCTTCGATCTAATTTGAATAACGTATTCAAAATTATTATAATTAATTATATTAATATATTCATTATCAGGTGCGTTGTTAGTATTATTAGTACAACGGGGCTCCATTGATTAAAGCTGATCTACTATGATATCCTTCGGAGAATATTATTACATAATCTCCTCTGCTATAATTGTGTTTACATTCAATTGTAGAATTTAATTTAATTTAAATAGTTAGGTACAACCTAAAAAAGTGTATGTGCAATTAGACGATAATATGTGTAGATTAAAAAATAATTTCTTGAAAAAAGTTGTATTAAATCCGCCAAAATCATCAAAACATGCCTATTTTAAAGACGGGCTTACAGCACGAGGAATCAGGCGTTCAAAACTTTATCGCCTTCTTAAAGGATAGCAAAATATTCCATTATATATATATATATATATATATATATATATATATATATATATATATTTATATATGTATATATATATATATATATATATATATATATGTATATATATATATATATATATATATATATATATATATATATATATATATATATATATATATATGCTCTCGTAGATTGACCTCTTCCAGATTTTTTTGTATTCTTCTTTTAGTAAAGGTATTATAGGTCAAAATATTGTTTTAAAATTCGTTTCTGGCATTTGGCCTCTCTTCACAAGACAACTTTTCTTATAAATAGTAGTAGTTGTTTAAATGAATAAGACCAAAACTATAAAAAAATTGAATAAAAGTTTTTTTTTTTTAAATCTTCTTGGAACAATCACCAGCCCGTCCTCTCGTTGTACGAGACCAGCCATGGCTTTAACAATCACCAGCCCGTCCTCTCGTTGTACGAGACCAGCCATGGCTTTAACAATCACCAGCCCGTCCTCTCGTTGTACGAGACCAGCCATGGCTTTAACAATCACCAGCCCGTCCTCTCGTTGTACGAGACCAGCCATGGTTTTAACATTGAACATTTTTAAAAAAACTTTTATTTCATTTTTTTGTTAGTTTTGGTTTTATTCATTTAAATTACGAAACCCTATTCCTATTTATAAGAAACTTTGTCTTGTGAAGTGAGGCTAAGTGCCAGAAACTAGTCGACAAATATAAAATATAAAACTATCACTATATACACAATGATACACTACAAGATTTGCAAGCTGAGGCCACAAGGTTAATTACAGGAAACTGGCAGCACTCTTGGCACATGACGACAGAAAACAAACTCAGAGAAATAAAACAAACAGTTTGTGAATGGCCTTCAAGCAAAAGAAACAATAGGAGAGAAGAAGTTGTAATTTGTCGCTTAAGAATCGGCCATTCACGGCTGACACACTTACACCTCATGACGAGACAGGACAGACCAAAATGTGAACATTGTAACTCAACACTGACCATAAAACACTTACTGACAGAATGTATACTTAGACAAAACTATGACTTACCGTACAATATGACAGAACTACTAGGTGATAGGAGCCAATATATAGGACAAATATTTAACTACCTCCAGAAGACTAACCTACTTGACAAATTATAACATGACCTCTACGACTAAATTTGCAACAACACATCAACTTAAAAAAAAAAAAAAGGAGAGAAAGGAGAAGATACTGAGAAGATGTTATGTATTCCATTAAAATAAAAATTATACTTACATTCACTACCAACTTACGCCCAAATACTATAACCTTATTGACAGACACACAATTCGTTGTAACAAAACCAATACTAATACAATACACTTTAGACAAGTTTACATGAAACAAATTTAACATTTTTGTATTATTTTATACATGTTAATGTAATATTTTTGTTTAAAAGTTGAATCGCCTAGCCGCTACCACTTATTAAATAATAAATAAATAAAATAAAATGATATAAGTGATGTTTAAACCAATTTTTTTACCTAAAAGGCCTTTCCAAAAAGAAAAGGAATATATATAAGCTCAGCACTGTCGATGAATCTCCGAAGAGCCTCAAAAATTTAAATAAATAAAAAAAAAAAAAATGTGTTCTATATTTCATTGTGATAACCCACGGCGCGATCTCTAGACATGGTTATCATTACACGTATTGTAAATACACCGATGTACATAGTTTTTTCATGAATTTATTATAATTGGCCAATGGCAAAGTCATTGTTACAAGTAAAATTATGAGGAAACCGTGCAAAATAATATTCTCAAATGGGCATCAAGGTTTTCTTCAAATACCTCGCAGTAAATTGCCCCTGAAGTAGGTACATATATGACTGTCTGTATAAAACAGTACCTATTCTTGAAACTTTCTCTAACATTTGTTAAGAGAGAAAGAAATGTTTTTCACGGCACATGTAAGCAACTTTTATAATATTATATTTCCAAATTGCTATCAACCATTTGCTCTAAAAGGTAAATAGAAGTTATCCTCGTACCAGTTGAAATTATTCCCTAATAAGGTAACGTTAAAATTAACTTAATGAGTATAATGAGCTAAAATATGCTGATATTCCATTTCTTTATTGATAAATCAGTCAAATTATTTTCCTCCTTGAAATTAAAGAGGCGAAAAGCCCTCGGCTACATAAAGTCGATTTTTTATTTTCCTACTTTTTTTTGTTTGGGTCTTGAAGATTACGCCTTTTTGATGGAGAGAAAAATCCGTGTTTTTCCTTAAGTTCCTCCCCTCTTGACACGTTTAAGAAGGCTCCTGAGATTAAATTCTTGACGGAGAAAAATTTCCTAAAATAAGGCTGCTTCTCTCTTTTCTTGAAAAAAGAAGAAATCTGCACAAATGAGATTTCTGAAAAAGTTCAGTCCCTTCAAGAACGAAATCCAACTGGCTTTCTGATTTGCGTATGATTCGGTCAGTAAAGTGAATTCTTAAAAGTCTGATGAATCTCAATGCTTTTAAGTATTTTTCTTCATCATCAGAACAATTGTGCGAAATTTTCGACAATTGATTTCCTTTCTTGTATGCGCTTATTTTTTATATGACTTTCATATTAAATAACACTCCCAATCACTACTGTTCTTACGAAAAAAAGCATTTGTCCTATCCTTGCAAAAAAAGCATTTGTCCTATCCTTGAAAAAAAAGCATTTGTCCTATCCTTGCAAAAAAAGCATTTGTCCTATCCTTGCAAAAAAAGCATTTGTCCTATCCTTGCAAAAAAAGCATTTGTCCTATCCTTGCAACAAAAGCATTTGTCCTATCCTTGCAAAAAAAGCATTTGTCCTATCCTTGCAAAAAAAGCATTTGTCCTATCCTTGCAAAAAAGGGTCCCCCGCCTAAAGTATGGTCATTGGGAATAACTTGGTAAGATCAGAATCTCAACTTTTCAGGGTAGCTCTTTAACTGAGAATTAACATAGAAGACGCGCTTTTTTTGCGAGATGCGAAGAAAGAAATCAGTCAGAAACGGTCAGGGCTGTGATTTTTTTGTCTTTTTTGTACCCTAGAGTCCCAGGAGATAATTATAGTGCACATAACTTATTTTGCCCAATTTCCGGCTTACTAACTTATTGACGTTAAAATTTTAAATACCTACATAAATAAGTAAATGGTTGCGATTTAAAAAAGTAATAAAAAAATAGTCTTAAGCGAAAGGTGGTGTATTTGAACCAGCAGAATTAACCCCCCACAGAACACCGTTTTTTTCCATGAAATCCGCGCGAAAACTTTAGGCATTTAAGAGTTTTCGTTAAAAGGCGTCCTGGTAAGCTCGATAGTACCACTTCATTTGGAACGAAGTGTGTTCGTCTGTTGGTTTTGTTTTATCGATGGGGAAATATTAAGAGTTTATTTCCTGAGCTTTTCTGATCACACAAGGTCCATAAATTATAATCTAAGAGAATAGGTCCGCCGGTATAAATACTGACAACAACATTTGGTAGAGTACAGCGTCACTGGATTTGTTTAGACTTCTGGCAACAAACTACGAAAATACAAAATGGTTACCTGCACAACTCTTTGCACATTCAGCCAAACAAAATTAAGTGTTTTTGTTTGTGGTATTTTTTGGCGAAAGAACCCCATGGTTGTCATCGCCCTACCGTGCAAAAGAGCTGCACGAATTATTCATTCACCCCATGCTCCTGAGTATTTTTTTTTTTTTTTTTTTAAATAAAACCGGTACTCTTTTATTTATTTTTTCATTCATTCATTTGCCTTTTCTATTTTTAGCTTTATTTTTTATTTATTTATTTTTATTTTATGTTTTTTTTTTTAACCGGTACTCTTCATTTTTTATTTATTTATTTTTTATTATTATTATTTTTTTACCCTTTGGCACATTCAGTCTCCCTACTTAAACATTCATATTTACAGTTATTAATTTATTAAGTTTAAAATAAGTTAACAGAAAATAATTTCTTTTTTTTTTTTTTTTTTTTGAATATTTACAATCTGTATACATATGACATATAATACAATAAGTAAATCAATATCTCCTAATCTACGAAAATAAATGAATCTAAAATTAAAAGTATACACTAAAAAAGGTAAAAAGAAGATCTAACAGCTAAAAAGGTTAACAAAAAATATAATATAAAAATTAACTGGACGGCCGTCAACAACTTAGTAATCAGTACTTCTTATATTAAAACTTGCTGAAATGATGGAGTTCCTGCGAGGCGAAAAATTATGCTAAAAAGATTAGGAATTATCGTAGAATATCATATTATTAAGTAGCATAATATGTTTGCCATATAATATGAAATATGTCATTAAATGTAATATATGCTTGCTGAAATTACCAGGGTTATTCTGAAGCGTTTCTGACATACCTGAGAGAATTTTACGACTTAAGAGCAGTAAATGTCGCGATACCTAACGCAATGTACAGCACCACATAAAAAATATATAGCCCAATTAAGTTTCCCCACTAGCCATATCAGATAACAAAGCCTATTTTGATCCATATTTTGGTTGTACATCTACAGGTCCTGTACAGTGTGATTACATCTTGTTTCAAGACTACAAAACTGAATACCCTTATGTTTATTCACATTATACGGGACGGAAAGATAATTAGCCTGTATAACCTCTAGATTAAATTACATTCCGCAATTTTGATAATGATGCCCATTCATTGTTAGATTAATTTACATCAAAGGCGTATCTCGGGATTATATCACGTGTGTTTATAACCTCAAAGGACCGCAGTAATGTTCTATAGTCCTTATCCGTGACAAGGCGTTGTTTAAACATAATTGTCATTGTTTTTTTGGAAATTCAAATATTTATTATGTTTGATAATTTTATGATTAGTGCTTGTGAAGAATATTTTATTGTTTTTATTTTTGTTTGCTCAATTTATACTTATATATAAATCATGAACAGCTGAAATTGTAATCATTAATTGTTTTTTAGCAAACCTCTTATTTTAATTTTCGCTCAATTATAATGTTTAGCTTATTGCTGGTAAATAGTTTTTTGGAACATTGTTATATCTATCTATATATATAAAAATCACGTGTCTACCTGTATATCTGTTTGTTTGTTCCTTATACAAATCCATACCGTTTGACCGATTTTGACCAAACTTGGCACACAGGTGGGTATTGATTCGGTAAGTGTCGAAACTGTGAACCTGAACAGATTTGCGTCATATAATTTTTGTTTTTTTTTTTTTGTTTTTTTTTACGGCGCATCGACAAATCGTGGCCATTAGCGCCGACGTCCAGGGTGCAGTCAGGAATTTTCTCAGCGAGCCCTGAGATGAGAAAATTCCTGTCGCCGGTGGGGATCGAACCCACCATCTCTCGCTTATGAATCTAGCACGCTAGCCACTAGACCACGGGAGACCCCATTAGATTTTATTATTACCTATTTGGTTTCTAATGTATTTTTGGATTTCTAGATGCAGAAATTAGGTGTAGCATGGCATTTGATATAAAATGAATGAGTTAACTAAGGGTTGTTATATCTTTTATATACACACTTGCGGGTAGAAGAAGATATTATCATGACTGTTGTTATTTTTTTTACATGTCTGTATGAAATCAGAATAAAAATGTTTGATGATAAACATTTTCTGCTAAGAATTGTGCTCGCATTGCGGACCTATTGCGGCAACGTTTAATGTTCATTCCAGCACTCTTACTGGCTGACTATTGTTGAAATTGGCATAACGTCAATTTACTAACATAATTGATTTTTTTTTTTTTTTTTTTTTTTTTTTTTTCTTAGCATAACTGCAGACTTCTTAGCGTAACTGCAGACTTCTTAGCATAACTGCAGACTTCTTAGCGTAACTGCAGACTTCTTAGCATAACTCCAGACTTCTTAGCGTAACTGCAGACTTCTTAGCATAACTGCAGACTTCTTAGCATAACTGCAGACTTCTTAGCGTAACTGCAGACTTCTTAGCATAACTGCAGACTTCTTAGCATAACTTTGAAAATTAAACATATACTCACTGAATGACAAACTAAACATTCCACACAAGCTAGTTTTTGTTTTATTGATTTTTCTATTATTCTATTGCCCTCAATGTTTATAATAAAGTCAGTTCATTGATTTACTGTTAATTTTTATTTATTTTTTTATTTCCAAAGACATCTAACTAGTTATGTTTTATTTTACATTTGATTTTTAACTGTTAACGGCAGTTCTTAACATAACTGAGTGTATGTTACCAATAAAAAAATTAAAAAAATGTTACCAATAAATAAATAAAATCTGTGTTTTATTAAACGGCGAGGTGGAGTCAGCATGCAGGAGTGGGTATTTTGCAGAAGCAGCTCTTTTAGGTCTCACCTATTGCTGAGAGGCGGTTCCTTTCTATTCTCGTCCGTTGTCACAGTTCGTTGGAAATATGAAACCCATTTGGGGTGACCATAAAATCATCATAAGATCTTCAGCAACTATATCCCCAATGTGTTGCCAGAGATAGTAGATATGTGTAAATATAAAAGAGGCAGAGAAGAGGCGGAGGTCACACAATGGGTGTGAAGTATTGATTAACGGGGCCATTAAACCAATTAATATCAACCCCCACTCTCCTTTCCAGTCCTGGCTCCGGGGTAACTTCCCCTTTCCTTTTACTTAGCTAATTTCATAACTTTATATATATATATATATATATATATATATATATAAATATATATATATATATATATATATATATATATATATATATATATATATCTGGAAGATGATATAATCTTCGATCCTGCGTTATTCTGAAGGTTGTGCTTTGGATTGTTTTCCGACCCTTTGTTTCCTATCAGGCAATAGGTTTCCTTCAGTTTTAAATCAATTTTTCTTGTGAATTATGAACTAACATGGTCCTCATGTGAGTGATTAAAAAAATAATATATCCTATAATATAGTATTACTATTATTCAAGATTGTATGATTTTCTATGTGTCCAGACTTGTTTCATTCCTTCGGAATTAGCTCGTTTTAATTTTTTTTTTTTTTTTTTTATTTATTGACACTCTTTTCTCGCAACACAAGAGCTTTACATCTGGTAAAAGTTTTCATTAATAGTTACTCATTTTAGATGGTTTTACATAGTCAGACGGTAAATCTTCTAGTTACTAAAATATCACTTTCCTCAACCAGGTATATTCTTAAACTTGGCAATGTTTAGTTTTTCTCTAAAGACAATTTCGGCACAAAAAAAACATTGCCAAGTTTAAGAGTATACCTGGTTGAGGAGAGTGATATTTTAGTAACTGGATATAAGTATTTTTATTGTTGTTTTTACTGTTCTTAGTACTACTTCTTACTGTTCTTAGTAAGTAACTATGAGGTATTCCAAGTAATGAGCTTGGACATTTTTTTCTTGTATCTTCTCTTGTACTGGCAAATATTTTTGGTTGAATTAATACACCAACTCATACTACTTTTTTGGAGTGTGGAATGGTAAAGCGTTTTGGGGGGGTTTTAGGAGGGGATATTTTTGAGGAAGGGAGTGTTTCTTTGTGGGGGCAGGAACTTGGCCTCTATTTCACATTTATGTTTTTTTGGGGATATAATTTTACATCCATTTTTATGTAGCTTTAAATCTCCAAGAAAAGGTGTTTCTTGTTTCGTCATAAGGTGTAAGTAAGTCGAGAGTGTCCTATTCTTAGTCCTTTTTTTTTTTTTTTTTTTTTTTTTTTTTTTTTTTTCTACGGCGCATCGACAAATCGTGGCCATTAGCGCCGACGTCCAGGGTGCAGCCACGAATTTTCTCAGCGAGCCCTAAGATGAGAAAATTTCTGGCGCCGGTGGGGATCGAACCCACCATCTCCCGCTTATGAATCTAGCGCGCTAGCCACTAGACCACGGGAGACCCCAATTCTTAGTCTTATAGTCAAACTTGTTTTCGTCAGCCCAGGCTGCTCCATTTCTTTTAGCACTTTCCTCCGAAGGAAAGTAGCTATTGAGGTTGGACTCATGACGGAATTTTTGAAAAATTTCTTCAAATCTTTATCGATCCTACCTAGTAGACACCGAAAATGACCCCCGTTAAAATTTATATATATATATATATATGTGTGTGTCTGTTAACACGATAGCGGCCAGAGTTTTTGTTTTTTCGTCACGAAACTTGGTATATAGCATTCAATTAGCAAACGATTGAACGAGTTCGTTAACCACCAAAGTCGATCCACCAGAAGGGGGGGTTTACCCCGAACCCATAACACTAATTTGACTATGTCAGCCGTAATATTTGTTATATTTCAACGAAACTTGGTATTCGTTGTGTTAATATAGAGAGAAAATTGAGATATAAAAATGAACTAAATCGGTTCATTAGAAGGGGAGGTTTACTCCGGACCCACAATACCAATTCGCCACTACCAGCCGTGATTTTTGGTATATTTCGACGAAACTCGGTATTCGTAGTGGTAATCAACAGGTAAATATGTGTTGTAAAAATAAACTAAATCGGTTCATTAGGAGGGGGGTTTACTCCGGACCCACAATACCATTTCGCCACTACCAGCCGTGATTTTTGGTATATTTCGACGAAACTCGGTATTCGTAGTGGTAATCTACAGGTAAATATGTGTTGTAAAAATAAACTGAATCGGTTCATTAGAAGGGGGGGTTTACTCCGGACCCAAATTCCTATTATACTCATACCGGTCGTAATTTCTGCTGTATTGTAACGAAACGCGGTATACGTCGTGGGTAACTCATGTGAAAGAAGTGTTGTAAAAATGAGCTGAATCGGTCAATCGGAAAGCGGGGGTTTAATTTGTAATATATTTCAATAGAAAAGCCCGCCAGACGTAGGCTCACAAAGCCTCCGCAAGGAGCGCTTTCTACCACTAGAGTGACTGCATCCTGTTCCTGCGTTAGATCAAAATACGATAATATGAGGTTTTTTGTATTTATTACGTAGTGTAATAGGTACCATGTGTAAACATAACTCTGGAAGCAAATTAATAATTGATCAGTTACTCATTACAAATTTATAAGAGAACTATTCATGTTTTTATTTTATTTATGTAGGATATTTTAAGCAAATTGTTCTGGAAAGCAGTCTACACTACCCAAATTCTGAGGAAAGTGCTTAGTTATGCAGCTCCTGCGTGACGGACTTTTTTAATCTCTCCAACGATTTTCAAATTAAATATATATATATATATATATATATATATATATATATATATATATATGGTGCTTTAGAGTCTTCTTTTCCGGGACAAAATACTGCCCCAGACACTTGAATCAGTCAGTTGTACCCGTTTACCTTTATGTGCGCCCCCTGATTTTGTGTACATTGGAGTATATTTTAAAACAAAAATAAAATAACTCTACTGCAAGATTTAGTAGTTTGTTTGAGATTTTCTTTCCAAACTTGGAAGCCATACATTTCTAAGAAGATACAAGAACTCAACCCACGATCAGACCTTACACTTAATAACAAAAGACTCATTTACATGACTACTCTCAGACCAATATGAACTTATGGGATAAAACTCTGGGGATCCACAAAGCTTTCCAATTCGTACAAAATTCAGGCATTGCAGTCCAAAATCATGCGTAAAATGCCCGACGCTCCAATCTTTGTCTCAAATTTTACTCTCCATAATGACCTCCATATTCCGTTTATCCTACCCTTTTCAAAAAAATGTCATTCAAAATTACACGGCCATCCTAATTCCCTAATAAACTCCCTGTTCTCACATCAAATCCCAATGACCCCGTTCGCCGACTGCAGCGTAAACTGGCCTAGAGACCAGTTCAAGGAGTAAGTCCAGATTGCATCCAGATTACAATCGCACTGCCTTATGTGTTCTGCAACTGTGCAGCTTCCCTCTTCAAGAGCTTCAAGACACATTCACATTTATCATTTTACTCAAATGTATTTTTACAGTGTTGTAAATTCTGAATAAATAAAAATCTTTCCATTTAAGGCAATGTATTAAGTATCTAAAATAAAACTTCCAAATTAGTCCAAGGATAAACGAATTAACTTAACTGAAGCAACTCCATCGAGTCGGACTTTTTACTTACGACATTCAGGCGCAATACGAAAGGGTTCTATTCCTGTTTTTTTTCCCCCCGAACAATCCCAAAGGCCTATTTAGGATTCCCTCCGAAAGACTACACAGGCTGTTGGGGATTTCTCGGACGTAAATTCTCCGACAGGATTTCTTTATTTACGACGGCAGGAGACCATCGGCCCGTACTCCCGCCGGCGTTTTCGTAACAATTACGGCTGCTCAGCTTGGAGTTTGTACGAGCCTCACGTTCGGGTCTTTATTGCTGTTTGTAGACAGAGGAAGAGCCCCTGTCGCTTGTACATACGTGACCAGGCTTACTGGGGTGTGTAGAGTCCTCGAAGCAACCTTTTACAGCCATTTCACCGATAGTTTTCTCCGACATAATAGCTCGTTCAGAAACTCCCACTAGACTCAGACCGACACTAGGTTCTTACTTAAGTTAAACAATTTGTGAACTTTTCTAAGAAATTTATGCAGTCCAAACATTATTAATTATTGCTTACTTATTCTTCAAGGATAACTCTTTCTATTCTTCATTCCAGCAGTGAAATTCTAGCATGGTGTCAATTTATTTAGCTTTTAAAGGTCACATTAAAAAGAGAATATTAAATTTTAATATTAGTAACCTTAATGTTCATTATACTAATATATATATTCTTATCATTGATAAATATATCAAGCTTTTATATAAATTAATCATTTTTTGCAATTGAGAGAAACATTCCACTAAATAAATCAATATTAAGTTAAAAATGTATGTGCACGTACTATATATATATATATATATATATATATATATATATATATATATATATATATAATACGTTTATTTAACATCTGTACATTTTTTAAGTACATTAGTTAAGTTTGCTCACAAATATAATTAATAATATATACAGAAATTGATTAATACAAATGACAAAGTTAATATATATATATATATATATATATATATATATATATATATATATATATGAAAATAATTTAAATATAAATAAATGAATAAAAAATAATAAATAAGTAAATACAAAAAATAAAATAATTTGAATAACAAATAATAATGATGATAACACTTTTGGAAGGAGCCAATCAATACTGGCACTTCCTAAAACGTGTACTATATAGTATTGAAAAAAAATTAGAACCTATTTATCATCATAATTTTTTTTTAATTGACTTAATCCTTCAGCCTTTAAATGTGTGTGAAGTGTACAGAGTCGGTTGATTAGGAGTGAGTGCTTAAAATTAAAAAAGAAATAAATGAATCCCAGTTCATGAGATTCTGCCGAAAAGTGGAGACGGTATTTAGGTAAATAGAACTATTAGCAGTTGGAATTTTCTTTCACTTATAAGCACATACAATTTGTTTACAGCTGACTATTTTTTTTTATTTTTTCCATATCGTCATTATATTATATAATTCAACCAAACGAGGAAAGCTCTCACTTTATAGAGTTATTTTAGGGCGAATATTTTAATATTTATTACAAACTTGTAAAAGCTTCTGCTGAATTTGTACTTTTTTTTTTCTTTCATTTTTTCCCCAGAAATAAATAAATATTCCCTGAAATTTTCAGACAACATTTGATTTTTTATTAAAATAAGTGATGACACAAACTCTCAAAAATGTTTCTTGTGTGAGCGGATGACAAATGGATAAAATTCCAATTTAACCTAACCGTCAATTTATTAGAAATCACTTCTCGTGTTTCGCATCAACAGATGCCTCATCAGTAGCTTAAAACTAGATACAGCCAAATGGAACGAAGGTGTATCTTCCGCTGGAATGGCCAGGTCATTCTATCCAAAGGTCCACTTTCGTTACATTTGGCAGGTTTTTCAGGTTTTAGGCTCCTGAAGAGGCAGCTCATGCTTCGAAACATGTAGAACCATTTTTAATAAAGTAACAATTATTTATATTTTTATTGGTCTGCCGCCTACCCAAGTAGCATAGTTTATTTGTTTTAAATTAGATTTTATGATCGTTATTACTTCTTCATTATTCTTTATCCGTTATTAACTTCTTTCATTACAATCGCATCACATAAAATCAACCCTTTCGTTATAAATCCTAAAAAAGGAGAAAGCACGAAAAGCAATTCCACAGATAAAGCCCCTTTGTCACTATATACATACATTTATTTTTCATATTGGACTATTGGGATTAGTTGTAGGAGGGGAGGGTGACGGGTGGATGATTCCCAATTATTTTTCCCGGGGCCTCCGCCCGGCCATGGCTGACCCGTAATAAATTGTGGGGTTGGGCTGGCAGCCGGAGATATACTGGGACCCATAATAGGCATAAATTTATATCTGTGAGGGAGAGATCCAATACAGGGAGGGGAGGGGTGCCCTTTGATTTGGCACTGCTGATAGACTCTCTACCCTCCCATAGGGGTACTTCATTCCTCTATACTCCTCTGTGGACTGGGATCTTTTTTGCTTCTTATTGTGTCCTTTGAATATTTTGTTCATTATATGCTGGTTTTCCGTGAAAAATAAAGAATCCTTGAGCACCTAACTTCACTAAAGTTTAATAATTTGTAAAAATACACGATAAAACTGTTTCTTTTACATTTTAAGGTTGAAAATGGTTTGCTACTATATGAAGTTACCACTTTTAATGACGGTTTTTTGAGGACATTATGTTCGAATCTCAGAAAATGGGTTACCTTGTTGTAGTCCCATATGATCTTAGTCCCTGACGGACAGACGAGACGTGATTCTACGCACTGACTAATTGTGCACACAAGAGACAGATACTGTACGCATCCAGTAATAATAGACATTTCCAAAACTATTCACTCACATAACAAACACAAATACACAATATACTGGCTGCCAGGGCATTAAGGTTTAGGAAAAAGCTCCCTAGCAGACTCACATGCAAAACTTGCCACAACACAACCTGAGCTCGACCTATCAATCACACACGAGGACTTGACCAATACAACACAGCAGGCAAGACAGCTGGACTCGACTAACCGACAATAAAATACGTACAATTAAAACTACTACTCAGGAGTGGACTTCCAGCTACCGAGACAACAGACGAGAAGAAATTATACTTGCTCGACTCCGAATTGGCCACACAAGACGAACACACGAATACCTCATAACAAGACTTGACAAACCAATTTGTGGTATATGCAATACAGACTTTACTGTAAAACACCTATTCACGGAGTGCAGAAGACGACAAAACCTAAATATCCCACATGACATTTACGAATTGTTGAGGGACAGCAGCCAGTACATTAACACAATACTTTCTTACTTGCAGGACACTAAACTATGCACTCACATTTGAAGACATCTGCTGAATAACCAGAGGATTCCAGGCATATGACAGACATTTCCAAACTGAATTAAATACACAATGCTGGTTCATTAGATCATACAGGTACTACCTTGAAGGAGTGAAATCCCAGTAGATGCGTATCATTTATACATAAATAAATAAATGATCTTAGTCCCTAGTGTTTCTTGGAATGTTTAATTGAACTTAAATAAATTTAACTTAGCCAAACCCAAAAGTTTTCTGGGGCCTTAGCTTGTGGTTCTCTAAATTCTTTTTGTTCTTTTATTTTTTTTTTTTTAATGTTTATGTTCCCTTCAAATAAACGTTTTCAAAAATTGTCTCACCACTGTGCAAGGTATAATTCCTGCCTCCAGACTCGGTATATAACTCAATATTTGCTCAATTCATTAATCGGCCGAGGTGAATCAAGAACAATTTTTACATTCCAAGAGAACCAAAAGTTTTGTCATTATAAGATAAAAGTATGATAAACTGCTTTAAATTCATTTTAAGCGTTGACATCAGGGAAATCTGTCTTATTTAAATGTCTTCTGCGGGACGGTTGTAGGAAAATCTGCTGCCACCTTTTAATGTTTTAATTTATTTATTGGAGCACCACAACAAAAGCGATATGCTCTTACATTTCTGAAGAACTGCCGTTAATAGTTACAAATAAAGTGTACAATAAAACATAGGTGTTAAACAGCTACACAGCTGTCTTATCAAATAATACAAACATGGAATAAAGGCATTTTATGATGAGCATTGAGTGCTAGAATTTAAGCAGTTAAAATGCTAACCTAATATACTAATTTATAAAAATATACTAACTTTAAATAATATTATTTAGATTCTGTGATGTTTATGTGTTTTAAATATTGGAGTATATGGTGTATGTATGGACTACTCTCTGTAAGAAGTTCTTGTAGGTCGTGTGATATGTTGAGTTTGTGACGTCCTTACATTCAGTTAGTATTTGTTTAGTTATCATGTTATGTTACAAAGTCTGCATATCGGTTTGTCTTTTTTTTTTCATAAGGTAATTATGTGTGAGCAATGAGTGTGTGGTCAATACTACTAGGTTTCTTCTTGTCAAGGTGTATTGTTTGTTACTCCGAGCTTTAACTGTGTTCTTAATTTGTAATGTGATTCGTCCACAACAAACCCACTGCACTATCTGGCATCTTTTTTAACAATATATGTTAAAAAGATCCTCAAAACAAAATTATAAAACCCTTCAACTTCACTCTTAAAACATCCCTTCAAATTTTAATTGAGGCCGCCGCGTGAGGAATCATCATCAAGTTCGTTTAGTTGAGACAAGTATAATAATGAAGGGTGGAGAGAAGAGCCTTGGTTTACTCCAGGTTTATCGGACGGCCGAGGGTTGAAGGCTTCCTAAAAAACTACTTTCTCTAATCTAGTTGATTAGTTCTATTGAGCGCAAAGGGGGTTCTGAGCCGACCAACTTTACAAGGGTTTCTTTAACAAGCCTCATATTTCTGGAAGAATACCGCCGTTTTCTACCTTACATCTTACCTTATGCACTGATTAGTTTTCTTCCGACCTCCTTTTTCCTTCTCTCTGCACTTTTTTTTCTTTATAAGCCCATAAATATCCGCGGTAATTTTTTTTTTAACCTCTCTGGTCTTTCTTTAGAGATAAATTACTTATGCTAAGTTGGATTATCGTAAGAATACGCCTGGAATACTGGTTTAAGATTACATTAATCCCAGCAAACGAAAGGGCCCCATCAAATCAATTCACAATTTAATAAAAGTAAAAATAAAGAAAATTATCATAATAATAAAAACTATCGAAATTCTAACAACCACAGATTTCAATAATAAAACAAATTACGAATCATTATGTCCCAGTGAACATGGAATTGTTCTTACTACAGTTAAAGGTTTGAAGCAGGAGGATTATGTGCTTGCTATAATAAATTTTATTGATCCGAAATCCATAAAATTTGCCTCTTATATTTCTAGAGGTAGATTTTGTGTACACCTTACCAGTAAGAATGAAGTGGATTTTTTAATTAATCAGCATCCTATTATAAATATTGGTGGCCATGATATAGCAATAAAACGCGTCCTAAAGCCAGCTATTCGAGTAATAGTTTCAAATATATTTCCAGTAATACCTAACCAAGCCATTGAAGATGCCTTGAAGAGGTTAGGTATTGGCATAGTAACGCCCTTGGTTTGTTTGAAAGCTAGTCTTCATGATCCACGCTTAGCACATGTGTTGAGTCATAGAAGACAGCTGTTCATTAATCCAGAGCACGCTAACAAATTACCTTCCTCTTTGATTGTAAAAACTGAAGGTAAATCATTTAGAATATATTTAACTACTAAAGGGCTCAGCTGCTTTATTTGCAAAAACAATCACTTAGCTGCTACATGCCCTGTACCACAGGAAAACAACGTTGAAATGAATAACCCAGTCCCTCTTAACAAACTATTACCTAAAAACAAAGAAAATACTGTAATTGTGGAAAGTGCGCATTCTGGCATTCCGCACCAACAGGAGCATCCTCATTCTGAAGAAATTTTAGAAGCAGAAAGAAAGCCTGCGAGTATAAATAAAGAAGAAGTGTCTGATATTAACGTGAGATGGGATCGGTTGAAGGAGGAAATGACTGAGCGATTAGAAATGATGGAAAGACTGGCTGGAACGATATCTCCTGAGAGAAACATTCTAGATGTTCCTCCGGAAGAAGCTAGAAGCCCTGGAGGAGAATCCTCTAGTAGGATCAGCAGAGCTGAGAAGAAGCAGCCGGAAGGAGATGAAGTTCCTGATATTAACACCAGATGGGATCGGTTGAAGGAAGAAATGACCGAGCGATTGGAAATGATGGAAAGACTGGCTAGAACGATATCTCCTGAGAGAAACATTCTAGATGTTCCTCTCCAAGAAGCTAGAAGCCCTGGAGGAGAATCCGCTAGTAGGATCAGCAGAGCAGGGAAGAAGCAGCCGGAAGGAGATGAAGAAAGGGAACAGATGCAGATTCAACCTCAAGGAACTGGAAGAACCAAGTCTCCACCCAGGACTAGAGGAAGATATAGAAAGACAACGAAGTAATCAATTTAACGAAAACAGCTGTTTTTCCGCAAAATGTGTTGGGAGTAATTTAAGTTTTTCTCCTTGTTGTTTTTCTTCGTTTATAATTGTTTTTCAATAATTTTCATTGTTTTAGCTTTAACAAATTTTGTTAGATTTAAAAAGATATGCACAGATGTTCTAAGTTACATTTATATTGTTTTGTTTTTATCTTGTCAAGTTTGTATCTAAGTCATGTCATGGAGCTTATAGCCTGCGTTGCGGAGCTCCTGAATTAAATAAATAAATAATAATAAAAATAGCCAAAGGCCATAGCCACGTTGACTGCACCGGTTCCCGCTGATCACCGAACTTAAGCAACCTTGGGCGTGGCCAGTACCTGAACAGGTGACCGACCACGTGCTGCAGGCATTATAAAACGGTAACAACCTAAAGATAGCCAGGCGTTAATAGACCAAGTGTTGATATGCTGTTAAACACACAGACAAAAAAATAATAAATTAACATGAGCAATAGTATACTCGGTTAAAATCTACTTCGACAGTAGAGTGGTTGACTTCGGGAAGGATATTCTCTGAAACAGAAGGTTTCATAATAGCTGTCGAAGAGCAAGTTCATTGTCAAAGATCATACCGACGACACGTTTTGAAGGGCGCCAACGTCTCTTACAAATGTAGACTTTGTAAGAAAGCGTACAAGTCAAAGCATATTACGGTGAGCTGTGAGATCCTTACAGAATCTGATTACCTTCAGCGGCATAATAACGTGGCCAAAATATCACCAAGCATGTTTGCAACTTTCTGGATGTGTCGTTTAGTTTAATACAATATAGTATATATCGTCCCTACCATGTCAAACTATTGAATGTGAATATCACGCAAACTAGCGAACGAACATATTCCATTCATTTACAAAGTAATATATTGAAAAACGGTCTTATTCCATACTTTATTTATGGAATTTTCGGCTATTCTAAAGGGATCCAGCAAAGTATTGAATATGAAAAACTAGATTTTTCATATTCGATAGATCTACATGGTAGGGACGATATTTACTAATATTTATAGTTTTCTATTTAGGGTTGAATTATGAATACCAAAATACTCACATGCATATATATATTGCCCACGTATTCTCTGGCAAAAATATAAGGTCCGCCCAAACCATGCATTCGCTATAAATTGGTTCTTTTTGTATCATCAGAACAATCTTCTCCACTCATTGTATTAATCTCCCTCCTAACGAAGTTGCAATCAAAAGTTGTTTGTAGGAATACGTATTTGTCTGAAATGTCTGGTTGCGTGATATTTGCTACTTTAAATTTTCTTTTAGGGGGCGAGGTTAGCTCAGTGGTAGAGCACTCGACTAATGAACTGGAGGACCCAGGTTCAAAACCCGAGCGTGCACTAAAGATTTTTTCTTCTAGTTTCATCGTTCGAGGGTTGGATTTGGGGTCCCAGATCGTCCCTAGGCTCACCCAGCTTTGAATTAATTAATTAATGGGAACCTGTAAAAAATCAGGCGCCGGAGCATAGTACTGACCACACTATCTCCCTAGTGTGCCATATGGTCAAGAATCAGATACCTCTACAGTATCTGCCCCTCTGGGCCCTTTACAGTGGCCTGTTACGGCCTGAATTTTCTTTTATTACCGCAATCAATTTTAAAATTTATGCTTTTGCCTTTCATTCATATAATTCTAGGATATTCTTAGCTCGTCTTAAAGATAATTTCTTTTGTTGTAGTATTTTAGTCTATTTGTACTTTTGCCTTTCATTCATATAATTCTAGGATATTCTTAGCTTGTCTTAAAGATAATTTCTTTTGTTGTAGTATTCTAGGATATTCTTAGCTCGTCTTAAACATAATTTCTTTTGTTGTAGTATTCTAGGATATTCTTAGCTCGTCTTAAACATAATTTCTTTTGTTGTAGTATTTTAGTCTATGTATACTTTTGCCTTTCATTCATATAATTCTAGGATATTCTTAGCTCGTCTTAAAGATAATTTCTTTTGTTGTAGTATTTTAGTCTATTTATACTTTTGCCTTTCATTCATATAATTCTAGGATATTCTTAGTTCGTCTTAAAGATAATTTCTTTTGTTGTAGTATTTTAGTCTATTTATACTTTTGCCTTTCATTCATATAATTCTAGGATATTCTTAGTTCGTCTTAAAGATAATTTCTTTTGTTGTAGTATTTTAGTCTATTTTTTTCATGTCACTGTATTTTCCTATTTACTAATTATTCTGAAATCGTTATATTTGTTGTATAGTAGTAATTTGGCCTAATATTATTCTATCCATTCCCCTTTCTCTTTCTTGAATATCATCTACGTTAGTTTTTCTATATAGAATCTAAACATGTATGAAGGCATTCTGGCTTCATGACCGTTTTGCAGTGTCTGCGGTTTACGTGCTACATTTTATTTATTATTATCGACGTTTTGTGTTATTCTGAATGCTGTCATATCTTTTGATAACATTTGCATTTTGTATGCCTAATATTCTGACAATTTCACCGATGAATAATTATATCAGGCTGCACCGTATGAAATTTTGGACCGCTTTGGAGTCGATTTCCTTCAAATGTCTTGAAACTGTCGTGGCTCCTACTCCGAGTTCTTTGGCATATTCCCTAGTGCTTTTTGAGGGACAAGCTTCAACCCTTTCTTTCAGGTGGTCATTGTCAAGCTTGGTCTCTGGCCTTCCTCGCTCCTCGTTGTCAAGGTCAAAATTTCCACTTCGATACCTGGAAAACCACCGGTAAATAGTTCGTTCATTCACCGTTCCCTCCCCGAACGCCGTGTTACTGTTCATACACGCCTCAGCAGCGCTATGACCGAGCTTAAATAACGAAAAGTAATACGGATTTCCGTTGAAGTCATAATTTAAGTTTTATTTTTTTCTCAGAGGATCGTTCTCACAACACAGTACGCAAGTTACTGATTAAATAGTAGGAATAAAAGAGCTTTAATTCTATATGATTAACAATGATGTTTGTAGATAATGAAATAAAAAAGGGAAAGGATTAAATCGCAAAGTAAACAAAACTGACATTTCATAAGGTACAGCCTGATAACAGATAAATTATAAATATTTAATATTTTAATAAATGTTTAATTGTAATATGCTATCAGAATATTGCATGTAGCAAATAAAATAAATTCCGCAAAAATCATAAAGCCTTTTAGTTTTTACATGGAGATTACCCTCTAAAGAAAAGGATTTTCAAGTAAAAAAATAAATTTAAAAAGAAAAAAAGAAGGAATGTTTGAGAGAAATCGAAAGAGAATTAACAAATCATTATGGTGATCCTTTGAGAATTCTGAAAGAGCAGTGTTTGAGCTTCATCGAGTATTCTACGAGCTTCCGAAGCCCTAATATTCAAGACATATTCTCAAGGACTTCGCAATATTTAATCTGCTAAAAAAAAATGTTATTTCGACATAAAATATTATAATCAGGCCTTTTGAGGGTAAAAATTTAAATAGACCACAACCAAGTCATGCATTGCAGGAAAAGGCTGTTTTAATTATCATTGACATCATGAACACACTCATAATGGAATAACAATGTTCATAGACTCACCTGTAGAAGCATATCTGTACAATGTATACTGTACATGTATGTAATTCCTATTAAATTAGAGAGGGAGAAAATTTTATTTAAAAATATAAATAAAATGGGCTGCCCAATTACGTTGGGTTGCTAGATACACAGCGTGCTTATCATCCATTCGGAAATAGGGTTAATTTATAGGCTGAAGGTGTAAGGAGTTCGAAACAAGAAATAGAGAATAAAGAAGATGAAGACGAAAGAAGGAGATAGTAATGGATGAGAAGGAATTGATAGAATTGAAAATATAGTCTGAAGTATATAAGACAACAGTGTGAATGGATGATAAGCACTGAGTGGCCATAGATATGATTGGCGATTATACCCAATGTGTCCACTAATATGGACTTGGCTAATGCTGCCAGGTGATCTGCTTTCAGTCCCAGTTCTTCAACGAAGGTGGCTGTGCTCTTCGGAATGGTCCCTCGCGATCCGAACCACAGACCTTTCACAACAAAGAAATATAACATTTTATTCTGTTCACAAACCATCAACAACGGTTCCGAGCGTTTAGGTTTCTTAAAGGCGAAACTTGTAAAGCTTCTGTCTTAACAAATTACTAAAACTTTCTTACCTAATGACTAATAAAATGTTCTATTGTTATTAAAATTTCTATTGTTTTAATACCAACCGAAAACATAAAATCACTTATTGAGAGGAGATTGTTGACCGTAGATGATGCAAGGTAGGGATTGTCGGGGTTCGGTCACTGCTACTTAATAAAACTACATTTTATCATAAAAATGGTTTTATTGTACCGACGTTTCGGCTTGAACTTCAAGTCTTCATCAGTGCTGTAAAAAACAAGTAGGACGGATGTAATACTCAGATATACATATATATATATATATATATATATATATATATATATATATATATATATATATGCCTACATAAACAAATACACATACATACATATATGGAAAAAGACAAAAACATAAAATACTAGAACATAATATATAGAAGAACAATGTGCTCTAGAAGTGTTGGGATTAATAGGAGAACAGATATAAGAATAACAGATTAAATATTAGATTTAATATAAAAATAACAATATGGGCTTACCGATCAGAAGATACAGAACTATTCCTCACAAATGCGGGATCATTTCTGACAGTTAATACAGGGAAACTTAGAGAGAAAAGAGTTGGTGAGGGGGGGGGGGGGGGGTCTGGACCACCCAATGGACAGAGAACATAGAAGATGAAAGAAAGAGCGGCGGAAGGGGCGTCGTACAGTAAGGTGTCATAAAGTCATAAAATGTTAATGGAAAGGGAGGCAGGTATAAAGGGCTATATTGCAGGCGGTATAGGGAATTCGGATGGAGTTTTTAATAAATGGAAGATGTTGGAGTAGGTAGAGGAGATGGACTTCTTTATCAATTTTGTCATTGACTGGGTTATTTTCTAGGTGGATAAAAATTGATTCGGAAAGGAGGCGTTTGTCTTCGTTGGATTCAGTGGAAAGGATGGAGTATTGGTCAAAACCAAAGTCATGTCCGTCTGTGATGGCATGTCTAGTTAAAGCAGTCTTTATTCCGTACATCGTTTTTGCGGTTGTTGATACGTTTTCTTACTGGGTTATAAAATATATATTATAAAATCACTTAATATTTGAAATTGTTACTACTCGGTAGATCCTTTTTAAAATAAAGAATCTGCTGTCTTAAAATATAGCGTCATTACAAAATAAACAGAAACGTTTTATATGTTGTAATAATTAAGATTACACTTTTTATTCTCCATGTACGTTTTGATGAAATTAACGGTAATCAAAGACATTTTAAAATGATTCCGTATTGTTTAAACTTTTATGGTGCGTACCGTGGATACCAAAATTATCTCTAATTCTTTGAGGTAGGAAACATTCAGCCAAAATGTGATCATATACCCACATCCAGTTAGCCGATTCTTGCCTATGATGTGGTTTGACGAGCATATCCGAAAGACTGTTTACAAATGTGAAACTGTTTACAGATGAGTTTTACTTTTCTGCCAACTTTTTTGCCACTGTCCCAAGATAATTTATTTTAGTCTGAGTTTCACATTACGTGTAAGAGTGTGTGAGCAACCAGGGCCATTGAAGTCGCTTCTTTAGCTAGGATGTCTGCTTTTTCATTTTCCAGGATTCCTGCATGTCCTGGAGTCCATAAGAAAGAAACTGATTTTACCAGTAGTTGTAATACCCATAATAATGAATCGCCAATAGTGCACTGTGTAAATAGTTGTAGAATATAACGTATTTTTTAATATTATTAAACTGATTTATAACCGCTTTTATTGGCATCAATTCGGTATGGAAGACACTAGTGCATTTTGATAGAAGAGTCTTTATGCCGGTTCCATCAGGCATGAACTACAAAACCTACGCCTCATTCTTACTTAGAGCCGTCATTTATGATAGATAGCTTCTAGAATTTAGTATTTTTTTTTCCTAAAGATGGCTCTATGATTTGCGGAGAAGTTTCACTATTTTTTAAGCACTCCCAATAGCATGTAAATTTCTGGGCATATTGATGGCTTTACGGTTTTTATTATTTCACGATTGCTGCTTTCAAACTTTTCGTAGATTTACCTTATCCTATAGTCTCGTTATTCTTCTCATTCCATGAACTTTTTCTAATATATCTTGATTATTAATGCAGGGATTAAAGAAATGTTCTCTCTTTGCCCGAAAACTTGCTAAGTAGGTGATTGTTCCTTGCCCTGATCATAAATTAGGATGTAGATGGCTTGATTAAACGTACATAGCTTCAAGTGAGGAAAAATATTAAAATATATTTTTATAAATATTTATTTGTTTGTTTACAGAGCCCCGTAACTTTTGGCGATGGTCTCCTTACAGTGTTATGACTATGTAATCAGTCTCAGTCCAAAAGAAAAAGAGAAAAAAGAAGTAAAATAAAATAAATAATTATAAAATATAACCAAGTAAATAAAACTAAAAACAACAAAATAATAATAAATAAAGGAATATAAAATAAATATACATATAAAAAATGTAATACTGAAGGAGAGTGTCCTCAGCACCGATTTTCTTCAAAATTTGCACTATAACGTATTTTGATGCACTAAACACGAATCCGTTGAAAAAAAAAAAGTTGCTCGCAACTAGGAAAGAAGTTATTAAGCACTAAAGTTCACTGTTATGGAGGTTATAAAAGACGGGGTAAACAGCTTATATGTAAACACGCGCCTGCGCAATAGTCCTTAATGACGAAGTGTAATTGAAATTTAGACTCACCTGTGGTAGCTGACTTGGTCGTAAACTGTCGCTTTTGGGCATACGTGCTATGCGTTTCCGCTCGCTCCGCTCGCTCAAGAAAACATCAAAACCCCTAGTCAATCCAACTCGCAGAAATGAAAAGAATTCTATGGCCCAAAAGTCGTCCAAGGCAGTCTTCCCTAACCTTCATAACAGTGAACTTTTTTTTTAAATAACTTCTTTCCTAGTTGCGAGCAACTTTTTTTTTCAACGGATTCGTGTTTAGTGCATCAAAATACGTTATAGTGCAAACTTTGAAGAAAATCGGTGCTGAGGACACTCTCCTTCAGTTTTACCTAAAAAAATATTAGTACTTCAAATTAAAATTATGTAAATTCGATTTTCACTTTTTATGTGGATGAATGTCAATTGAAAATTTCATTTTATGTTTATATTTTAACTAAAGCTCAACAATATTTAAATTTTACATATTTTATTAAATTTTTGAGTATATTTTGAGTGTTTTTAAATGTTTGAGTATTGTGTTGATGTGAGGGCTACCGGTAATAGTATGTAAACTAAGTCATGTGGTATTTGTAAGTTGTTTCTCAGTCTACAGTCTATCAGTATGTGTTTTACTGTAACGTTCTCGTTGCAATTATTGCACCTTGGTCTGTCTTTTTTTTTTTTTTTGCATAAGATGTCCGTGAGTTAGTAAGCAGTGTCCAATTCTAAGCCTGGTTAATACTACTTGTTCCCTTCTTGTAAGGTTTTAGTTCGACCAGGCCCTGTCGTGTTTTTAAACTATCTTAACTTGCTTTCGGATTTAGTCCATTCTTTTTGCCAGTCGTCCAATACGATGGTTTGTGCTAAGGTACATAAATCTGATGTAGTTACGGTTTCTGCCTCTGTTGATGGTCTCTGTGTCGCTTAATTTTGCTTGTGTGTCTACTGATGTACTTTGTGGTATACCAACGTGACCAGGTAGCCAGAACATCGTGACATGTTTGTATTGACTTTGTAGTTGAAATAATGTAGTGAGAATTTTGATGATAAGAGGATGAGTGATGTATAATTAAGTTCTAACCAGTGTTTTTGCATCTGAAGGTGCATTAGCAGTTCTAATTAAATGACTAGTAAATAAAAGTATATTTTTTTTTATTGATTAGCCTTCTGCCTACTTTACCAAAAATAATTACATTATTTATTTAATACGCAAATAAATAAATAAATATTGATATCTGCTGGGACTGTTATAAACAAAATTACAAAAATGAGAAAGTTTCATCATGAACCCAATATTGGAGTTCTAGAGATGACTTAGAACGCTTTCTTTCAATAGACTATTCGCCACCTTTTCGCTAACTGAATAAGAAGCAACTTGTAGTTGGTGGACTTTTCGCTCCGGAGGTTACGTGAGGGAAGTACAGAAAACTTTAGGATGTGCTTCTCTCTTTACTTAACTCTCGCTTCTAGGAGGCGTGAGAAATTTCCGATTAGTCAAGACGAACTGACATGAAACTGCAAGGGTCGTCAGATGAAAGATTTCGCTTACTCTGTGCTTATGAAAACCATGGAGAGGACTTTGAAAATTCATAATTTGTCCTGCTGCTAATTCTGACACAAAATTCTCGTAAGCATGCTCAGAAATAATATGTTTCGAATACAGCCTGGAGTGAACTGCTTTTTCGAAAAAAAAAGAAGAAAAAAAAAAGCAGTTCCTTAGAAACTGTACTTGCCTAAATTCGAATTATTTGTAGAGATGGGCGATCTGAATCTAAGGGTGCGTTTACATTTGATATTTATGTTAGATAGAAATTGTGACTCATGTAAACTCCAAACAATTTATGTCTGAGATATATATTTATATCACGAGCAATAACGGTGCGTTTACATTTGATATTTATTGCAGGCTATTTATGTTAGATAAAAAATGTGACTAATGTAAACTGCAAACAATTTATGTCTGAGATATATATTTCTATCACGAGCAATAACGGTGCGTTTACATTTGATATTTATTGCAGGATATTTATGTTAGATAGAAATTGTGACTAATGTAAACTGCAAACAATTTATGTCTGAGATATATATTTATATCACGAGCAATAACGGTGCGTTTACATTTGATATTTATTGCAGGATATTTATGTTAGATAGAAATTGTGACTAATGTAAACTCCAAACAATTTATGTTTGAGATATATATTTATATCACGAGCAATAACGGTGCGTTTACATTTGATAGTTATTGCAGGATATTTATGTTAGATAGAAATTGTGACTAATGTAAACTGCAAACAATTTATGTCTGAGATATATATTTATATCACGAGCAATAACGGTGCGTTTACATTTGATATTTATTGCAGGATATTTATGTTAGATAGAAATTGTGACTAATGTAAACTGTAAACAATTTATGTTTGAGATATATATTTATATCACGAGCAATAACGGTGCGTTTACATTTGATATTTATTGCAGGATATTTATGTTAGATAGAAATTGTGACTAATGTAAACTGCAAACAATTTATGTCTGAGATATATATATTTATATCACGAGTAATAACGGTGCGTTTACATTTGATATTTATTGCAGGATATTTATGTTAGATAGAAATTGTGACTAATGTAAACTCCAAACAATTTATGTTTGAGATATATATTTATATCACGAGCAATAACGGTGCGTTTACATTTGATATTTATTGCAGGATATTTATGTTAGATAGAAATTGTGACTAATGTAAACTCCAAACAATTTATGTTTGAGATATATATTTCTATCACGAGCAATAACGGTGCGTTTACATTTGATATTTATTGCAGGATATTTATGTTAGATAGAAATTGTGACTAATGTAAACTGCAAACAATTTATGTCTGAGATATATATTTATATCACGAGCAATAACGGTGCGTTTACATTTGATATTTATTGCAGGATATTTATGTTAGATAGAAATTGTGACTAATGTAAACTCCAAACAATTTATGTTTGAGATATATATTTATATCACGAGCAATAACGGTGCGTTTACATTTGATATTTATTGCAGGATATTTATGTTAGATAGAAATTGTGACTAATGTAAACTCCAAACAATTTTTGTTTGAGATATATATTTCTATCACGAGCAATAACGGTGCGTTTACATTTGATATTTATTGCAGGATATTTATGTTAGATAGAAATTGTGGCTAATGTAAACTGCAAACAATTTATGTCTGAGATATATATTTATATCACGAGCAATAACGGTGCGTTTACATTTGATATTTATTGCAGGAAATATATCTCAGTTGCCGGATGTAATAACTATGATAATTATCTATTCGACACCTGAGATATATTTCCTGCGAGAAATGTCAAATGTAAACGCACCCTAAGTTTTAGAAGAAAGATCGATTTTATGAATTGATATCCGTGAGCCTATCTTTTTTAGAATCGATCTCAAAGGGCCGATCTTTTAAATGAATCGATCTCCAAGGGCCGATATTTTATGTACAGAAGCACATTTTTCTCTATTATTATTACTTAGACGTGGCCCTATCTGCGGAAGGTTCTCGGTGGTGTAGGCTGTAATTGTTCATTATTTTAAGAGCTCCTGAAGAGGTATCATAGGATTGCGAAACATGTAGAGCATAATAAAAGAGTAGTGTAGAGCGTGAGTTTTTGTTCGAATTTGACATTCTGCCGCATATAAATATATTAGAAAAATGGGGTTGCGATATTATTACTACTTTATTCCATTGTTTTCTCATTTGATAAACGTATATATGTAATAATACCCATATATTTTCATACGATGGAACAGTAGAAGTTTCATTATATATTATTTTTTATGAAAAATAGTCGTAAATTTTTCTACTTTTAGTTTCAACTTATTTAGATCGATTTGTAGTAGTGATGAGCGATTCTCGAATATAAATCGATTCTAATCGAAATGGATTACGAAATTCAAAGGCAATTGTAAGTAATCGTGAAATCGATTCATATCGAAGATCGATCTCCCGAGCCTTTAAGATCGATAATTTGAATCGATCTGCACTTGCCTAACATTTTTGTTCAAAAGAGCGCCCATCACTAGTTATTTGGCTTTTCAAGGTCCATACTGACTTAGGATGAATAACTCTTCAATAGCCTCCACTGAATGTATGAAAGAACGTTTTCGAGGTGACCACCTCATTCTCAGTGCCCTTCTATGACTCCGAGGGGTTCACCAGAGTCTTCTTCCGACTGTACTGTTTTTTTTTTGTCGTTTAAAGGCCAGTCAACCACTCTTGGGTCATTTGTGACTCTTGGTCGGTCCGTTGGTAGCATCGAAGGCAGAGACAAAGCCCGACGGCCGGCGGAAGACGGACCCAGCCAAGGTCGAGTAGAGTCCCCCGTACCAGTTCTACCTTAGTGGCCCGCATCTGGTGACTGGCTGCTAGGTTTATGATAGAAGGTGTGCTTTCTGGTGCCAGGGCAACCAAAGCTTCACAGACCGCAGGGAGGGGGGCTCGTCCTCAACAGCTGTACTGTTTTACTTCAGGCAGAAAAGTTCAGAGCATTAATACGGCTAATCTCGCCTGTCATACTTGTGCAACGTATTAATTATATTTATAAATTTAATTGACTGTTTTCAATGACAATTATTTTATTACGAATTTAGTAGAAGAACTAGAAGAGAAAGTTTTTTTGTTTTTTTTTTTAATGCATCATATGTTTTCTATCCCCCACATAAAATAGGTAATTATTCACTGAAATAATAAAGTATTTTATTTTCAGGACACTGCCAGCAGCAATACTTCCGTGTCCAGCCCAAAGACGTTAAAGTGCAAGAAGGCGGAGAGGCTATTCTACAGTGTGAGATATCTCATTTAGCAGGACAAGTCCAATGGACCAAGGATGGCTTTGCTTTAGGTAGGTACATTCATTAATATCAGTATCGCTACAAATTAAATAATAAAATATATTTATTAATCGATCAAAAAATTATTCCTGACAATAGAGGAAAATGGAATAAAAGTACCTATGTATGATACTGAATTAAATAAAAAAAACACGCTTTTAATGTTTATTTTGATTCAAGCAACAGGTGGATTTAATTCTATTCTATTGGTCAAATCTATTCCACATGGTTTTGGTATGTTTCATATGGTCGCTACACAATGATATAACAGACTTATGTAACATTTCTTGGCGTCAGCTTTGTTTTAGCTAAAAGAGGGAATAATCAGAGACAACTTCTGTAAAAATTTGTATCAGTTATACGATTATAAAAGGAATTATTATAGCGAAAAGTGACTTATATTCTTTTCTATTATGCCAAAATGTATTCACATAATATCAATCCTATTACATCATATAAATCTGCCATTTGCGATTAAGAAACAATCACCAAAATACTTTTATATTCTGGTTTATTTCAATAATCATACATATGTTTTCTTGCTTAAATACGTTATCTAGAGAGAGTACTATCATTTTTGTTTCTTTTTTTGGAAAAACCAGAAGATAATTTCTAAATTTTGACTTTTTTGAAGTTGAAAGTCTAATCTAACGATACATATTTTATATTATTATAACAATTTGAGGCTTCTACTATAAAACTATTGTGGAAGGTTATCTAAGTCGATGAGCTATTTGAATAACTGATGACATGTGCTCGGAGTTCTATACGAACGTTTTTATGGTGCTTCAAAATTATTTGAAACATCTTAGTTAAAGAAATTTGAGAGAAAATTATATTATTTTTTGGGGGGGGGGGGGGGGTTCTTTCTTTCTGATCGTTCTCCGATACTTAAAGGGGGTTTTCCCACCCTAGCTTTCCCAGTCCTCGTCTAGCTTCCACCCTTTTTCATCTCCCAATAGAAAGAAATACAGGCCCTAAAAGGGAGGGAAAAGGGACGTGAATAGATGACTTGTAATCAGTATACGCCGAGGAGCATGAAGCTTGAAAGGCCGGCTCAGTATTAGCCGTAGAGGCGGTAAAATTGGAAGCCCTTAGAAGGTGCAGGAAACACCTGTACACAGAGTCTGCTTAATCAAGAAGGAGTCTTAATAGGCCTTGCAGTTGTAGCCGGGATTCGGTAGGTGAGCCATCATTCCAGTTTATGGTGTTGTGCAATGTACTCTCAATGGACTATTACTATTTTCGCTTATTACTACTTTCACTTGTACATACGCCAGCGAAATTTACGAATTTCCTCTACTTTATATATATATATATATATATATATATATATATATATATATATATATAGAGAGAGAGAGAGAGAGAGAGAGAGGCTGACTGTAGATTATACACATACCCAAATGTACAGGAAATTACGTTTTCCTGTAGTTAAAAGATTCCAAAAAGATAATATTGTTGATTTAAGCTTTGATGAACGTTAGATTAAGAAAGGTCGTTTAATATAAACTATACACCACGCAAGGATTGGTTAAACGGGGCACTTTCCTTTAAGAAAACAATCTAAACAACACAAGAACAACAGAAAATCGTTTCGTTTTCTGAGTACATACTTACATAATCTAGGCGCACGGTAGTGCGCCAGGCCAAGTTCCGGCCTCAGCATACTGTGTGTATATTACAGGCGGTCTTAGAGCCGATTTTTACTCTCTCATAACTTTCAACCAGGTAAAGATAAAGTTATGAAATTTTACACAGGTATTATACTACTAGATGTAAGTAAAACTGGAAATTTTCATAATTCTACATCGAATAGTTTCTGAGATATAAGCGATCGAAAATCGGGATTTATAGGACTCACTCACTCACTGACTCATCAAAATTATTAGGCACTTCCAATGATGCTAGAGACTTGAAATTTTGCATGATGATAGATATTAAGGTGTTATTAAAGGAAAAAATCGAAAAATCCTGAAAAGTTGTGTTTGACTCCACTTCCGGGGGAAGTTTAGTTTTTCTCTAAAGATAATTTCGGCACAAAAAAAACATTGCCAAGTTTAAGAATATACCTGGTTGAGGAAAGTGATATTTTAGTAACTGGATATAAGTATTTTTATTGCTGTTTTTAAAGGTCAGTTGAAGTGTCTTTACTGTTCTTAGTAAGTAACTATGAGGTCTTCCAAGTAATGAACTTGGACATTTCTTTCTTGTATCATCTCTTGTATTGGCAAATATTTTTGGTTGAAAAGATGGTGCACTTAAAACACTAACTCATACTAATTTTTTGGAGTGTAGGATGGTAAGGCGTTTTGGGGGGGGTTTAGGAGGGGATATTTTTGGGGATGGGATTGTTTCTTTGTGGGGGGAGGAACTTGGCCTCTATTTCACATTTATGTTTTTTTTTTGGGATTAATATTTTCTATTAGTTGTCTAAGTTGTATGCCTATTATCTATAAGCAGATAAGTATTTTTGTATGGAGTGGACTTCAGGTAAAGTGCGCCCCCAAGTGGGCCAAGTTTTGTACAACATAAATTTCTTCAGATTTGGATGATATAAAGCAACTTTTGTTCCAAGAGATAGAAATTGCGGATACCATGGACATCTTAATCACTTTTGTATAGCGTTGACTTAAGCAAACAAAAATAACAACGGTGTGTAGAGGCCACATAGGACATCCCGAAATGAGATCTTTATTCTGACCATATATGGCTCAGACATATTACCGCCGCAAGCTCAGACTTTTGAAGCTCGCAAGCAAATAGCACATCTTTACTGTCGGTCTTTTGGGGCTTTATGGCATGCCGTTCTTATCAGGGAAACCCAAAATTCGACCCGTGACCAGAACGTCAAAAATATCGTACTAGAGGAAACCCCCGCTTCTACTTTGGCGATTTTGATGGTAAACGAACAGACATTTTCTTTAGTTATGTGATCGCTGATTACAGAATGATGTGAAGAAAGAGTACGTAATATAAAAACCAACTCTGAGGATACTTGCGGTTACTTGCCTACGTTATGGCAACCATATCTTTTTGTAAACGAATATAAAAGTTTGCAAACTTTGTTTCTACACAATAATGTTCGTAGCCACAAATTATTTCATACGTGATTCGGGAGTTCTTTTTACAACACCTTATGGAAAATAATGTAGACAACTAAACCCACAAAACTTCTAATTGAAGTAAGTTATGTTTAAAACAATTAATAGTTTTAATATGGTTGAAACCCCACATGGAAATGCATACTCATAGACAATAAACTCCACGGAATAAACAATAACCACTCGCTTTTGAACCATTCGCGGCGCCTATTTATGTTTCTCTAACATATTGTGGAGTTGTGGAAGCGCTTCGCTGGAATACCTGTGTCGGCCGATATCAAAGGGGCCAATTAATAGTCCCTATGAACTTGTGTATGCTCTGATGATTATGGGCTTGTGGCCGGCACACCGGGTATCTGAATGCTTTGATCTAGACTTCGGCCTCTATGAAAAGCCTACGTACTATTTTAGTTGCTTTATTTAATTTTAACCTGTAAAACGGTTGTGTTCCGCGTAGCAATGCACGTTACGTACTTCATACGTAATCAAGCAAATCGTGTTGTCGAAACCATAAGGCCTCTCGTCCACTGGAACCGAAAAGCTGCGAAATGAATTCGGACGAATACGCATGAACAATCAAAACACGAGGCTCCATCATGGACCCCGTCCATTGGGCCCGTATCGTTCCTCCGAATTCCGAAGTGCGAACCGATCCCATTCTGCTGGGATTTACAGATGCGAAAAGGTGCGAATAGTCATGGTTAAACATGGACTGTGAGTACAAGCCATCAAGTCTACTGCGAATTCGGACGAACGCCGTTCGTCCGAATTCGTTGCTTCGCAGTTCGCAGCTTTTCGGTTCCAATGGACGAGCGGCCTAACAATATTAGTTGTAGCTGTAATACACCCATAATATGTAAGTTCACCCATAAACCATTGTTCGCTTTATGTACACACACACACACACACACACACACACACACACATATATATATATATATATATATTGAGAGAGTCAGATTTTATATATCGGTGCGTCTGTGCCAATAAAAATCATTAAAAATTATAATTAATTCCCAATTTCAAATGGCCAGAAGGTAATTTCTAGAAAAAAACTTTTCATCAATATTGCTTAAGTTGATGTTCTACGTGTTTCACGTCACTAATCGCCTCTTCAGAAGCGACTTAACTGAATACACTTCTTTCAATTGAGCATTAACTGAGGAATAACTTGCAAATGTAGGGCCACGTCTACAAACAAAGAAAAGCTTTCTCTGGAAATCGATTGTAATCACGACACTATCGAATTTTAACAGCTGTTTGGCCAAATATTTTATTGCATTTTATTTTAATAAAATTAATCGCGGCCCTACCTGTGGCTAAATTGATGTGAAACTGAAACATGTCGAGCATAAAATAAAAGAATATGAATGAAAAGTTGGCGATTGAAAACACATTAATGAGAACAAACCATCACAATCTTATCTATATATATATATATATATATATATATATATATATATATATATATATATATATATCAGAAAAAAAAATCAGTCCCGTAACAGGCCACAAGGGCCCAGAGGGGCAGATACTGTAGAGGTATCTGATTCTTGACCGTACGGCACACTAGGGAGATAGTGTGGTCAACACTATGCTCCGGCCGCCTGATTTTCCCCTTGGCTGCTTCGACTGCTAGAGTCATTAGCACCCAAGGTACCCATTATTAATTAAATTAATTAAAGGCTGGGTGAGCCTAGGGACGATCTGGGACCCCAAATCCAACCCTCGAACGGGAGCACTAGAAGAAAAAATCTTTAGTGCGCGCTCGGGTTTTGAACCTGGTCCTCCAGTTCATTAGTCGAGTGCTCTACCACTGAGCTAACCTCGCCCCCCATATATATATATATATATATATATATATATATATATATATATATATATATATATATATATATATAAATCACGTGTCTGTCTGTTTGTTTCTTCAACAAACAAATCTACACAGTTTGACAGATTTTGACCAAACTTGGCACATACGGGAAATCTCCTAGGCTAGGTCAAAATAGTCAAATAAAATTTAGTCAAAAGGTCAAAAGTTTTGTTATAAAAGTTATATACTCAAGTAATGCAGTTTATTTTCAATTTTATATCAACAGTCACTGTCTAACTAAGGAGCGGCCTTTCCTTGATAAGAGCTATCTACTCGCAGCCTATCGTGCTGGCCTCTGTCGGCTGTTATATGAAGTGCTGTGGTGCTGGCCTCTGCCGGCTGCGTTATGAATTACTACGCAGATATAAACAAATTCACACCGTTTGACCGAATTTGACATAACTGGGTATACAAGTAGATATTGATAAGGGGAGAGTCATATACAGAAAGTACACTGGGTAACAGCTAGTAATATTATAATATTGTATTACTTCCGAGCACACCATAAAATTGAATATATACAAGAACAAATGTAAAATTAATATGTACCAAAATATCATTAAATGTACAAAAAGTAACAAAAAAATAAATAAAATAAAATACAAATCTTACATTCAACTCCAAACAATATTACCCTAATTATGAGTCGACTTAGGTCGGTCTCCTTTAAATTGAAACGAATTTGCATAGAACTAATGTTTTCCGTGAACAAATTCACTTAATTTGACGATTAATGATTACCTAAAAGTTCAAAGGACGCACGGAATCACTGGGATTGAATTGAATCAAATATCCCTTTGATTGAATAGATTTTACTCATGTTCTTCCCCCATAGAGATAAGAAAACGGAGGGATAGGACAGACAAAACCCAGAGGGGATGATAGTGGAATGGGAGATGAAGAAGGAAGAGAAATTGTTGTTTGTCAGTGGAATCCAATTTGGTGGGTCTGTCCTTTTGTGCGATACATCAGGGCCGAAGACAACACTGGACGGATGACCAGTAGGTATTTCATGCACTTACTTAGCATCTAAATAGTCTCTTGCGCATGTTTTCAATCTGTGTTTTCAGCACTTATGGAGACATGTAGCTATTCAGGTGGCACTAATTTTTCAATGATTTTTTGTTAAAAGAGAAGTCCTTATTTACTTAATTTTCAAATAAATTTTAAATTCGAAAAAAAAAAAACATGACTGGAGTGGTCCCCCGAAATCCATTTTATCAATTTTATATATTTGTATCTTAAATGTCATTTCACTTTTTAAAATATTTAGAGTAATGTAGTAAACCTTGTAAAAGTCATAAAGGTGGATGCTCATGAATTTCTGGGACCACTCCAGTCATGTTTTTAGCACTTTCCTCCGAAGTAAAGTAGCTATTGAGGTTGCACTCATGACGGAATTTTTGAAAAATTTCTTCGAATCTTTATCGATCCTACCTAGTAGACACCGAAAATGACCCGTTATAAAAATAAACTAAATCGGTTGACTAGAAGGGAAAGTTAACTCCGGACAAAAATTACTAATTTCCTTTATACCGGTCGTGATTTCTGTTGTATTGTTACGAAACTCTTTATACGTCCTGGCTATCTAATAACACAGAAATGTAGTAAAAATGAACTAAATCGGTCAATTGGAAGGGGGTGGGTGTTACTTTGTACTATGTTTGAATTGAATTCTTCCGCCAAACGTAGGTTCGAGAAACTCATCAAGATCAATATATCAAAATTTCAAGCTTTGTGTATTTATTACGTAGTATAGTACCCCGCATACACAAAAACCTGAAAGAAAATTAGTAATTGAAACAGCTGCTCATAACAAATGCAAGAGAGCAGAACAATTTAGGTTTTTATTTTATTTATCTACATAGGTTATTTTAAGCAAATTAGTCAGGAATGCACTCGACCCTACCCAATTCTGAGGAAAGTGCTTAGTAATGCAGCTCCTGCGTGACCGCCTCTTTTTTTTACGAATTTCAAATTGACTTACAAATTAGATGAAATAGAAAAACTCGGATTGCAGATTATTTTTCTACATTAAACATTCTTAAAGGCACAGATATTATAATGTTTGAGGCGGCTTTACTTCGGCAGTGAGGAACCATTACATTAAAGGCACAGATATTATAATGTTTGAGGCGGCTTTACTTCGGCAGTGAGGAACCATTACATTAAAGGCACAGATATTATAATGTTTGAGGCGGCTTTACTTCGGCAGTGAGGAACCATTACATTAAAGGCACAGATATTATAATGTTTGAGGCGGCTTTACTTCGGCAGTGAGGAACCATTACATTAAAGGCACAGATATTATAATGTTTGAGGCGGCTTTACTTCGGCAGTGAGGAACCATTACATTAAAGGCACAGATATTATAATGTTTGAGGCGGCTTTACTTCGGCAGTGAGGAACCATTACATTAAAGGCACAGATATTATAATGTTTGAGGCGGCTTTACTTCGGCAGTGAGGAACCATTACATTAAAGGCACAGATATTATAATGTTTGAGGCGGCTTTACTTCGGCAGTGAGGAACCATTACATTAAAGGCACAGATATTATAATGTTTGAGGCGGCTTTACTTCGGCAGTGAGGAACCATTACATTAAAGGCACAGATATTATAATGTTTGAGGCGGCTTTACTTCGGCAGTGAGGAACCATTACATTAAAGGCACAGATATTATAATGTTTGAGGCGGCTTTACTTCGGCAGTGAGGAACCATTACATTAAAGGCACAGATATTATAATGTTTGAGGCGGCTTTACTTCGGCAGTGAGGAACCATTACATTAAAGGCACAGATATTATAATGTTTGAGGCGGCTTTACTTCGGCAGTGAGGAACCATTACATTGCAAATTTATGACGATTTTCTAACAAGTTTTTGTCTTTGAATTCGTATTTCTCTAGATATTCTCAAGGGATTAGAATGGGTGTGAAATGATATTAAAGAGGATTAAACATACAAACTTCGTTTTTAAGAAAAGAAATCAATGAAAATGCTGTTTTTCGTTTTCCCCGTTTTTCTAAGAGTTGGAGGGTCATAGAGAAGAACGGATAGCTCCTCAAGAACGTGGGAACAGACATCTGCAAGAAATGCTGTATAGATCTCTTGGGAACCACTAGATCAGTGTAATTGGTATTTTATTCTCAGAGTACTGGAAGCAGCTTTCTCGTTTTCACATTCCAGATGAAGGACTGAGTTTTGAGCTGTTGATAAGATAAAATTGGGAGCGTAGGAATTAATTTCAAAATATCCAATTTGAACAAATTATTTCCATTTCCAATATCTACCGTTCACGGAAATATTTTTTACTTTATCTTTTAACAAAACTTCTTCAAAGTTTACTTCTTTTGTGGATCGATTTTTTTAGCCATTATTTAGCAATATTATTCTTCTTTTTTTTTTTTTTTTTTTTTTTTTTTTTTTTTTTTTTTTTTTTTTTTTTTTTTTTTTTTTTTTTTTTTTCACGGCGCATCTACATCTAGGTCATTAGCGCCGACATCCAGGGTGCAGCGAGGAATTTTACCAGCGAGCCGTGGGATGATAAAATTCCTGCCGGAGGTTGGGAATCGAACCCACCATCTCCCGCTTATGAATCCAAGGCGCTAGCCATTAGACCACGGGAGACCCCAGCAATATTTTTTTTTTTTTTTTTTTTTTTTTTAATTAGGGTGCGTCGACTGCTATGGTCAATGGCACCATTGTCTATTCTTTCTTTTTCAATAAATGAAGAAAGAATTCTTAACCTAAACTAAACTATTCTAACGGTAGTTAGTTCTTTTTTAACTTATATTGGAACTAACCTTAATTCTAGGCTTAAATCTAAATGGTCGGCTATTTACATATTTACAGTAACTCATTCACTCTTGAAACATTCACACAATAAATACTTACACACACCATTCATACTTGTATAATAATATTTACACACATTACGATCTCACAAAAGTTTACATCCCTAAGGTTGAACATTTGTACAAGGTAGATGGTCGAATATCTTTTTTGCAGATTCAACTATATTTGTCTGTAGAATTTGGTATCTACTAAATACTCCATCAATATCTTCACAGAGGCTTCGTTTCTACTTAAGAGTTGCTTTAGGTTATCAGCTAAGTTGTGTCTCCTCCTCGCTTCCTGGAGAGCAGTACACTCCAACAAGATATGTTTAACATCAAGGAGGCAGCCACAGTGTTCACATTGTGGTCTTCGTCGGCCGACGAGGTGGTGTCCATGCGTCAATCGAGTGTGCCCGATCCTTAGACGCAATAACACCACATCGTCTTGCCTTTTCATGCTAATGGTAGGGCTATTGAACATTACGGAACTTTCGAAGTTCTTTAAGAATAAGTCCTTGTTATTGTATTCCTCTTGCCACTTTTTCCACACGAGTTTAACCATTTGTTTTTTGAAGTCTTTTATGTGTATAGGCAAGGCATTACCGTCCAAGGATGTTGCTTGCCTTGCCAAGTGGTCTGCTTTTTCATTTCCTTCCAAATCAGTATGTCCTGGTATCCATAAAAATGTGACAGTTACTCCTCCAGAATTCATGGTATTTAAAAGGCAGAAAATATCTAATACAAGGGGGACTGTGGAAAATTTATCCTTTAGAGCGGTTAAAGAGCTATATGAATCAGTACACACTAATACTCGTGGACTGAAATTTCCGTAATGTTCAAGAGCTTTTTTAATTCCGGTTAACTCTGCATGGAAGACACTTGTTTCTGGATTTAGTGGGATAGAGAGTTGTCTTCCGTTATCTATGTACAAACCACATCCAGTACCTGTGTCTGTTTTCGAGCCGTCTGTGAAGATAATGAGGTGTTCTTTGTATTTTTGAATTGTTTCAAGAAAAGCAGCTTTATATATTAACTTGGAGGTATTTTCTTTCGGGTACTTTCCTAGTGTGAGGTCAATATGGAAGTCCGGTAGAACCCAGGGGCATACGGCCGGAAGGTGTATTTCCATGAGATTCTCCCAGACTCCACCATAGACACCGAAAGTTTCAGCGGCCCTCACTGCTAAAGGTCTGGTTCTTGAACGCTTATTACTATATATGTCAGATGAGCTCTCATCACTTATAATATTTGCCATGAGGTGGTTTGGCTGACACTTCAGTGATGCTGCATAGGTCATAGTTAATAGGTTTCTCCTATGACTAGGAGGTAGATGTCGTGCCTCTGCGTAGATGGCATCTAACGGGCTTGTGCGAAAAGCACCAATCGCAGCTCGTAGCCCCGCATTGTACAATTTGTCCAACTGGCGGAGCCACGACCTGCGAGCAGACCCATAAATTGCACATCCATAATCGATCCGAGATCTCAATAGTGCATCGAATATTTGCAGAAGGACTGATGTTTCGGCACCCCACTTTATTCGGGACAATGATTTAAGGACTTTAAGGGACGCCTCACACCTCTGAATTGTGTAGTTGATGTGAGACCTCCACCTTAGTTTTTTGTCCATGACGAGCCCTAGAAATTTGTGTTCATCCCTCAAGCTGACCTCAGAGCCACACATCTCCAGCCTTGGGGGATCATGTGGCCTCCGAAGCCTGCAAAAGTGGACAGACACCGTCTTTTCATTGGAGAAAGTAAAGCCACGGGATCTGGCTACTGCGCTTACAGTGTTGATAGCCTGTTGTAGGCTTCGGACTTCTGTGTCTTCAGCCGGATGGGTAACAAACAAGGCCAGATCGTCAGCAAAAAGTGAACGACGAACATCAGCCGCTATATCATCTGCTATGCCATTTATTGCGACAAGAAACATTGTTACGCTGAGGACGGACCCCTGAGGGACTCCATTTTCCTGCACACATAACGATGAATGAGCATTGCTAATTCGTACTCTAAAAGTTCTCTCTTCAAGGAAGCTTTTAAGGAACAGAGGTAGTCTACCTCTTAGTCCCCATTCATGTAGCCTTTTGAGTATGTCATAACGCCATGCCCTATCATATGCCTGTTTCATGTCGAAAAAAATGGCTGTAGCATGTTCTCGGTATAAAAAAGCGTTCTGGACGAAATGTTCCAAGTACCCCAGTTGATCTTGGGTTGAGTGTCTCTGCCGAAATCCAGCCTGATACCTGCTAATTAGACCACTAGTCTCTAAAATATAAACTAGTCGGTAGTTTACCATAGACTCCAGGAGCTTTCCCATACAACATAAAAGAGATATTGGTCTGTAGCTACCCGGAGCCTGTGGATTTTTGCCTATCTTTAAAATTGGGATAATGACTGATTCTTTCCAGTGAGTCGGATATTTCGTAATGGCCCACAGTTGGTTGTACAGTTCAAGCAACCTCCTTTTTCCCATGTCCGGTAAATTCAATATAATTTCATAAGGCACACCATCACAGCCTGGTGATGATCTCCGAGATGCTGCATGGAGTGCCCTATGAAGCTCTTCAATTTGAAAGTCAACATTGTATTCTATTGAAATGTCCTCCTCTGATCCAA
The DNA here is from genome assembly GCA_946811695.1 of Gonocerus acuteangulatus. Classification (NCBI taxonomy): domain Eukaryota; kingdom Metazoa; phylum Arthropoda; class Insecta; order Hemiptera; family Coreidae; genus Gonocerus; species Gonocerus acuteangulatus. The sequence continues at coordinate 57,888,899 of OX328130.1, forward strand.
AGTCCAAAGGAACACTTTCTTTCGAGGCTTTTGTAGCAAGGAATTCAGCAGAGTATCCAAGGGAGCTGAACACTGAGCTGAAGTGCTCGCCAAAGATAGTGGCAACGTCTTGAGGGTTGTCAAAATGCTGTCCATTGTGGAAGAGAATTGGTAATTGAGATTTCGTACATCTTCCGCTAATAGCCTTGATTTTCCTCCACACTTCGGACGTAGAGGTAGTACTTGTCATAGTGCTTACGTAGTTATTCCAGGATTCTCTTTTCTTTTTTAGTTTTAACCTTCTTTCTACAGCTCTAGCCTTCTTAAAAGCGATCAAATTCTCTTCGGTAGGATAGCGCTTGAACCGGTTGAACGCTCTCTTTTTTATTTTATTAGCATCCCTGCATTCCTCGTCCCACCAGGGAACCGGAGGTCTCCTCGTGCGACCAGAAGTGCGTGGGATAGACTTGGTGGCTGCATCTATCATTGCTTCAGTAAACTTCAGCAATGATGCTTCAGGCGAGTCTGCCAAATCAGGTAAGACAAAGGAATCCTGGAATTTATCCCATTTTGCTAGTTTAATGTTCCACTTAATTGGGCCATTGTTCTCAATTTGTCTACCAGGACAGTTTAGAAGTATAGGGAAATGATCCGATCTATGGAGGTCACTAAGCACTGTCCATTCAAAGGACGTTATTAATGATGGGCTACTAATTGTCAGGTCGATTGCATCAAATGTTCCAGAAGATTCGGAAAAGTGTGTATATGCTCCATCATTGAGGACCAAGAGTCCCATCTCATCAAGCGCATCATAAAGAAGATGCCCCTGAGGAGTGGAACTTCTTGAGCCCCAAGAGACGTGGTGCGTATTAAAGTCACCAAGTACTATTAACGGAGGTGGAAGTTGTCGTATGAGGTCTTTAATTTCAGCTATAGCATAGCCTCTACCGTCTGGAAGGTACAGTGAGCAGACACTGGCAGTTATTGGGGTTTTCAGACGCACAGCGACGGCTTGCAGTGGCGTAGTTAAATGAATTGAGGTTGCTCCAAGATTGCTCATGGTGTAAAGGGCCACACCACCGTGGCTCCGACCACCTGGCAAAACTCTTGCCTCCTTGTGTTCACACTTGTAACCAGCCAGTGGCCTGGGGGCTCCCTCCGGAAACTTCGTTTCCTGAAGGGCCACCACTAATGGACTGTGTGTGTGCAAAATATAGCGAAGCTCGTCACTATGTTCTGAAAAACCCCGAATATTCCATTGTAGGAATTTATTAGATAGTCCCATTTGGATAGACTTTATTTTATCGTTTTTCCGACTCAATGGGTAGTTTTTCTGGCTGCCGCTTCTTGCCTTTGGGACGGCCTTTTCGCCGTCTTTCATTCACAGGTGTAGAGAAACCTGCATCCTCCGCTGGGTCCTCGGGACCATCGGTATCGGACACCGACGAAGGAGGCATTGGTGCGTGGGTGTTGGTGCTTGGGGATTTAATTTTCCCCTTTTTCAAATTTTCGTCCGCCGAAGCGGACGGTAGAGAAAGGGAGGTAGGATTGGGGATAGGAGGGGGGATAGGAAGAGGAGGGTGATGAATAGAGGGAGGAGGGGGTTTAGTAGAAGTAGAAGGAATGGGAATGGTAGGATTTTTATAGGTAGGTATATTTTTGTTTTCTCTGGTGATCGTCACATTATTGGCTGCATCAGAGTATGTACCCCTCCAGGCGTAAGATGTACTATTTACAAGTACTCTTGCTTGCCTGAAGGTTAGATCTTTGATCTCAGTCCGCATTTTTTGGATTTCTTTTTCGATCTTATATTCCATACAGTCTCGGGAGCGCGCAGTATGGGGACCATCACAGTTAGGACATTTGGGAGGTGCAGGGCATGGGTCCGGGCTGTGGGTGGGGTGCCCACAAACACAAACCTCACTTTGCACCTCATAGCCGAATGTCCAAACTTTTGGCATTTAAAACATCTTAAGGGAGGGGGTACATAGGGTCTCACTCTGAGTTTATAAAATGCCGCCTGGATACTGGAAGGTATTTCAGGTCTGTCGAATGTCAACATAACACTACCTGTGAACTCTAGGGATTCGGCTGCACCATCCACAGATCTTCTCTTACGAAAGAACCTGCGGACGGCTAAAACGCCTTGATCCTTTAATCCTTCCAATATTTCGTCGTCTGTCACGTGTTCAAGATCAAAACATGTTATTACACCTCTTGATGTGTTTAGCGTTTTATGCAATTCCACTTTTACACTAAACTCACCAAGAGTTTTTGCAATTAACAGTTTTTCCGTTTGTGCTATTGTAGCTGATTCAATAAGCAATGATCCACTAGCCATCTTACTTATTCCCGAGACGTTTCCATACTCTTGAGCAATAAGTTTATTGATCAGGAACGGGGAAACCTTAACAAAGGATTGATCGTCGGTCCTGCTCATAACAATAAACTTGGGAAATTTTTTGGCACTAGTGGGTATCTCATCCAACGGCCTTTTCTTACCTCTTTTAGCTTTCTTTTTCTCAGGAGACTTTGGCACAGTATAGGGTGCCAAAGTGTACTGAGAACCGTGTGTTGATTTATTCACATCCTGATTCCTAACACTGCTGAGGTGTCCAGAGCCAGGATCCTCGATATTTGTCCCTGAAACAACCTGGAAGGTAGCTTGGGTTGGAGAATTGTGAAACTGGGGAAGGTCCAAATTCATGCATGTGTCGCTCAGTGGGTCCTGCTCACCCACTGAGTTGGCCAATAGGGGCAATCCGGCTATTTCCTGATTTGTAGTCGTAGGATAAAGGGTTTAGGTGACTCAGACCCCTAATCTTTGTCAACGAGTCTGCTGGTGGGGCTGCCACCTAGGCCGGCAGACCGACACAGTTCCTCCCGAAGGAGAGGATCCGCTCAGCAGGGGAGGTGTCCCTGCCTCATCACAGATCCCCGCCTCTGCTTTTCGCCGTTCATGTACTCTACAAGAACGTTGCCCAGGGGGTACCACGGGGAGGAAAAGCAGTAGGCGTTGACGGGAATCAGGTATACTAGGAGATGCTAAGCAGTGGAATAGGGCACTATAGCTTAGCAGAGCTCCCAAAAGAAGTCGGACGGCTCCCATATCCACACGTCCGCTCCAGCAACCCTTTAGCCCGCCCATTTACCCCCCAGCAATATTATTGTTGTTAGTTTGGTTTCTAAGTTTCTCAACATTTTATTAGATTGATCTCTGAGTATTGACTTAAGAAATACAATTCATACGTGTTCGTTCTTCTCGGACATACATTTCGTTGAATACTAAATCCCATGGTAAAAATGAAGTGTCACGCCCTCAAAACCGATTTCTTTCAAATTTTGTATAATAACGTATTTTGATGCGCTCAACACGAATACATTAAAAAAAAAATACCTTCGCATTTAACTACGAAAGAAGTAATAAGCACTAAAGTTCACTGTTATGCGGGTTATGAGAGCTAATGTTAACAACTAAATTTGTGACGACTTTAAGGAATACATGCTATGCGTTTCCGCTCGCTACGCTCGCTCAAGAAGATACCAAGACCCCAGTCAATCCAACTCGCTAAAATTAATAGAATATAATATTAAGCACTAAAGTTCGCTGTTAGGAAGGTTATAAAACTAGGCGTCAACAGCGTATTTGTAAACACGCGCATGCGCAGATATGTAACATTGGGAAACAGAGAACTCTCATTTGAAATGTTCAGAAACCATTTATTCAAAAATATTGTTAATTTTTAGGGCATCCTCATCCGTTGTCACCTGTCGCTTAAGGGCTTACGTGCTATGCGTTTCCACTCGCTCGAGAAGATAACAAAACTCCAGACAATCAAACTCGCTAAAATTTAGTGCTTAATAACTTCTTTCCTAGTTAAATGCGAAGGTTTTTTTAACGTATTCGTGTTTAGTGCATCAAAATACGTTATTGTACAAAATTTGAAAGAAATCTGTTTTGAGGGCGTGAAACTTCATTTTTACCAATCCCATAAAGTGTTGACGCCACATTTGTTGAGTCATTGAGTCAAAATCCCTAGGTACTTAAGATCACTCGAGGCATTTCATGAGTTCAGTTTATTATTTACATGAAATGATAAAGCATATGTTTGTTTAGTGAACTGCTGGTACTCCACATAATCCCCGGCATTATCTTCCGTTCGTATTGTTATACCATTTGTTCTTCGAGTGCCCGGAAATATTGGAGTAACGTTGTACCTTTAATTCCGACAGAAACTGATTAAAGAGAAAAGGTCTTTGGCGAACTTCCGATCTCATAGAGAGATCTTAACAAAAGGATCTTTTCAAAACCTCCACTCCACAAATGAGTTTTCCCCGTACTACAAGAGACCTCTGAGAATAGAACCTTCCCTTAGCCCTCTGGAGCTCACACAAGTGTAAAGGCAACCTCAGAATTCCTTCTGTGCCCTTAAATGTAAATATGTTACAGGTGATGAAGTTTTAATGAAGTTAAAGTGTATGAATGGTTACTCATAATAGCGCCCTCTTGATACCGAGAAGTCTACTTCTGCTTTTCTGATGAAGTTTCCCTTCCCTTGAAGGCATTTTCCTCTTAAAATGAAGCATTCACATTCATGAATATTTTCTTGATTGTGCGACTTCTTCTGCGCGTTTTGCCATGCGTGTTTATCTTGAAAATATTTACTTATTATTTCCTATAGCAAAAGTAAAATTTATGTATTTTGTAGAAAGCCTATTTTACTTAACTCATTCATGGAAGAGAGCATTTTCAAACTAGTTTGGGGGGTTTTCTAAGGACACTAATTTGAATTCATATTCTGTACGGTCTTTAGAAATCAAGTGGTCCAAAATTGAAGCCTTATTCACCTAATATTATGTATTTTTATTTGTTACTGTCCAGCGATGGACTTTTTTTTATCAGAGTACATACAGAATACATCATTGTTACCTCTTTGGAGGCAATTGATTTTTGAGGGTGAGGTAACTGCAGAATAAAAAAATGAAAAGAATATGTTAAATTAATGATAATATAATTAATAAAAAAACATGCTTCTTGCAGTCATAATGTTCATAATAATTTTAATAAAAATATAAACTTAATTTTTTTTGCATGCACAAACTCAATAATAAATAATTCGTATTTTGGATCTTTCTTTTATCAATAAAATAAAAAAATAAATATAAATTAAAAATGTTCTACTCTGCATGTTTTGACTCAAAAATTATAAGAAATATGAGCATGTTTCATGCATCCACAATTGCTCTACTATACTTATGCTTACAACTAAAAATATGTACATTGCTTAAGCTAGTAAGTATGATAAATATTATGGTCTGGCCTCAGTGAATCCCCACTAAAAACACATTTATCAACATTTCACCTTGCTTCTCATTACCCGCAATTTTATATTTTCGCGGGTTCCCGCTCTAGAGATATGCATAGAGGTAAGTAGAACGTAGTAAGTATGACCTTGAAGGCGTTGGTGGATCTTACCTCGCTGCGACATCAGTATTCGAAATTTGTGCAATGCAAAGGACATAACATTCTTTACTGTATATGGGCCAATTAGGGGAAGAACATTATGAAATATGGGCTGCATAAAATCTCGAGATAATTTTGTATTATCCAAATTCTAGATATATGGAAGGACAAAATGTTTCTTGGTGCTGAATGACTACATCAGATCTTGGTGGATCCTGGGATGGAACTTTGCCTCTTGGATATCATTGCTTTGGTTCTTTGCTCTTATCTCTCTTGCCGCTGACGTTGGCACAACAGAAGATGAAGCTTTTTTGCTGTGATTCATTTTGGCTCTCATCCCAGATTTTCCAAACAAATACTGAAATCTTCCTCTTTGGTTGAAGAATAGTATAGGTTACTCAATGCAACCAAGAGATAGGCCAACGAGAATGTAGTGCGGATCACCAATGACATTTTAGTGTTCCACGAACAGCCTCATTTGCAGATTATCAAAGACTTTAAATTCGACAAAGAATATATACTTTTTTACAATACAATCGATTCGTTCCAATCCTTTAGATACGTCCATTGTTTCGCATCAATCACAACACACATCAATCACCCCAAGATGTCAACACACCCTAACCGAGATTCTCAGCCGCGTTTTCCGAAATCGTACTTCAATTCACACAACATAGATTTCGGAGAGAAACGATATAGAAACGAATCAACTAGGAACAAAACTAAGATTGTCCTTTCTTATTGTAGGCTATTAATTAGAAATAATCTACGCCAAGAAAAATCTTCCAAAAATCACTCGAAATCAAACCAATTCATTTATAAGAATACAGTTATTGAGGTTGCACTCATAAAAGGATTTTTTTAAAAATGGCTTCAAATTTTCTTAGTTCTTACCTACTAGATACTGAAAATGACCTCCGTTAATGTTTTTATATATGTGTGCCTGTTAACACAAGAGAGGACATAGTTTTTGTGGGGTTTTTTTTCACCAGGAAACGTAATAAATATCTCTCCCATAGTAAAGGAATGCATGTTCGATAACCAGCAAAATCAGTCCATTCGGAAGGTGGTTTACTCCAGACCAAAATTACTAATTTACCCAAACCGGCCGCAATTTTTGTTACATTGCAACGAAACTCAGTATACCACCCATGTGTCTAGAGGAATAATGTTTCGTAAAAATCAACTACATCGGTATTTAGGAGCAAAGGTTTACTGAGGAATCAAATAAATAATTTTTTCGTACGCCCGGTATAAGTACTTCCTTGCAACGAAACTTAGTAGGCATGATTCTCTATCTATGAGTAACATTACAATTTCACAACCAAAACTATTTGTGGTTATTTTGAAATTCTAGGATATTTTATTCACATTATGCAAGAATGCGTCGTACACTACCACCTTTTTGAGGGATGTACGTAGTAATGCAGCTCTTGCCTGACGTATTTCAAATTCAGATCTCAAATTCTCTACAGAACCTCGTCTATCATACAGGATAGCAGTATTATCAGCATATTATTACAAACTTCGATCACTGCCTAATGAAGCTTGCACAAGCGATACCCTGAGTAATCGCAATCTTTATAAGTATGAACAACGGAGAAGTCATGTCCGACCTTTTATTGTAAGATTTCTTGAAATGGAAGAACTGTTTGTCTTGGGAAACTACAACGTTACAACTCACCGACAAACTTTGAACCCACCTTGGACAATACGGAACTATAACATAGACTTAACTCTTACAAAGTATCATAAAAAGGACCCAATGTCAACATTACTACATACACACCATTTCACAGAATACTTCAAACAACACGACAACTGCCTAAAGATATTCACTGATGGATCAAAAACTGAAAGCGGAGTTGGCTCGGCAGCAGTTATGCAAGAAGATATTTATGCCCAGAAGCTGCCCCCATATTTAAACATATTAGGGGCAGAATTATATGCCATCCTACTTGCACTCAAAAATATTCCATCTACACTTCATAAACACATTATTATATACAGCGAGTCAATGAGTTCACTACAATGCCTCGAGAACCTGTACACAACCCACCCACTATGTACTGAAATAAAAGATAAAATCCATGACTTACAGACACGACAGAAACATATAACACTATCTTGACTGCCTGGACATAAAGACCTCGGTCAAAACACAACTCCTGATAAACATGCTCGACTTGTGACAGAAGAACAGACATACCAACAATTTGATTTATTTCACAATCACATTACTAGACATATCAGCAAAATTATACTAGACAAATGGCGACTTGACTGGCATACTGAGACTGACAATAAACTACGGACTATTAAACGCACTATTTCGGACTGGTCATCATCGTACAGGAATTCACGCCGAGAAGAAGTAGTCCTTGCGAGGCTAAGAATCGGCCACACACGCATAACCCATGAGTACCTGATGGCAAAGACTGACAAACCTAAATGTAAACATTGTATCACAGACCTTACTGTAAAACATATATTAACAGACTGTCGGTTACGGACTAACTTGGACATTCCACATGACCTGACAGATATACTTTCTGAAGGCAGCCAACATATTGATACAATACTGACGTATTTGAAAAACAATAACATATTCGACAAAATATAGACTTCACATACAACCTGGGGCAAATGGTCACATAATAATAAGAATTCCAATTCACTTCTTCTTACAATAAAATCACAGCGATACAGAATGAGTTATGCTTTACATTTTATTACCATCTCCTTTTAATAACAAAATGTTTATTTTATTTCTTTTTTTATAGATATATATATATATATATATCTTTCTTGTATTTCTCATTTATTTTCAACCTATTTGTTTTTAAATCTATCTAACTTAACATACCTACTCACATGGATGATTTTTTAGAGTGGCATCGATTGTTGGAGCACCTACATCGGCTCACACTGAGGATTATATGCTTTTCACCATAGAGGCTGGGCATTAACAAAATAAATAAACTAAATAAATAAATAAATTCTCTACAATAATAGGATCTTATATTTTACAAGATTTCCAACTTTATTTTGTGTACGATTTTATTTTAAGTTATATCTATATATTTGTTTTGTATTAGCCGAGGTTCCAAATTTTCTCCTATAGCGGATTGACCTTATTTCGCCCCGGTATAAGCTCTTCATCCTTGGAAGGATCATCGAATTATTTACAAATTCTCTTATCTCCGTTCTCCAAGTGTTCCCGACTTAAGCCAGCGATCCTCTCTCGGACAGCCTATATGCTGAAAAACTGCAAAAGAAAACGAAAACTGTGTTAAAAAAAAGAATGGGGAAAAACCCCTTCGAAAAATAGAGAAATTGTTGGTCGGTGGAAAGAGGGTAAGGCGTGGGATGAAGCCAGAGGAAGGAACGGTTACCCTAATGCTGGTATAAATCGTAGGGAAGGCGATTTGTATGTAAAGCCAGGGGGGGACTACCCCCACTCCAAAGCCTGAAGCCCCCCCCCCGACCATATCACCAACCCTATTTTTACCTAACCTAACTGTTACAATTTATGCAAATATTTTACTACATAAAAATTGTGCATTAATCCCATATATTATCTCTTATAATATCGCATAGACGTTCAAAACAAGAATGATTCCATATAGCACTCATAAAATGCAAGATGCAACTCGACCTTTTGTCCAATCATGCGAGTCCTAAAACGTTCTACCTTACCATAAACCCCTGATGAAATTCTCATATTGCCTAACATTGGTCAATCTTCTCATTTCGTCTTCGTTGAGGCGTCCAAAATGTAGGATCATTTTTTTTTCCAAGTGCTTCGCATTCAAATGTAACATGCTTGGGTGTCTCATCCTTGTGCCCTCAACATTTGCAGACTGGTGATGATCTCATTTTCTTGGGTTTCATATGCTCATTGCTTGGTTCAATGGCCAAACACCATGTCCCTCAGGCCCTTCTGGACACACCCAAGAATATTTCCTTCTTGTCTGAGATTTTAAGATCTATCAAAGACTTGGTATGGGTAATTTTCTGTCCTCCCCAAAATTTGAAACTCAGGCTTTAGCTCAGGCTACTGACAATCCGAAATGGCATTTCCGAGACGACTCCTGCAATCAGGTGTTGTCACAGAAGGTTATTGCCCGTATATTGTATTCATACCTTATTTCTCCAACGTGTCGCTCATTCTTGTGCAAGTTGTTCACGGGTTGAGAACAAGTACTCCACAAATAAAAGCATATACCATTTTGTTTCCTGCTTGTATCCTTCTGTTTTTATTAAATTGCTTACTGGAGAAAAACAGGAATAAGACTGGAAAGAAGAAGGATAAAAGAAAACACTTGAAGCCCTAAAATAAATAAAATTCGAAAATACTATAGCTCAACTTACAAAAGTAGCCCTTTTTGTTTTGTTGCTCAATAACATTAATAATAAATGTTATGTTTTACAATAACATTATTTTTTATTTTATTTTATTTTGGCGTAATTTTTGTATCCTTACAATGAAATTCGATGTTTGCAACACCATACTCAATGGACGTTAGCACTTACCCCTGCTTTGGCCAGTCATTCATCATGACATTATCTGTTTTGATATCCGAATTACCTTAAAATTTGAAGATCTATAATTTCATTTTATTGTGTAAAAGTAAAGTTCTCAAACTTAGTTCTTTTGTGCGCATTGAATCCCCAAAATAGCCTTTTTGACATTCACAATAAGAAACATCTAAAAATTGTGCAACAATAATCTTGTCTCAGGTTCAAACATATATTGGAGGGTTCATACATATATTGGAGGGTTCATACATATATTGGAGGGTTCATACATATATTGGAGGGTTCATACATATATTGGAGGGTTCAAACATATATTGGAGGGTTCATACATATATTGGAGGGTTCAAACATATATTGGAGGGTTCAGAGCACAACTAGACCAAGTACATTTTATCTTTTAATGGCATTGAATAGAATTACTAAAATAGCCCATTTCAGTGCTACAGGTGACTAGGTCCTAACTTCATTATTTTGCCACTTGTAGCAAGTTCTTGCTACACATCTGGAACTCATTGTCATTTTATTTTTTTTTTTTGTCGTTTTCATCTGGAGGACGAATAAGCCAAGTTTAATTTGTAACTATTTCATAAACAATGCTATACATAAATAATGCCAGTGGTTATGTTCAAATCTTTTAAAGACTTATACTGGTCAAAAGGATTTATACAACAACTCTGCAATCAAAACGCATAATACTTATTTTCTGAAAACTGTATAACATATATATATATATATATATATATATATATATATATATATATATGAGATTTTAGATGATAATGTATTCCTAAATGATAAAGAAAATTTGATTTTTTCAAAAAGGTCAGAGAAGATTCTTCGACTTGGAAGCCATTCATCTTATTCAGACAGTATCTAAAAAGGCCGAAGTAACTCAACAAAGAATATCTAAGGAAGAAGGAGGTATATTCCCTATTCGTTCAATTCCACGGTAGATTAACTGCTAACTCTCAAGAAGAGTCTGAGTAATGTTCTCCCGAGTCTGTTTTACATATTAAATGACTCAAGCTTGTGTTGTATTATTTGCATATTTTCTCACTTCTGTTATGTGAGTTTTTATTATGCCTGTTTATATCTTCGTACAGTACCTTACTTTGAGCTAATAAGGCTTAAAGTCTGGAGCTTCCATATTGCTTCCGTAGAAACAAAACATGATGTTTCTAAGTAGTTGTGAACTTTGTTTCAGTAAATCTTGAGAATTTTCCCAACTGCGTACGTGGGTGTTTTACTTCCTGATTTTGTATTACCAACATAATTGATTGTTAAGTTCTGAGAAAGTAACGCCTCATGACCGTTCACTTATTTTTATTTACATTTTTTTAGCATAAATGTGCTTTAGCGGTGACTAAACTGGAAAAAATGTTTCAAAAAAATGTCAGCTGGCGTTCGCGCGTGAGCAGTGGGTTTCGCGCGTGAGCAGTGGGTTTCGCGTATGCGCAGTGGGTTTCGCGCATGCGCAGTGGGTTTCGCGCATGCGCAGTGGCGTTCGCCCATGCTCAGTGCAGTTTTGGTTAAATCTTTATCATCGTCCCTTTGATCATATGATCCTACAAATGAGACCATTTATCAGGCTTTTTGTGTGATCAATGTGAACTGGGAATTTACAGCATATAAAGGAAATGGAAGGGGAAAGATACAAATCTTTATTTAAAAATGAACAAAGTTTAGCTGCCTAATTTAGCATTATTACAAGTCAAAAAATTACGTGAAATATTTTTATTAACAACAAACTAATAAAACTATGAACGTAATTGTAAAACAAATTCTAAAAATGTTAAAAAACATTAAATAAATAAAATTCAACCATATATCAGGACCATTAAAGATAAATTATTCGGTCCATGCAAAAAGAGCTTCAGTCCAAAATCAGTAGTTTTGAGAAACTAGACTGAAGCCCTTTCTGTATGGAATAATAAAATTATGACTAGATATGTTTCTATGGTAACTATGTATTGGATTGAAGTCCTTTTAACATAGAAATATGAAGTTACCTTTAGATATAAAGAATTCATCACTCATATTAACGAAAATATTATCGGAACTCATATTGGGAAAAAATGGACTGAAGTTCTTTTTGCATGGATCGATTCAAATGGCGAATCACGAAGTCCGGATGTTGGGAAATCGAAGTCAATGTGAATGCTGATTCGTAAACCTGATTGAAAAAGTATGCAATTGAAATTCGATGTGATTTATGGGTAACAAAATGCTAGGAGGGGAGTTCCAGACCCGGGAAGAGCCCTTGAAATCGGACATTGAATTTTTCAAAGATGATGGTGTTATTCAGTTTTACTTTAAACTGTGAGAGAACTAAAATCGGAACATAGAAACCAGGCGAAGCGTCGTGTTACCTGCATCTTTCTGACTCAGAAAATAGAAGAAAATAAAGTCAATTTTTCAGATTCGCCCTTTCTCTTCCAAGGACCTGATTTGACCTCGCAATGGCCATTGGACTATCATAATGCCACTCAGCAACTAATCATGAATTTTGAACAGTTTTGCTGTTTGAAGGTTTAGTAGTCTTCAATTAAAGTATCTTAGACAATGACTTTACGTTCATGACCTAATCCAGAAATCATGTCCACAATCTGCACAGGTACTAGGACAATAACGCTCCACAAAGACTAATGAAGTTGATTTAGCAGAGTCAGTTGCAAACTGCTATCATAGTTATCTTCCATAGTCTCGCTCTGTCCTGACTGAATCTACCGATCACGTCCGAAATCTGCGCATGTATAATGACCTCCCCGTGTCCTTCCCTAGTCATTGCATTATCGTCCCCATGAAACGAGGCGGTCTAGTTCGGTAATTCGAAATTTTACTGCGCCCCCTCCGCCCAGTCCGACAGAGTGATTTAATGCAAAGCAGCCTTTAATTATGACCCCCCCCCCTATCAATTAATTCGGATGGGCCGCCTGTTGGCGTGATTCGAGCCTGCTGTTATCCAAAATCCTCGTTTCTATGTTAATGAGTGACCTCTAGTATCGAAAAGTTCGAAGCTTCAAGCGCTCTCATCTAAAGCAGCTTTTTCTATTAATTGTCATATAGTTTTTTGGGTTTTTTTTTATTGACAGATTTGTGATAAAAATTTGAAGTAAACAATTATTTTGGTGATAATGATTTACCTCTGATATTTTCAGGCTCTTAGTTTTCTTTTAATTGTTTCAGAACATCCTTCGGTTTTAGTTTTATTTTACAGAAGCTCAATAAATGATAATATATACATATATATATATATATATATATATATATATATATATATATATATATATATATTTATATGTATATGTATCAAATTAGGTTCTACAGGAGTTGACGCTTAGAGAAGTTACGATGGTACTAAAGGGTAGCACATAAACTGCTAATTAAGTATGTTGCCTCATAAAGGAGAAACACGGTCATGTTACACGAAACTACACGTATATCCGACTTTGTTTCACTACTTGCATGTAGTTGTAACATTCTTGATTTATGGCACTTACTCTGCTTAACATTGCTTACTTCTTCAGGAAGATTTAAGATTTCTCTTGCTGTTCTTATTGTTTTATCATCATAATTATTTTATAAATTAGACATAAGGTCAAATATTAAAATAAAAACACTTTTACTTAAAATCGGACTATTGGTTTCACATTCGTTATGGTGCCCCTTCAGGGTCACTAAGCGTAACTACAGGAAAGCGAATCCTGTGCTATAAGGGCCATGTCATACAGTGGTGGGGGTCACCGCATTGGCCCATTTCTTTTCTTGTGATTCTGCATCGAAAAATGCGTCGAGTGTTACATCCAATGCGTCTTAGGAGCTGAGAAATAATATAAAATAAGTTTAAAATAATTTTTTTTTTTTTTTTTTTTTTTTACGGCGCATCTACATCTAGGTCATTAGCGCCGACATCCAGGCTGCAGCGTGGAATTTTCCCAGCGAGCCCTGAGATGAGAAAATTCCTCATTTCCTGGGAATCGAACCCACCATCTCCCGCTTATGAATCCAGCGCGCTAGCCTCTAGACCACGGGAGACCCCAATACAATTGTTAAACAATAATTTATATTTCTTCAAATAAATTCAAAAATATTCTCACGTTTTCAAGTGAACTAGTATTATACATTTTCTTACACCAAAAATAATAGCAGATTTAAAATCAGCACCCCAAGAAACTCTAATGTGGTAACTATCATAGAAAACATACTAATACTAGTTCACTTGAAAACGTGAGCATATTTTTTTAGTGTAGATGGAGATAGTTAGCCGCTGCAGAGATACGAAGACAGGTATAGTTGGGATTCGGCTAGGAGAAAAACGTCAGACTTTCGAAAAGAAATCTGTATTTGGACGTTTCGACTGCACAATGGCAGCCTTCTTCAGCTAAAAAATATATACAACTTATAAGTAAAGAAAATATATATGTACAACTAGTAAGTAAAAGACAGGCAGAAATGAGCGGAGTATATATATCAATACAATAAATTTTAACCAATCTTATTTTTAAAACAATGAAAATACGGTAGTTGGAAAGTAATAGCATGTAGAAAGTGTTAGTAAAACAGTACAGGGGGAGGTGGCATTGAAGGATTGGGATTTTATTTGTTTTATAAGCCGGTTTATGAGGTTGGGGGGGGGAATTGGTTCAGTGTTAATATTTCGGTAGCTCTATTCAATTTTTCATTGTGGAAGGACTTATGGGATAAGGAGAGGGCGCGGCGAAGAAGGTTCCGAGCTACATTGTTCCCAGGCTCCAGACAATTTTTCTAATTGTGTGTCCCAAAACTCTTAACACCTTTTACAACCCCCTTTACAACCCAGCAATTGTACCTCTTTCATCTTCACCGACTTACCGCCTCATCCCCACCCCCTTTCATAACTATAAAGACCCCCTGTGTAGTTGCTGTCCCTCATACTTCCAACCATGGTTACCTAAGTTGTCCTCGAGGTCTTCCTCCCTCCCCCCTAGGCATTCTCTAGTGGTATGTATCTATATATTAAATGTTATAAATTGTATTCACTTATAAAATAGATTTTGTTTTTCACTACATAAAAAATGTTCGTTGTTTTTACTGTTTAATTTTTTTTGTACTGTTTTACTAACACTTTCTACATGCTGTTTACTTTCCTTCTACCGTATTTTCATTGTTTTAAAAATAAGATTGGTTAAAATTTATTGTATTGATATATATACTCCGCTCATTTCTGCCTGTCTTTTACTTACTAGTTGTACATATATATTTTCTTTACTTATAAGTTGTATATATTTGTTAGCTGAAGAAGGCTGCCATTGTGCAGTCGAAACGTCCAAATACAGATTTCTTTTTGAAAGTCTGACGTTTTTCTCCTAGCCGAATCCCAACTATACCTGTCTTCGTGAGCATATTTTTTAAATTTATTTGATGCAATATAAATTATGGTTTAATGATTATATTTTTCTTTAATTTACTCTATAAAGCAAATGAATTGGTGATAGAATCATGTCGATATCATTTTCTAAACACAATATAAAAAGAAATCATTTTCAACCTGTTTTATTTTATTTCTCAGCTCCCAATGCGCATTGGACGTTACGCTCGGACACATGTCGACTATTCATGCAGAAAATTTCTATACAGAATCACCAGAAAAAGAAACAAATCGGTGACCCCAACACTGTTTGAGAACATCTACAAGGGGAATATCACCTGGTGTTTATTACGAGCTGTTAAAATCATCCATAAAATAAAATCGATATACAGTTGGAAAATTATAATAAAAATGACTAATATGTAAAATTGTTTTCATTTTAGCATTTTACCTTCTGCCTTTTTTATAAAAATTCGGGCCAGGGGAAAATTTGGGACCATGAGAATCATCAGGCAAAACGTGCATTTTTTGGTCAAAATAGTTTTAATAGAGCATTATAGGCAATTTCCATTTTGTAGGTAAGAAATTATTTGTGGACGAATTGTGACGGAAACCTACATTACCTCTTATTATTAGATGGTGACCCTATTTATCACTAATTATATTGCAATTTTATGTAGCACAAGGTCAAAGCTCACTTATCTCATACTTCTGCCCATTTCTCTGACTAATGAAAACCCTCTTTACTTCCTGTTTCAGGTTTCTCTCGGGAAATCCCCGGCTTTCCCCGCTACTCCATGGTTGGAGACTTCAAGAGTGGAACCTACAACCTGCGCATTGTGAATGCTACACTCGACGATGACGCGCAATTCCAGTGCCAAGTCGGTCCTAGCGCCTTCCACAAGCCAATCAGAGCTAATGCACATCTACATGTCATTTGTGAGTACTAAAATATTTTATATATTTCATTTGTATTGTTTTATAATGATTACATCGCTTTTTTGTCATGATAATGTAGATAATGTCCTATAGCAATAGCTTAGCCTTAGTACTTCAGACTCATTATTCTTATCTTTGGCGACTAGAATGACGCGACTAACCGTAAACTCGATATTGTAGTCTACAATTATAAGGATATGTGGGAACATGGGCGTATATAAGGGGGGCTGCCCCCCCCCCCCGAAATTATGATACACGCAGTAAAAATGTATCAACCTTAAAAATAAATTAAATAAGATCGCTAAAAAAAAAAAAAAGAAAGTATTTTGGGTGTAAAAGCGTTTTAGTTGGCTAACTATTCCAAGTTCTAGATTGTTAGTATTCCATATCCCCCCCAAATGCTCCCAGCCCCCCCTGAAACATCAAGACGTCATTGATAAAGCTCAACTTTTTTTTTTAATTTCTCATATTCTATAAACATTAGCCTGATTCAAAGAACAACGTCAAAGATATTGGAATACTGGAAGAAAAGTTTGATTATTTTTACTAAAAATGTTGAAATAATGTCCAGTGAGAATTGAAAAACAGTACTACCATCAGAGATAACTAAAAAAAATTATTTCCAAAATAATCTGGAAACCCCCGCAAAGAGCTCAGAATCAATAAGTACTCCCCTGACAGCTCATAAATTGCTGAACGAGTAAAAACAGTACAGCTTCCACTTACAAGCTAAAAAAAGGAACAAACTACTAGGACAAACTGTAGGAATTCGCTCAACATTTTTATCCTCAACCTGAATTCGCTTCAGAGTGGTTCTCTGTGTTGATTTTCTTGTTGTTCATCTTTTCGACAACATTAATTTGGTTGTCCTTAATTTTGTAAACTTGTCTGATGCTTGCCTCGTAATTACATTCTGTTTGGAGGCGCAGACACAAGTTACACCACATCTTTTGTGCTGGATAATAAAAGATTGAGAAATAAATTTATGAGTGAAACCACCGATCTCCGTATGAGATAGAAGTAAGGCGATATTGCACTCCTTGGGGAGCTCCTAGCCTAAAACACGTTTTGGTATTTGAATAATAGAACGTAAGGAACCACACTACTTACTTACAGTCGTAAATAAAGAAGCCGAGAAGAGCGGCTGATCGATAATCGATATCGATCAGCTGTTTATTTTTCGCCATATTGAATTCTTTCAGACCATGATCATTCTAGACGTGGCCGTACTGGTGGAAGGTTATCCTCCTCAGGTGTAGGCTGTAAGTTTTATTTTTGTAATTTTTTTCCCCTGAAGAGGCACCAATAAGGGTGTGAAACATGTAGGGATGAAATAAAGTTGGTGATACTGAGTGTTGAAGATTTTATTTGTTGACCTTCCGCCGTCCACGAAGATAAGAATATTTTATTTCTTTAAGTTTGAATTGTATGAGGTAAATGTTACAACCATTATCCTCTAAAATTGGCTTTTTCCAACTTGGAAATTTCCATTCTGGTATTCCATCATTACCTAGAGTAAGAATAGGTCTATTTTCATATTATTGATCATTAAATCATTATTATTATGATGGGGTATATGTATATCATATTTCCAATTATATTTGACGTCATGATGCATATGTAATATGATGATCTACTCGTTGCATTATTTTTGGGTACTATCGCCCAATTTAAGTAAAACGTTCTCCTTCATAAAATGGTGCCATTTTTCATTGTCGCCTCATGACACCTCCAGCCGCTCTTCTCGGCTTCTTTATTTACGACTGTAAGTAAGTAGTGTGGTTCCTTACGTTCTATTATTCAAATACCAAAACGTGTTTTAGGCTAGGAGCTCCCCAAGGAGTGCAATATCGCCTTACTTCTATCTCATACGGAGATCGGTGGTTTCACTCATAAATTTATTTCTCAATCTTTTATTATCCAGCACAAAAGATGTGGTGTAACTTGTGTCTGCGCCTCCAAACAGAATGTAATTACGAGGCAAGCATCAGACAAGTTTACAAAATTAAGGACAACCAAATTAATGTTGTCGAAAAGATGAACAACAAGAAAATCAACACAGAGAACCACTCTGAAGCGAATTCAGGTTGAGGATAAAAATGTTGAGCGAATTCCTACAGTTTGTCCTAGTAGTTTGTTCCTTTTTTTAGCTTGTAAGTGGAAGCTGTACTGTTTTTACTCGTTCAGCAATTTATGAGCTGTCAGGGGAGTACTTATTGATTCTGAGCTCTTTGCGGGGGTTTCCAGATTATTTTGGAAATAATTTTTTTTAGTTATCTCTGATGGTAGTACTGTTTTTCAATTCTCACTGGACATTATTTCAACATTTTTAGTAAAAAAAAATAAAAAAATAATCAAACTTTTCTTCCAGTATTCCAATATCTTTGACGTTGTTCTTTGAATCAGGCTAATGTTTATAGAATATGAGAAATTAAAAAAAAAAGTTGAGCTTTATCAATGACGTCTTGATGTTTCAGGGGGGGCTGGGAGCATTTGGGGGGGATATGGAATACTAACAATCTAGAACTTGGAATAGTTAGCCAACTAAAACGCTTTTACACCCAAAATACTTTCTTTTTTTAGAAAATCCTGATATTAAATCAGGATGTATCGAAAGTTAATGACAACACTCAATGACAATAATATTACATTTATTTACTTGATAATTTTTTCACTCTAGAATTCCAATTACATTATGAAATTCAGAGATAATCTCAGTTCTGAGTATACCGTATTAAATAATACAACTTTTGTAAGATTCGGCAGCCTGCAGGAGTTTTTTTCGGAAATAACTCACTAACCAGGAGCTTTAATTCATTTTTACTTTTTAAATTGTTATTGTGGTTTGAAGGAGATACTTTTGAATATTGGTTGCGCATTAGCCCAAAAGAAGTTTAATGCTGATTTCATAAATTTTATGAAACATTGAAAAAAAAAATGGGTACAAGCAAAGAAAATGGGAGTTGTACTAGAAAAACAAGGGGTTTTCTAAAGAACCTTTAGAAGGGCATATGTCTGGAACGGAGTGAGATAGAAATGTGTGGTTCTTGGTGCTGAACATTATTTTTTGTCCAGTTTTACGCCCTGGAGTATGGCCATTAACTTGCGATACACCATATGAGGAGCTTAGTATCAAAGTTGGACAACTCCATTTTTTTCAGTTTTGAGATTTTTGTCGATTCTTAAGTGGATTTTTATGCTGCATTCGATTTTACAACTGTTTTTCATTAAAAACGGACAGAAAATAGGTAAAATAGCGTTTATTTCAACCGTTCAGAATCAAAATATGGACAATTCCAACATAGTTTGGTTTCAAAAAATGACAACTCCATCAGTAGCCAATGAGAAGCTTCCATTCATGCAATCTGCTCCCAACATGCATTGCAAATCCATCATGGCTGAATGTTTATAGTTACTTGTAATAAGTGCATTTGGCGATAATTCTTATTAATAACTAGCTGTTATCCGGCACACTGTGGTTCTGAATGCCAGATTTTGGGACAAAACCTCTAGGTACTTGAATCTTTCTCATTTAGGTATGATTTTTGAAGAATTTCTTTTGTGCCGAGTCGTATGAGACCACTACCAATTCTATAGAATAATTATGTTATTAATAAACAGGCTTTATATAACAACAACCGTGAAAAACAGCCGGTATTTAATTTAAAATATTCATACTTTACTCAAGTGGTAGACCTATGTATCCTTCCCAATATATTTTCAAGACCTCAGGTGAATAAATTACCAGCTAATGAGGTACTGGTAACTGTTCTCGATATATTCCTCTTTATTTAAATTCTCGCGTATAACAAATAAATATTGACAGTTTCACACTAGATATTAAATAGATCTCATCGTTAATGTTCCGTTATTTGCTATTAAAAACTTTTCAACAACTCTCTGCAGAAAATAATAATGGTTAACTCGTTTTTCATAAAATAATCGCTAATTGATAACTTTATTTTATTAGCTGTGCACAGGTATGGCAGAGTACGGCGATGAAAATTATAGCACAGCCACTTCAATACATGTAGTTATAGGTAAAACTGTGCGAAGAGGATAGCTAAGTACCACTTCTTTTCTAAACTTAATAAAATAAGGATAATTTAGTTTCGTTTCAGTTTTATCAAACTGCATTTAAATAACATTTTTGACTAATTTTTAACTATATAATTTTGATTTAATACATTAGACATAATTACATTATATTAAAACACCCTCGAGCATACCAAATTCATATTTGTTTGGTTTCAAAAGAGGATAGGTTCAATTTTCAAATGGCTCCCTTTGGTTTCAAAAACAGACAACTCCATGACTTGGTTTCAAACATGGACAACACCACTATTTAAAGTGTAATTACGGCCTTAATACTTATATAATTTTGTAGTGCCTTTGAAATAATGTTTCTGAGGCCTATAAGAATAACATATAAAAAAATCACCATGATACTGACATCAATATAGTAGATATGGTTTTTTGCCTCTCCTGTAAAAAAAGCAAAAGTGGAGTTGTCCAACTTTGATACTAAGCTCCTCATATATATAAACATATACATGTGTGCATGTATATATATATATATATATATATATATATATATATATATATATATAATAAATGTCTGCAGATAGAACGTATCTCCTTGCAACTGGGTTTTCCACAGCTGAGTAAAGGGTAAAGAAACTCCTTGGAAAGAACGATTATTCAAGCTAATTACCCTATTAAGATGTATATTTTATTACTCCTCCGGCTTCCAACTCTACCAGGATATAGATACAGTTTGTCTTCGTTAATGGAGGGGAGCACTGCGGGGTTTTTAAAAAAAAGGCGATAAGAAAAATGCCCCCGTTTCGACTGAATGGTCCTTCTCGTTAATTATGCTTGTGTTTTTCTAATTCCGCAACCTATCCCCTGTATTTCTTGTTCTGGAAAATCGGACTATCTGTCGCTTAAATGATTTTTTGGTATGTGAATTCAGTTTTTCAATATACAATAACTACAGATAATTCATTTATGCTGAACTCACATATTTTCTCAAGTGATTTTCTGCACATTGAAGGACCCACGCATTCTTTTTATATTTGATAAAACATAAGAGCTTTTGATGGCTACACTGTTGCTGTTAGTTAGCATAGGCATTAGAAGGGACTTTTTGACTTCGTTAACGCAAATCATTTTTCAATAAAGACATATGTTCTCATTTGTAGTAATGGAATTGTAATGGGCAGATTTGTAGTAATGGAAACGTACCTTAAAAAAGCGTGTTTAGATTATTTATTAAATTTTAACGTCCATTTATTATTAACTTCGAATTTTAGGACAGGTTATCTATAGGTTACCACCCTTTTCTAGCCAGGATAGGGCTGATGCCTTTTCGTTTTTCTAAAGAAATCCCCTAGTGGGAATCGAACCCACTACCCCTTTGGCACGGAGTGTTAAGTGCTCAAGTTAACGCTCAGGGCTACCGGGCGTCCTGTTTATATTATTATTTATTAATTAAGTTTATCGCAACTCAGGCGACGAAACTGCGGCTATAAATAATTGAGGTAAGTACAAGAAAGTCAATAGTATAGTCAATAAGTTTAATAGTAAAACAAATAAAAAGTACGAGTCGTAAGTAAAGTAGTACTTAATAGCTGAGGGAAGTAACTTAATTATGTGTTGATATTTCAGTGTCTCACTCTGTGATATTTACTTCTAGAAATAAAAAGGGGGGAAGGAAAGAAAATGGGGAAGAAAAGGCCAAAAAAGAAAAAAACATATAGAAAAATAAAAGAAAGAAGAAAAAATAATAATATATATAACAAAATAAACAATTAAAACAGGTGAGGAAAAAAAAACTGGTTAGATTTTATCCAGAATTTTTATGTTAGAAAGGAATTGGAATATGTCTGTAATATGTTTGCTGTCATCTGAAAGTAATTCTTGCATGTTTGATGGTAAGTTAGTGTTTTGCCTGAGTCTGCAGTCTGTCAGTAAGTGTTTAACAGTAACTGCTTTATTGCAGTACTGGCATATTGGTCTGTCTTGTCATAAGGTATGAGTGAGTTAGTAGGGAATGGCCTATCCTCAGCCGGCAGAGGACTTCTTCTCGTCTGTTACTTCTGCTGCTTGAAGACCATTCCCGAACTGTAATTTCCCTTAATTTATTATCTGTAACTTTAAACCAGGTATCCTGCCAAATTTGCATTATTCTTTCTTTAGCCTCAGTGTGCAAGTCTTGATACGTCATGCTGTCAGTGTCCCGTTGTTCTCTGTTTACATTAAAAGAAATGTAATTAATCTTTTGAAATTATCGACAACATTCCAGAGCGAGAAAAACTTGCTTAAATTGCAAAAAGAAGCAGGAATAGTCCACAAGGTTAGAAAATATAGTAATGGCCATTTCATGAAATTATAACTGTTTATATTGTTTTTAAGTTAAGTTTTTGATTACTGTTATACCTATAACAGTAATAATAAGAACATGTAATCACTAGGTGACAATAGAATCACATGTTAATAATGCAATTTAAATTAATTTATATTTGCGTTAACGAAGTAAAAAAGACCCCACTAGAACTACTAATATAGTTTTGTAGTTTTTCTGATCTAATTATTAAAAAAAATGATACAATCGTAAATAATATTTTTTTGTATTTAAGTATAGATAATTGATAGTGTTTATTTTGGTTGATAACCACACTCTGCGCTACAGAATTGACTCTAATCGCACCTTTCATTCCTTTTAGGGAAAAAAACGTACTCCTTGATGGCAAAAAAAAATTATTAATAATTTCTTTTATTGTTATCATAATATAAAAATAAAGTCCTAAGAGCTGTAATTTTCTTCTCCGCGGAAGAATAAAACTGTGAAGAATGAAGACTGACTTTTGTAGAAAGAGATATAGCTGGAAGTTGGTAGATAATTCTCCTTGGGGTTTTGGCCCGCTACCAACTCGCCCCAACTAGGGGATGTTTAGTTAGGATTCCATGCCGTACGTTAGCAACCCTTTCTTCAATTTCTTTATCAAAAAAACCCAAGTTTCGCTTTATTTATTCAATCATTTCCATATTCTGGGTAGTAAAAATGTAAAATGTTTTTTTTTTTAGTACTTTTAAATCGACCACTAATTTTAGAAGGCTTCCTTTCATTTTTTGATTTTTTTTTATTCATATTTTATGAGATGAAACGTTTTTCCGGAAAATTGCCAAGTTTTATTGATCATACTAGGCAATTCTATAACGGTTGATAATTTCACACTGTGTGTGAAACGCTCTTATTGTTAGCACAAACATTCAATTTTTTAACCAGATACAGTATAAAAATATGCCTTCGATTACATGGAATCGAATATACATATACATATATATATATATATATATATATATATATATATGTGTGTGTATGTATGTACAGTTGTATGTGTGTGTGTGTTTATGTGTTAGTAATACGGATTCTTTCTCCAGCGGTCTTGCTCCTCTTTTCTGCGCGAAATTTCGCCGGATTCCTAGCCGGCTTCCTCTGGCTTTCTTTCTGGTTGGTAAGGAGGCTCGTCCTGGGCCGGTATGTAAATCACATAATCTCCGACAATGGCGGATAAGGAGGAGCAAGACCGCTGGAGAAAGACGCCGTATTACTAACACCTATAATTCACAGCAAAGCAATCTAAAACAAAACAAATATACATGTATGTATGTATATATATATATATATATATATATATATATATATATATATATATTCTTGTTTTTTGTAGCCAATAGGTCGTAAAAACACTCCTTTCACTTCCTGTATTTTATTATTTTCACCCTAACCGGTTTCGAGCTATTCTGCTCCTCCTCAAAGGATATTTCCTAAAATTATTTGTACATTATACATGTATAATTTGATTGGAACAATTACATATTTACAACATTGTGTGTATACGAACATTCGATGGTCTTATCCCATCACGTACAATTATAATAAAGTAATTTTAATATTGCATAGCAATATGCGTCTGAGGGTTATGAAACACTAGTATCCTAACCTTCCTCCCCGTAAACCTGTCTACAGTCCCCGTCATTTCTATTCTGCACTACAAGGTTCTGAAAGATTTTATTTAAGTATTTGATGTCCTTTTTTTTATTTACCACCTGTTCCTGTCTTTCTACAATGTAAAGGTTTTCTTTAATCTTACTTTTGAGGCTGTTTGGTTCTTTTTCAAAAATTTTTGCTTCCTGAAAATTGAATATATATATATAAAAGTTTTTTTATAGATTGCTTTAATTTTTCCTCTTATTATGAAAATATGATACAAATAATGAGATGTGTCCTTATGAAATATTTTATAACATTACTTTTGGTATAAATATATCGCAAACGTTTCTCTAACTAGCTATTTCTAAACCCTTACTTGAGATATATGAACTAGAACATGGACTGTCTAAAAGTGGAACAGAATTTGCATGAATATTTGTTCCACGCTGTGAACAAAACGACATATTGTATATGCCCATCCTTATTACTTTTATGAATAATTCATTGAATTTTAAGAGAGTCGCCATTTTTATTTAATAATATTTGTTTTGTTTTACGCTCTATGTTTGTCTGAAAAAGTTCAGTTTCGAAAATTAAGACACATCTGTTACATACAAAATGTATTATTATTTATGCAAAAACTCATTTTCAAGTAGATTAAGTTCGGTTTGTATCGATATTTGTCAGGATCTGTATGAGATCTTGGATTCATATATGCTGACAAAATGCATAAGTAACTCTGTTGAAATTTATGTACTCGCTGTCAGTAGGTACATACACGACATTAACTTATTACAGTTCCTACACAAAAGTTTCTGTCATGCCCGTCAGACTGCAGAACTTTAGTACAGGTGTTTGTCTATTATTATTTGTTTTTTAATTTATTTTTTTTTGTATGTGTGAAAGTTCATGCAAGAGAAAATATAATCGCTAAGTGTGATTAAAAACACATTTTAGTTCTCGAGAACGGTCTATTTCGCTTTTGCTTCTCTATTTTTTTAAATTATTAACCTATTCACGCTACATGTTTTATAGGTAACATACTATTAATATCCAACATTAAAATTCACATCTAAAAGTCATATTTTTGTCATGAAAATAAAATCTTTTTGTACATAACCTGCATCTTTAGTCCCCTCACCGAAAAAGACAATCATTTGACGATGCAAATCTAATAACTGTGGATAAAGAAAAAAATGTTATTAGGAGTAAAATATAACAAGAAAAAAACTAGGTTGATAAAAAACTGAAAGAAAATATTTTGTTTATGTATTCTACAGTAAATGAACTCGGTATGTTTTATTCGCTTTTTATCAATATGTTTTACATACTGTTTAATTCAACGTTTCAATATAAGCGAAGATTTCCCTATATAGAAATGTTTAATAAAAAATTATTAAGAAATTCGCCTTGAAGCGAAACAAATGCATAAGTCGATTTTTTAATAATTATATTGTGTCATAATTTTGCCTTATATTTTGCTGAAATGTATCTGTTCTCTAATTGTATTTCCTCACTTTTTGAGAAACATTGTTACAAGCATGCTTTTGGCTCTAAAATTTGTTTCCTGTAAGTCTTTACCAACCGATATCCACATTCACAAATACGGTTTTTATTTTATGGCGACATCTACATTTTCCTTTATGAATTCTACCTGTTATAAATGTTTTATATTTCAATTAGTTACAAGATATCATGTACTCATGTAATCTTAATGCATTATATCAATAGCTATTTTTATCTCGAAAGATGCAATGTATTTCTTATTGAAGTATTTTGATATTGTTTAAACCGCTTGGACTTCAGTAGAAGAAGTTTTAGAAATTATGATGCGTTCGTTACGGGGAGATTCATCACTTGTTTTCTTAATTATTTAAATGAAAGTGAAAAAAAAAAAAAAAAAAAAAAAACAGTGATAGAGATAAGCAGTTATTTACAAAGAGAACCAGTGTTGGGAGAGAAGGAGTTAGTGAGAGAGAGAGAGAGAGAGAGAGAGAGAGAGAGAGAGAGAGAGAGAGAGAGAGAGAGAGAGAGAGAGAGAGAGAGAGAGAGAGAGAGAGAGGGAGATATTTCGTGCAAACACGTATTAGCTATACATCTGACAGTAGCTGTCTGTAGTCTGAACACGGTGCAAGCTGAACGGATATGAATATGCTGGCTTCCCAGGCTACAGGCCTCGGATGCGAAAATACCGAATTTAATATTAGAATCTGCACTTCAATATGCTGACACTCCCAGCTTAAAATGTTTTATTTTTTAGAAAAAAATAAAAAAGAATAGAAGAGATAGTATGCTGGCACATCCTTTATTCCTGAAATCATCGAAGCATTTTAGGAAGGAACGTAGCTATAAAGTATTTCTTTTTAGCTATAAAGTATTTCTTTTTAGCTATAAAGTATTTCTTTTTAGCTATAAAGTATTTCTTAAAATGTCCGCATCATTCCAAATCATCTTCAGGTCGGTCCTTGAAAAACCAGAAAATTGCTTTTGAAAAATATATATATACACTCGTACTAGTTTAAAAGAAAAGCCCGCTCCAGTGCAATTTAAGCTTTCTTGCAACGAAGCTAAAATTGCATCCTCCAGGAATTACTTTGGATATCCTGTAATATATACATTTAATAAGCTGGATGGTCGATATTCAAATAAACACACCTTGCACCCGCCTTTTAAATACTGCGCCTCGTGAGTCGAGGTTACATGCACCATGTAGGTTCCAGCTATATGAAGCTACTAGACACCAGTTGTTCACTTATCCATCGGTAAGTGAACACCTATTTTTTTTGTGATGTGTGCCCATGTGAGTGATCCCATGCGTCAATGCGTATTTGGTTTAGCCACATTGTTCCACATCTTAAGTTGAAGGCGTTTAAATACGCAACATTATTTCAAGTCTGAGACGAATTGCATCGAACGCGACCGAATGTCCAAATTCAGCAATCTACGTTTGTACACTGAAGTCTCCGCCACGCCGCGTTTCTGTACAATTCGAACTTTTCCACAAAACATTATAAAGTTTAAACCCTCGCGTACTACGGTTTGTTTAGTATCAACACAGAGGAATTCGCGATAGAAAGCTGTATAGCGAAAGAGCTGCATAATAAGAAGTACAAACACGAAAGAGCCGTACATCTCCACAGAGCGCGCTGACTGCAGTCCGGACACGTAGCAAGCTAAATAGCTACATCGGTATGAATATGTTCCCCCCCCCCAACCAAAGGGCTCGCCCCTCAGCAACTGTAAACACATGACCTCTGAATAAATAATATCCAGTATGGAATCCTACTTGCCGCTTTTCCGATCCGTTATTTTTGTATATTTTTTTTTATTCAAAGCTTATTCCCCTGTTTACTGTATAATGTGTTATTGATAGCCCCCTTTCCACTGGAATATCTCAAAAATATTCTTTCTCTAATTCTCATGATCTCTAAACCTTAGTAAAATATTCACTAGGAAACATTATAAATAAAACCATTGGGACAACTCCAGTATATTGACATTCCATACATAACAAGTACACTATTGAATAACGTGGGAAGGATTATCATTCTTAAAATGCAAATGACCTGCACGGAAATCCTTATACATTTTTATTCACATTGACACAGCTTACAGATTTACAAAAACATTTAAAACGAGTAAGGATACAGAAATTTGTGTTTTTATTCCACCATTTATTTACAAAATAAGACATATATACACATTTTCCTCTAGAAGAATCCTCCTGTACAATGTTAGGCCTCCAAAAAAGAGATTTTACTGATTCCAGTTGTCTTCCATAGTAAATCTCATTTCATATTACTATTATAAATTTTACAAGTAAATTTATTAATGTAAATTGATAATTTTATTAGAAACGTAATCTCCGAAAAAAAAAAACTACTTAAAACACAACGTAGAACGTATCTGCTCCCAAGTGTTTTGTAAACAACAGGTACCTAGTACATCAGATTACAGTAAAAAATATAAAAAAAAATAAATAAATAAATAAGAATAAACTATCAATTCGACATACATATTGTTTTAGCTAAGTATGAGTCCCATTATGTAACAGATCCTAAATAGGTCCCATTATTTCATGTATATGATTCTCCAAGTCAAAGATATTTGGACTGGAAATATTGTTCTAAAAATGTGGTCGACTGAGTTGAAGTTGTTTGAATTGGACACATGTTTTTAAGTATGTGATTGGATCGAAGGAGACTGCATACATTATATCCAAAACCATATTATATTTCGTAATGTAGTTTTTACGAACATTGTGGTCAAATTCTTGAATAATAAATGACCAAATTCGGTGTTGGGTTTGTTAGTTCCTCAAATTTATATTTATCTACTATATATATATTGGTCAAATACCACTCATCGCCCAGCCCAAACCACTAGACAGAAAAACTTGAAATTTTGCATGGACACTCCCTTTAGGACGTAAACACTCGCTAAGAAAGGATTTTTTGATATTCAAATTTTTAATTATTTTTAAAGGGGTTTGAATTTTCAGTTGGCTAGGACGATAACAGGTCAGTTTTTATTGTACTGTATCTATTTCATAATATTATTTTAATTTGCGGTTCATTTCAACTATGAAGGCAGACCTTGAATTACTAGAAATAAAGTGTGATTTAACTTTGACATCAAACATTATACTTTGATTACTTATCAATTGATGAATAACCTATAGCATGACGGGAACCGTGCTATAATAAACTGCACGAAATTATGTAGTTGCGTTAGTTATGATGATACATTATTTAACGCAATAAAATAACTACTTATCCGCCGTGACGAAGCACGGGTGTTCAGCTAGTAATTAATAATGATAGGTTTATGCCAGAATAACCTAGAACTCATTTTACAATAATCATATTATATTACATTTTGAACTTGCCCATTAACAGCATTTGTCGGTATAGAATTACGTTATAGTTGCGAACTCTACCAAATATTTCTCACAATTACGGAACAACAGAGATAAGAGGATAATATCAAAATGTTTTTTTACTAGCCAACTACAGAATTCCTCAACTTACGAAGGAACAAAGTCGATTGTTATCATAGAACTGAACAAATTATAGGCCAATTGTTCCAGCAAGTACTTTCGGACACGATTTCACCTCCCGCTACCTTGCCCCAGTGAGGAATTTCGGGCTTCTATTTATACTTAATTAGGTGCTTGTGTTGTTAGAATTAGTCTGGGATTACATATATTTGAAGAGACTCCGCCCAGACCCCTGATTGGATACAAGAGGCTGATTCAAATGGTTAGTCTACTCTGAGGATATTGAATTGCTTAGCACAATTAGATGAACCACAATCAGGGCAAGTTAGTTCTCCATGGCAGCCCATAGAATAGGAAGCCCAAGTTAAACAAGATTTAATTTGAAGTTGCGTCAAAGCTGAATTAGTCCAACATTCAGTATTCAATAGATTCCGAGGATTTTAAAAGAGGATGCCTGATTGTTGCTTTTCATTTTGGATCTTTGAAGCTTACTTTTACAGCAAGTCAAACTCGTGCCGGGAATACATTTAGGGGAACATTCTGTGTCATAATATTCGGAATAACTATTTATATATTCACTTTCTATAATGCTTACATTATTGACTCAAAAATATCCGCCACGTTTACTAAAATGGAAGGGTATAGCTGGAGAAAAATTTTGATTCTCCTAATCAAGGAATTGGATATCTCATATATGCTGTGTCAAAATAAATTTAGGGAAACCTCTTAGATCACTTAGCTTAAAAATTCCATAAGTTATTTTCTTTTGTTGGCTATATTGCACGTCAAAGTATGAAATTCTCCTTGATCCTTCGTTTACGTCTTAAAAAAATCTACATACGCCAGGTTTGAGCACTGTTGATGAAGGTAAAATACTAGAGTTGGAAAGAGAGTACTCTGTGGACTATGAATCGAAAGCTTAACTAAAATCTAGGCGGATAACGATGGAGAGTCATTTGAGATCAATACCACTTTGGGGGTTTAATTTCATTAGTTTTAACTCCAATTAAAGGAAGTGCAAATTAATTGTAAGATAGATTACGGAGGGGAAATTGTTGGGAAGCATTTACACGTCTAGAGTGTCAAATTTATAAATTAAACATTAACGATTTTATGTATTTTTAGAAAGTTCTAAAAAAACTCGTGTAGTTAACTGATTAGACGAACACAAAAATTAGTAACACAGCAGGGGCTACGAGGGGAAGACCCTCTAAAGGTAACTGCTTCTTGACCATTCAAACCAGTCAACAGTTGGGAGATCGTGTGGTCGATACAATGCTCCGGCCGCCTGCTAAACCTCTTTGTAGGTAGCCATTAAAGGCTGTTGGGTCACGTGGCCACCCATTTGTGACCCCGAACGATAGAACTAAAAGATAAAATCTTCTTTGTTTGCCACAGATCGCACACAATACCACAGGTTTAGTTTTGAGCCAAGAGTACCCTTTACACCCGCAATTCATAACGGCAAAAAGATGAGTCATCCTCTTCGGTTACTTATTGCTTCTTTTTACTAACCTCTACTATTTTGTGTGAATTTTCTGAATTTTTGTTTTTGTATCATTTACAAGACTCTCGCTGAATCGCCCTGGTTTTTAGAAACTAAAATAAAAAAAAAAAAATTCAAAGGGTGGTATGAATGTTTACTGGATTTCTAAGAGTTTACGCATCACTCTCTAATAATGTGCCTTAATTTTCTGAAATCTCTGTCTCGAACGAACACTTGGAACAGCTCGAGAACACTTCACTTGTATAAGGATCCTACTGGGAACCTTATATTGGTATAAACACTGGGTTACCAGCTACAAGCATCCTTGAGTTTTTTACATATTTGTTTATTTACATATTGTTTTATATTGGTTATTACATATTGTGTATAAATACATCTAGTAATATGATAAATAAAACAACATGTGGGCTATGCGCTCAAGGCCTCCCAACTTCATCCTCGATTAACTCCAGAAAGACCCTCAGATGACGTTGATAGGGGCCTAAACAGGCCCCCCCCAATGGGGATAAGACTTCTGGATTTTGATGAGTGGAAACGTTGGAATCTGTATAATGTAACATCTTTAAGGAGTGGAATATTAAGGTCTTTTTGGAGATTGAGGTTTTCATATAGCCTTCTTAAATTCCTAAAGTGACAATGTTTGGATTAATTGGCGTTTTTATATGTATTTGTGCGTGTAAATGTTAACTGTCATGTTCGTTGTGTATTAAGCAAGATGTATGACGATTTGAAGTAACATTTCTAAAAATTCTTTCTAGTAGTAGGCGACCACAAAAGAAAATCCTTAGAAATAGAATTTACAGCTCAGCATATTTTATACGAATTATTTTCTTCTCTGCATGAAACGATTCCATGAACTCTAGTGAGATAAAGGGGAATTTAGTGGCCAGCTGAGATTTGCATGGTAGGAAATCTGTGATACCCCGATAGCTACAATTTGTCAATAATATATATCGCTCGAAAATGACTCTCTATTAGTAATGGCTAATTCGTCTATTAATACTTGCCCAGTATAATACATTACATCAATTTATTACACATTAAATATCGCTCCTAATTAGTGGATTCTCTATAAACCAGCTATAATAGGCACAATATTACGACCATTATTGCACAAATCCCTGCAATTTAGTCACAGACATTGTTTCGTTTAGTTTAATTGTATTAAAATTATTATTATTATTTCATGATACATAGTTGGGCTCTCAAACGAATAGAATTACCGAATGGATTTAGGAAGATTGAAAGAATACTATAAAAGAATAGTGGAGACTCTCTCTGACGTTGGAGCAATGCCACAATCCGAAAATGTAAAAAAGAAGTGTTGATGTTTTATATATATATATATATATATATATACATATATATACTAGCTGAATATCCGTGCTTCGTCACGGCAAATAAGTAGTTATTTTATTGCGTTAAATGATGTATCATCAAAATTAACGCTGCTACATAATTTTGTGCAGTTTATTATAGCACGGTACCCGTCTTACTATAAGTCAGTCATCCGTTTATAGGTAATCAAAGTATAATATTTCTTGACACTCGGATGATCCGCACCAGTATCAAAAAACAGATAACGTAGGGATAACCCGTTATCTACAGGTTACCAGCGTGGGCGTATTTAACGGGAACTGAGGGATCTGCAGCCCCCCCCCCCGAAATTTTGATTTGATGGTAAAAATGTGTCTTAAAAACCTTAAAAATAAATTAAACAAGATAATTTCTTTTATAAGCACAATTGGTTTGATCCATTCCTTTTTCATTCCAAAGATCATTTCATTTTAGTTGTGATAGCGTTTTATTTGTCTAAAACTATTCCAAGTTCTAAATTGATAGTATTCCATATCCCAGTAATTCAATGACTGCCGTCATAGTTAAAAATAAGCTCAATTAAAAATAATACAATGAAATAGATAATGTACGGTAACAGCTGTTCTTTATCGTCCTAGCAATGCATTCTACCTAGGCTTGCCTGCTCTAACCAACTAAAACTTTAAACCCCTCTAAAAATACTTAAAAATTCGAATATAAAAAAATCCTTTCTTAGCGAGCGTCTACGTTCTATAGGGAGTGTCCATGCAAAATTTCAAATTTTTCTGTCGAGCAGTTTGGGCTGGGCGATGATAGTTCAGTGAGTCAGTCAGTGAGTGGGTGAGTGGTATTTGACAAATATATAGTAGGTATATATTAATGAAGTCATTTCATTTTAAAGATTGAGGCTGAATAATATAAATAATTGTTTACAGTGTTGATGTGGCCTTTACAGCTGAAGGTTCAAGAGAAACGTGTTTATTTGAAGATACTTCTTAACTATTCTTACATCAGTGCAACTCTCAACTTCTAAATTCCTTCGGACTGACCGGAAATTGAGGACTGTTTGCTTTAATCATATTAACAGACATTGTTGTTATTTTGAAAACCGTTCAAGAGTAAATAATAACGATATTTTGCAAGAAAAGCCTTGGATCAATACGATTTTGCCAACAATGTTTCATAAACAAAAAGGTAAATGTGAAGGAGCGCGGTCTCCACACCGATCTTTTTGAAATGTTGCACTATAACGTATTTTGATGCACTAAAAACGAATCCGTTAAAAAAAAGCTCGCTTTTCACTAGGAAAAAAGTTATGAAACACTAAAGATCACTGTTGTGCGGGTTCTGAAAGGTAATGTACCAACAAAAATTTTAGTTTTGAACCGAATGGTCTAGATAATATTTCTAAGTTTTAAATGTTTCACATTGATCTTCGAAACTCACCACACCAGTGGCCATACACGTTCAGCAAAAATCTCAAGGATGAGACCGCACAGCTTGGCTTGAAGGTTTGGACTGAATTTGTCCAGCTTACAGACGATAAGCTAATTAACTTCGAGGCAGGTACTGCACAGTTCAGTTATAGTAGACCCAATGAATGTGAAGCAAATATTCTCTTATCCACACAAGTCAGGCCTGGCCTGCACAGTCCCGCCGTCATTGACCTGCACAGTTAATCAATTGGTTTTGTCATTCTACTTCAATGGACTGTACAGTTTAACTTTGGCCTCAAGAATGTCCCATAGATGGTGAGGAAGATTTCAAGATTTGGACTGCGCAGTCCAAATCTTGACATATTGGTCACCGTGTATGGACATTCTATTCTTGGCGAATTCGCGATTCTTACTCTATAATACCCTTCAATTATGAGGGATATCAAAATTTGAGACGTTGTCACGGCAGTTTGTCTTTAGATGAAAAATGCCCAGTAGTAGGTATAAGAGAAGCATACGGCCAACGTGCGTCAGCCAACTCTTTTTCTGCGTCGACGTATTCCACTTCATGCGTCATTTACTAACCAGAATGGTGAGTACACGAGTATGAAACCTTGCATCCCTTAGCGCGTTGATGTTCGCAGATATGCATCCACCATGAAGGACCTAGCTCATAAAATGGCCATAGAGGCTACAAATGATGTTGGTAAACTTTTGAGGGGTACCACACTTACCGAAATGCCGCAAAGTATCCGAAGCTTAAAGCCTTCACAAAGTCCAATACACTTTGAGACAGCATTCATCAAATATCCTTTTGATTCTGATTCATCAATCTTATCCGGCTACACACTTTTAGAGCAATCATCAGAGATATGTTGTAAGTATGAAATGATTAGAGGGCGTTCTGATGTTAACGTTTCACTATATATCTAAGATGATGCAAGCACCGGTTGGACGTTGAAGAAGAAGTTTCAATGAAAGAATTATGGAAAATATGGAAGTTGACCTGGTTAAATATTTTATAGTGGATTCTGCTCTCCCCCAACTATATTAGAGTTACTGGTTCCCCCGGTGTGTTCGTTCATGAATATTCTAAATTACCTCCACTCCCTCCACCATGAAGTTTGGAGTTCCCCGCCATTTTGGTTGTATTCTATTCTAATCACATTCATCCTTGGTGGACATCTCTTGATGATACACATTTTCTTATCATGTTTTTATTCGCAGTATTTCGTTCCATCAAAAATCTTTCCTAAGTTAAGGTTGATAATAAACCATCATACTTGGAAAGAAATGTATATGTTACCGCCATGGTATATAATCAGGCATTCTATAGAATGCCTAAATCCAGCCGGCAATGTATGAAATAAAGCTTATTTTATACTTTGCCTTGGCATTCTATAGAATGCCTACTGTGCTTTAGGCAAAGTATGAAAGACAGGATTTGTAGCTTGTAGGACTAACTACCGGCGGTGCGATTGCGGATTTATATCCACCGAACATCGCATCTGATGATGTCTAGGAGAATTAGAAGAATGCCTAGGACGACGTTTGGGCATACGTGCTATGCGTTTACGGTTGCTCAAGAAGATATCAAAACCCTAGTCAATCCAACTCGCAGAAATTAATAGAATTCTATTAATTTCTGCGAGTTGGATTGACTAGGGTTTTGATATCTTCTTGAGCGAGCGTAGCGAGCGGAAACGTATAGCACGTATGCCCAAAAGCGGCTGCTTACGACACGTCAGCTACGGCAGGAGCCATTCTATAGAATGCCTGGATTCTATACTTTACCGGTAACATATACTTGGCCCAAAGCATTTTCATTAGTACTTATTGTTATTTGCTATATAAACGAAGACAGGTATAGTTGGGATTCGGCTAGGAGAAAAACGTCAGACTTTCAAAAAGAAATCTGTATTTTGGACGTTTCGACTGCAACAATGGCAGCCTTCTTCAGCTAAAAAATATATACTGAACAAGACCAACAACTCCCCTACTTGGACGTTCTACTTATCAGACAGCTGAAGAAGGCTGCCATTGTTGCAGTCGAAACGTCCAAAATACAGATTTCTTTTTGAAAGTCTGACGTTTTTCTCCTAGCCGAATCCCAACTATACCTGTCTTCGTATCTCTACAGCGGCTAACTATCTCCCTCTACACTTTGCTATATAAAGCTTCCTCCATTTGGGGTTACGCTTGAAAACTGCATTGCACATATGAAGACTGCATAATATAGAATATAAACGGACTAAAAATCAAGGCATGGAGTGGAACTGACATCACCTCAACTTGATAAGAACCTGCAGAGGTCCTAGAGAAATAGTCATAAAACATGTTACAAAGAAAATCCACCAACATGTTCTGCTGGCCGTTGAGATTGCGGCAGACTCCTTTCCGCTTAGGATACTGTCATTTTACTCTTGTGGCAACTTTCTTCTCTTTAAGATTTAATTTATATTTTTAAAGAAAGATCAAACTATACCATTAACTGCTTCTATTCCTTTACTAATATAGGGATAAGAACGGAACCGCAATACGATGTCGCAGTTCCTGCGAGTCTGACTTTTTTCTGATGCATTCTCATCCGTAAATGTGGTAATTCGCCATGCTAGTTAAGCCCTTCATGATTGATCTAGTAATACGTAATAAGAGCTCTTGTTTTAGTTTGAATTTCTGCATAATCAGTGCTATGTTGCCTCGAGCTCCAAAAATAAGCCCCATTTCTTTCCAGTTTTAACCTTATATTTCTCTTGAAAATATGAGATGCAGGCATCATAAAGTTGTTACTCTTCCTTATCGAATGCATTCGGTTGGTCCATGTCGATTTCCAACCTAATTTTCGAGTTAATATTCTTCGCGGGTAATTATGACTTCGATTTCTGAAGTGCATGAAATTCCAACGAAGTAAGTGGATAAATGCCGGTAAGGGGTGCCGTTACAATTACCAGATTATTCCCGATAACCATTCTTATCTTATGAAATCAGTAAATAGGATTAAAGCTCATAGATTTGTGGTGGATAGGTTAGTACACTGGGATCGAGCTGTCCAGTGGCGTGTTTACCCAACATGAAACCTTTCGTGACTAAAGACACTAGACAACCTTTCCTGAGACACCTCACAATCACGGCCCTCCTCCAATGGAGTCATGATAAAGTGCTCTTATTTCAGGCCCACACGAAAATAAATTGTTATTTCCTTTTTATCGCTATCTGGGAAAAACACAACCTGGTAATAATAATTCTATGTTGCTCGGGTTTCTACTGACTGTTGTCTGCTCCTTTTTATTCAGAAAAAGCAGTTTACTTGGTTACGATGAATCAGTTATGGCCATTTTAAGAATCATATTAATTTGAAAGTGTCGTGTATTTTAATACATTCTTTCTAGGCATTCAGCTCTAGATTTGTTAGCGTAAAAGGAGGAAACACCGCTTAACACAATTCGGACCTTGGAAGCGATAGGGCGAATCTGAAGAAAAAAAAAGTGGGCAACACGACAATTAGCATTGTTTCCCTGGTTCGCCTTTAGTTCTCTCACAGTTTCAAGTTGAAGTGAATAGCACCATCATCCATGAAAAATTCAATGTCCGATTTCAAGGGAGAATTCCGGACCTGAAACTCCCCTCCTTTCATTTTGTTGCCCATAAATAACTTGATTAAATTAAAATTAAAAAGTCGAATTTCAATTGCATAATTTTTCAATCAGGTTTATGAATCAGCATTCCATAGAGAAAACATTAGCCCTTGCCGACGTTTGACTACGATTTCCGAACATCCTGATTTCGAGATTCGTCCTTTCTCATCCAAAGATCTCAGTCTGAAAAATAAATATCTGAGAAAACCAGTTCAATTTTCTAAATTAAGGAACCCTTTCAGACTGAGATTATGTTATGTTCTAAGCTTTAAAAATTACTTTATTATGAAAACGTTCTAAGATTATAAAATTCCTGTGTGTCTGGATTTTTTCCGTATAATTTGTTCTTTTTTATCGTGGTTTTGTATTATTTTAAACTCTGATTTTCTTACTTTATTACGAGTAAAATATTTTTCCCCTGTAGGGTAGGGGAAACATTTTTCACCTGACGAAGTAGACAATGTCAAAACACTGTGATATTTCAACTCACTAAAAAACCACCTCCCTATTCACCTAACCCATCCTCCGAAACTGCCCTCAGGCATTACTTAGGAATGGGGGGAGATGTTGGCTTTATGCCTTCTTCGTCGTATGGACATCCCTAACTTTAAAATGGCCTTTGATTGACTTCGGTTTAAGTCCATTGCCGAGGAAACTGACTTTTGGATAGCGCACCAACAGGGAATCAAGAGGATTGGAATAAAAAAGTAAAGAAACGTTTAAAGTTTCCCAACAAGTCGGGTGGGGGCCACCGCTGATGGCTGAACTTTATATCTGGTAGTTGAAGAGAGTGGAAAAGCTATAAAGAGCTACTGATGTCAGATGGAGAACTGGCTCACGTCAACTTATCCCATAGCTCAACTCTCACCTTACAAGCTTTCTTTCATAAATCGAGAAGTAAAAATATCAACTCGCATCTGGCTATTTCGACCTCTTCAATTTTATTTATTGTTGAATTTTATGAAGAAAGAATGTATACTTATTATAGAATATATACTTATACTTATTCCGTTACAAATCTTTAGAAGCCTTGAGAAGGTATTTAGCATGCAAACTTTTGGAGATATGAGCGAATGAAGTTAAAAAACTGTGATTTTTTCGATAGGTTTTTCTATTTAAAATTAAAAGAATGTGTCAGGGAATTTTGAATTAACTCGTTCCCGCTCTACGTCCAACGCAAGGACTTGCCTGGAAATAATGTTTTTTCACATAATGTTAAAATAGGCGATAGAATAGGGATAAATGTGTAATTTGTTGGACGAATTATAATATTTATGTAACGTAATGTACAATACATTGTTCGAATACGAAAAACGGACACGAATGAGGCAAAATAGATTTAGGGGTTAGGTTGTTTTTTCTGCAGGAAAACATCTTTAAGATGAATATGTTAAAAACAAAACATTATGCAAATTTTATTGGCCGTCGAATGCGGATCATAAAACCGAAAACTCGGAATATTACTTCCAAGAAAGGTTCGAAGGTTTTGTTTGAGAGTTTGTAGAAAATAGGGCCGAAGTTGAGGGTGGTGATTAGAAAAGGAAGCCTTTGGGAGTGGGCCAGCAGAATTATTTTTCTGGGCTCTCAGACAACACTAAATAATACAAGATGGCCGGATGTTCCGACTTCAGTACTACAAATCCACCTCCAACGACTACCTCCGCATTTCTGTTCCATTGTTATCTCACATCTGTCCGCTACAGCTGTCTTCTGAGTACCTCCTTTCTAGAGTTATTGGTGTAGTCTGGAATATCATGGAAATCTTTACTCAACACTACAAATCTTTTAGTAAGGAATTGTGCAAAATACTGAAAATAAAGTGACGCCACAGTTCTTCTGTAATTTGTAATTTACTGCCAACTCGTTAAAGATGTTATATTATCCAGATTCCTACGTTTTTACGCCAAACATTCCACTCATCAAAATCCTGAAGTTCTCTTTCTATCTAGCGTCACCCATCCAACTCTCTCCAACAAGGCGGCACAGCAGACAGTAGCTCAGAGATCTGTTGCAGTGGCCAAGTGAAGTGTCAGCAATGGCTGAGGCTCAACGATCTCTCTTCGACTCCAGCCACTGGTCGGAGCAGAAGGGAGCTTGGGTAGGCCCCTTTCAACGTCATCTGAGCGCCTTTCTAGGGATAATCGAGGATGGAGTAGGGAAGCCTTGAGCACAGAACCTTCACATTGTATCATATTACGAGATCTATCTATGTACAGAATGTAAGAACCACTAAAGAAAAAAGAAAAAAAAAAGACAGGACTGATCGAATGACATTTGGTTAGATAAAATATACCGATTCTTGTACAAGGTGCCGAACATGACTCTTAGGTTTTCACGTTAATAAAGCTTGCAGGTACACTTTTTGTAGATTTTCTAACGTAGGAAAACGAATGAATGCATTTTTAAGCGCTATCTGTAACCGTTTACGAGAAAATTTATTTAGTTAAAACATTTTTAGACGTATGACATTCATCTAAACTAAGATTGGTGTATAAATTTTGGTTTCATAAAAATTAACGAAGTATTTAAAAAAAAAAAAAAAAAAAAAAAAAAAAAAAAAATCTTCCTGATTGTCTCTAACATATTATTTCCGTTCACCATTTCAATTTATTTATATTTTATAAGTCTAAATTTTTCAGTTCTCAATGGTAGTCTGATTATCCTTAGACTTTTCCTTTCTTCCTAGTAAACAAAACGTCTACTTATTTTCTGTATTACCAATTGAAGTCTTTCACAAACATTTTCCGTTGAATGGATTTTGCTGATTAACGAACTTGACCTTTCAAATAAGACAAACTATTTTTGTACCCAATTTACTCAAAATCGGACCTTTTTTTGGCAGCGTATATTGGGTATATTTATATATAATATACTTGAAGAACAAGTAGACTTTGTCAATTATAAAACCAGTGAAAGGTGGCTAAAACGCAGTTTAACATTGATGAGGCAGAGGTGCTTGCTGCAGCCGATTCTGTGCTTGTACGGGCGTGAGAATGTCTTGCCTCCAAAAAAAGAAGGTTTCTAATTTAAACGTTTTAGCACCCTTAGCACAAAGGATCATTTGTGTTCCTTTTGGTATCTATTATCATGTAATATTCGTCAGTACTTAAGGTATACCCTCTATATATGTGAGAGCATGTATGTATGCAGTGTTGGGCAAAACTAACGTTAGTAAACTAAACTAACGTTAGTTTTCCCTAACTAAAACTAAACTAATGTTATATTTTTAGTTTTAGTTTAGTTTTAGATTTGTATAATTATTAATCATATGGACTCCGTTTTTAGTAATGCAATTAGTTTAGTTTAGTAAAAGAGACCTAAATTTGTGATTTTAGTTTAGTTTTAGTTTTTAGTTAACTAATTTAGTTTATCAAAGAACATATGTTTTCAAATTACGAGAAAAAGCCACAATTTCTTATTCTTAAGCAAGTTCTATTAGTTTTAATAATTTACTTAATTATCGAAATAACATATGATTTATATTAATTCATGTTATTTTAGTAAAACTAAACTAAACTAAACTAAACTAAATGTTTAGTTTAGTTTTTAGTCAATTCCCAAAGATTTAGTTTTAGTTTTAGTTTAGTTAAAATCCATTAATTAGTAAAATTTTAGTTTTAGTTTTTTTTTTAGGTTGCAATTTTTAGTTTAGTTTTAGTTTATTCGAAAAAGTGAATTTAGTTTTAATTTTAGTTTTAGTTTTTAGTTTTGCCCAACATTGTATGTATGTCTATATTTGATGCACATGTATTTTCCTTATCTCTAGAAAATGTGGACATTTCTCGTCGGCACCTCCGGATTGCTTTAAGACGTCATAAGCTGATTTCCTTCTCTTGAAGGGAGTATGGTAATGCGCTAAAAATACAATCAGAACAGAGAAAACAAGAAAGAGCATTTACTCTTGAGGAAACCAGATAATCGTAAACTGGGAAAGGCTACTTATCTGAAGATAGTCCATTAGCTGAGAAACTTTGCCAATAGAACCTACAATGAAAAAAACCTTGAACAAGAGATTTATAGTTGGAGTTAATGCGATAATAAAGCAACGCTTGGCAATTTACGGCCGACGAGTATCACTATCGGTAGCAGTTAATTTTAGTCTCGGGCTGCTAACAATGTCTTTGTCAACATGTCTGCAGGAAAAGGAAAAAAGAATTTGACACGATTTTCAAATTAAAATAGGCACTTCGCACTGTGAGGTTTCCACTTAAGGGGTACTACCTTGTAACTTATTCTTTTTCAATTTTGGGCTAAAATTCTTCCTTAACTCATCAAAAATGATATCCAAGAGTGATTATGTGAAGAAAATATTTTTAAATCGGCAAAAAAATAAGATTTTTCGAATGAAATCCCAATGCCGAGTGAACGCGGTGCTGATTTCATGAGAATTTTTTTAGATGAGCTTCGATTTGTCCCTTTTTAATTGTTACGATTTTTTGTTGGTCCTCTTTTAATGCATTTCAAAATTAAATAGGAAAGAAATGAATATTTCAGAACATTAACCTTAAAAGTCGTTTTCACAAAACTATGTTTTTCAAATCGGGCGATACTCTGGCGTCTTCAATTTTTGCCCGATCAAATTCAAATTTTAACTCCTGTTTCCTTATGATATTTGCTAGTAAAGTACGTAGATTTTTTTTTTAATTTATTGAATTATAACGATTTTATTTTTTTTTTGTTAAAATTAAAGAGCAGAAGGCTCTAAACTAAATTAATTTGTATTTGTTTACTAAATATTATTAACTATTTATTACATATATCATTACAAAGAGTCTTCCCAATTTTCTCCGAAGTTCTTGGCATTCAGCCAAGATGGATTTACAGTGCATCTTGGGAGCAGATTGCATGAATGCAAGCTTCTCATTGGCTACTAAAGGAGTTGTCATTTTTTGAAACAAAACTATGTTGGAATTGTCCATATTCTGATTCCGAACTGATCAAATACATGCTATTTTACCCAAGTTCGGTCAGTTTGTAATCCAGAAAGCTTGTACAACCAAATGCAGCATAAAAATCCACTTAAGAATCGACTAAAATTTCAAAACTGAAAAAAATGGAGTTGTCCAACATTGATACCAAGCTCCTCATATATATATATATATATATGTGTGTAGATAGATAGATATTTTGAATTTCCTTGAACATCTATTCCCTAATTATAATATGGGTTTATTCATTTAAACTTATCACTTATGAGCTGTTACGAAAATAC
The DNA here is from genome assembly GCA_946811695.1 of Gonocerus acuteangulatus. Lineage (NCBI taxonomy): Eukaryota > Metazoa > Arthropoda > Insecta > Hemiptera > Coreidae > Gonocerus > Gonocerus acuteangulatus. The sequence continues at coordinate 57,931,275 of OX328130.1, forward strand.
ATTTTGATCGTAAAAATCTATAATTAACGTGATACCGGGGGGGGGGGGGGGGAGGTTGCTTCGTTAAACATTTCCGTAAGTTAAAATTTCTAGCCTTTATAAAGATAAATCCTGTCATAATCTCATAAAAAAAAAAAAAAAAAAAAAAAAAAAAAAAAAAAAAAAAAAAAAAAAAAAAATCAATTTGATGCAAAAGAATGTCCTTAACCCCTTCGGACTTCCGATAATATAATATTCTTTATTATATAAACACTTTTACGCCCCACCTTCAGAGAATGGCATCTAACTTTTCTTCGATATTGTTGAAAGATATTATAAGGGAAAAGTTTCATCGGCTAAGAGTCTTCAAGGAGGCTGTGAAATTTCGTTATAATCATGCCCTCGGATCAGGGATCCTCAGTTTGACTTGGTGACAGCCTTCTATAACTTTAAAATACATTTTGAGGGGTGTCGGAAAGACTTTAGCCTGTTAGGGGGGGTTGATCCTCCCTATAGCTATCCACCCTTACCCAATATTTACCTATACCATCCTTTCTACTTCGGATCTTATCCTGCCCCATTGCCTCCGGGCCAAATCCTTATATAAGGCCACATTTTCATATATAAGGATACAACAGCTATATTTTTTTTGTATTCGGCGTCGAAAAAGACAATATTCTATTTCCCCTCCTTTTATATTATATACAATAATATTCTTGGATATTTTTTATTAATATAAATCCCAAACATGCAATCGAAAATTCATTTAAAAAAAAATAACAGGAAATATATCATTCTTCGAATAGTAACATTCTGCATAAAAAGCAGTCAAGGAAAAAATAAATTAATAATTAACATATAGTTACCCTATGTACCCAGTTAGAGAGAGAAAACAATTTATTGTTGTTTTAGTGATCGGGTGGTGGGATGAAAATAATAAAAACTTGGTAAAATAAAATTTCACTATAATGATTTGAAGGAGGCCTTGTGGTCGTAAAGTCTTAACACTTCGTGCCAAGGGTAGAAAAAAGAAAAGGCATCAGCTCTATCCTGGCTTGAAAAGAATAGTAACCTATAGATAACTCGTCCTAAATTTCTTAGTTAATAATAATGAACGTTAAAATTTGAATAAATAAATAATGATTTGGAAAACAAAAATACTAATATGAAAAAACTGAAAATAAAAATAAAATATTCTTTGAAATAATGATAACAACACAGGGTTGCTTTGGAGTGCACCGCCTGTAAAATTATTACTCTGTCTATTATTTTTTATATTTTGGCAACACTGACGCTGGGCCTGTATGGTTAATAACAGGAGGAGGTTACAATGGCCAGGTTAGTTCTGACGTCTTGCTGCCACATTGTTATGCTGTACATTCGCAATGGGTTAACAACACAGCATACCCGTTTAAAAGTCACTGTTCTTTAAAAAAAATTGCATTAAATTCAAAATTTAATTCGTTTGTTATTGTCTGTTTAATTATTTTCATTTATTTACTTTTATTATTATATATTTTCTTACTTTTTCTTTCTTTTCTTAGATATTATTGGTTTTCATAATGGTTATATGTTTCTTTAAAAGAGAAATTCTTTATTTAAAGATAAGGCTTGCTGCCTTGATGTTTTGGAATGCTATAAACACATCATACTCATTCATCTTATGTACTTCGTACATAATTAGTTATTGAACTTTTCGTTTTAATTTTCCTTGTATGATTAATAAATAATATGTATACAAATTAAGCAACAATTTATTGCAGTATAAAAAAAAGATCAATCAGTCCAAATTGTAAACATGCATCAAACGGTTGTAATTTTTATTTTAAAATTAACAACTACAGCAAAACAATCTATATAGCAGTTGAATCTCATGAGAAACCTCTATAATGTTCGGTCTCGAAAAAATCGGCCTTGGAATCAACTATGTATTTCTAATGTTTTTCCTTTGGGGGGGAGGCAGTTAGTTGTTAAAAAAAAAATATGAAAGAGCAGAACGTTTTGTTTATTGCAGTAGTGATAATTCGTACTACAAACTCTAGAGAAAAAAGCCGAAATATGGTTTGAATTTGTAAAGAGAAGCAAAACTCATAACAATGTTTTATTGATCCCTGAAGTTTAAAGGGTCTGAGATCACATTTTAACTGCAGTTTTGAACTTTTCTCTTGTAGGAAGAACTATTTGTGACGAAATTAGTTCTTCTGGTTTTGTAAGTCAATAATATCTGGAGTATTGGCGGGTAGGAGTAAGCCATTTGTAAGGCAATAAAGTTATCGATTCTCCGTTCCGCCATTTCAATGATTACCACACGCTTGTTCCAATTACTGGCCATGATTGCCTCAGCACTGTCCGTCAAACTGTCCATATTACAGTAGAAGGGAAGTCGTTATAAGCTTTAGACGCTTCACAAGTTATCTGATGGAAATGCACGCTATGGAGAATGCAGGTGCATTAATGTATTCCGATGCAGGATGTTACGCTTGGATGGATCTGAACTACCAGCTAAAGGCTGTCAACCGGTGGTCTGGTTCAATCTGACAAGTTACAATTTAAAGCAAAGGACTAGCTAGAACTTCGTCATCTTAGCGCGTTTCCGTTCGTATCCCTCCAGACATTTGGAAAGCTAAGAATAGAAAAGATTAATTTTTTTGTTTTGTCTTAATCTTTCGTGAAACACATTTAAAATGACACATCAAAGCGAAGCAAGTACTTAGGCGCTGAAACAAGAAACTGTCGGAATCCTATGCGGAAATTAATCCATACCACCACTCCAGACGAAATCACACTGTGCCGAATGTGAATATTGCAGTCGGGATTTGTTAGCTACGGGACTGGCTTAATAAGGAAGTTATGCTTTAAACATGTCAAAAGTCGATACATCTGGAGATTAAAAGAGAAACAGTATAAATTAATTTAAGGGGGAAAAGTTTTAATTTTACTGTATTGGGTTGCTTAAAAAATAATGCATATTTTATTAACAAATTCATTCCAGATGGAAAATATCCGTTATGCACCGTTTTATCCGAATGAGATCGCTCTATTTTTGTTTTAATTTTTTAACTAATCGACTTTTAATTTATTCCAAAAGAACGTGTAGGTCGTCTTTTTGAAATAAGACAATGTTTAAAATTTATAAAATTATTTAACTTCCACACTAGGAATCATAAATTACAATATTTTTCGGAATATTGCTCAAAAATCATTCTCCACGAGATTCGAATAACTAACCATGTTGGGGATTAATAATAAATAAACTAACTGAAAACGAAAGTTTACTGCTTTACCGAACCTCCAAAGAATTGCAAACAATTTAGAAATATTTTTGCTCATCGTCAAGAAAAAATATTTATATCATATATACATTTTTAATATTTATAAAGGGTTCTTTTTTACATTAGTGTAATATAATTGTTTTTTGTTGTGTATATTTTATTTATTATAATTTTTAAGTAATGAATTACAATAAAACATGCTAGTGACATAATTTTTTTTAGTGGATTAATTACATAGGTCATTTAATTACAACATTTGATCTAAAAAAAATAGTGGTTCGGAGCCTTATGAGGTTTTTGAGGGCGCTGATTACGATGAGCATGTTTGTTAACCTTCATCACATCAGATTCAAGGGCATTTGAAGGAATAATTGAGAATAAAACTTTGAAATAATCATGTCTATGTTTTTGAGGTCCCTGAGTTAGAACTTATACTTAGTTGGACTCGCACACCTTCTTAAAAAAAAAATCAGTTTTTTTTTTACGTTTTTTTCCTCTCTAGTTGACCGTCAAATAACCTTTAAATGACCTCCAGGGAAAGGCGTAAAGGTAAAAACAAACTACGGATTCGGACTCAGAGACCTCAAAGACATATCTACGAATTACTTTTTTCATATTTTTCCTACGGTTTTTTCTCTATTTGACTTTCAAGTGACCTTGAATTTGATGTGATGAAAGTTAACCAACCCCCCCCCCCCGCTCATTATAGTCAGTGACCCCAAAAACCCCATAACGACTACCCGCTCCGAGTGTTTTTTTTTTACATCAAATGTTGTCCTGTGTTATTGAAGACGTCTATAAGAAGAAATAACCATTCAAACGGAAACCGTTTATGATCCACAGAAGTAATTTAATTAAATCATACAATCCTGTAATAATTTCCGGAAACCCCAATAAATCACATTGAAGGCGCCGGAGGAATATAGAGTAAAAATTATATTCTCTTAGGAGGAAAATTCATAAAGACAAATTTTTCTTCCTGAAATATTTTCTTGAGATCATTACCCCTCACTCCTACTATAGAAATTTCGTCTTCATTAATTCCTTAATCCAACAAAATACAAAAAGTTTATCAAAGCCCAAACTTGTCTTGTTTGTCTCATAGGACGTGGTGGGACATTAATTAGGGGAGGTCTTGCATTATCCCGTTGGGCGCTTTGAAGTTGTTGAACCTAAACCACGGTCTAACCAACTAAGGGCCAAGGTTTCACCTCGATCTGGGTTAAATTCGTTTATATATTACTCAAAAATGCTAAGCCCGTACTGTATGTAAAATAAAATAATTAAAATCACAACGTCTCCTTACTACGTCTCCAACCTAACCCTGCATAATGATTTCAATATCCCCTTTATCCAATCCCAGGCCAAATCAGTCTATCAGAAGTTTCATTCCAATCTCCCTGGCCATCCAAATCCTTTGATAAACTCTCTATCCTCATTCCATAATCCACAAAATCCTCATAGAAGATTGAAGCGGCGCACACACGGCAAATTGAGCCATTTAGCGCGACAAAAGTATTTTGTGTTTTTATTTTAATGTTTTTACTTTTTATATTTTTTGTTTTTAAATGATTTGTTTAATAGGCCTGAATACATTATTTTTTACATTGTTTTCAACTATTATGAGTGTTTAGAATCGGTTAGTTATAAAATAAAACGCAGAATTATAGAAAACTTATAGAAAATTCATGATCTTCGGCAACTGGATTTCTTTTTGTAACCATTTTGCATGTTTTTTTAAGAATCTTTCTTCCATATAATTACAATCTTTCCATTTGGCCGTTATCTTAGTTACAAAGACTTTCATTATATATTTTATTTGTTCTTCGTATATTTGTGAGATAAATATTTTATATTTATTCACAATATAAGTACACAATTTTTGATTGCACGTGAGAGCTGAAACTTTGAATAAACTTTCATTTTTCATCACAAAAAACAGTTATTTTCTTGTTATATATAAAACGGGTTCTTCAGCAGCTATTTGACTACCTAAAGAAAATTTAAATTTACATAAAAAAGGGGGAAGAAGGGGGAGCTAAAAGTGTCAAGACAGTAAAGTAGAAGCTCAAGGCTTTTTGAAAAAAAATATTTGGAACTGGAACTTTGTGGAACTTTTTTTGAAACCTTACTCAAACTTAAGTAATCAACAAAATATGTAAAATTGAGTAATCATTTTATTAATATTTTTTTTCTTTGATATGCCTTTGTGTTATGACAAATATATTATATATTTATAAAGAACATACCACTAGGTAATAAATCCATTGTGAAAAGAATTTATGAAATTTGCACACAATTTTTAAAACACTAAGACCGTAGTTGGAACAAGACTAGACAGTGGAAGTGGAAGAGACTAGCAATGGTTGCCTTCCTTATTGTCTTAGACAGGTCTGGATTAAACTAGATAAAAAAACTCGTTCGGTTTTCAATGAATAGAAGACTCTAGCACGTGTTGACTCGTAAAATGACTTTTTACGATGACATCACATTTTCGACTTTTGTCGCCCTAAAGTAGGTGTTTTGCCCAGCGTGCGGCGGTGGCCTAGAGACAACTTGTTATAACATGCCATCTACAATGCTCAAAATTTATTATTCTAGTGGGTTGTAAAATTGTACATATTCCCATATCATGTCTCACAAAGCTATTGTTCAATAACCAGCAAAATTACTGGAAATATGTACAGCATATTGTTGTAATTATCAATAAAGGTTTAAAAAAAAAAAAAAAAAAATAAATAAATCACAACTCTCTTAGTGCGAATAGTGTGCCTAGGGATAGTCTTGGACCCCTCAAACGACCTGTTTAGGGATAGTCTTGGACCCCTCAAACGACCTGTTTAGGGATAGTCTCGGACCCCTCAAACGACCTGTTTAGGGATAGTCTTGGACCCCTCAAACGACCTGTTTAGGGATAGTCTTGGACCCCTCAAACGACCTGTTTAGGGATAGTCTTGGACCCCTCAAACGACCTGTTTATAATATATTAAGTAGGATTCAATCACGCTCCTGTTTCTTTCTTTTTTCTCTTTTATTATTTATTATTTTAAGGGCTTCGTAATTGTGGCGATGAGCCCTACTACAGATTATAAAATATATACACTTAATTTACATTATGTTGACGTTTATACAATTTACATTTACACTTAAATAAGATATATGTACATGCATATAAAACAAGATTCATCTGAATAAAAATAATATATACAAATGTAAACCACAATTCATTTACGTTTACAATGCATTAATACAAATATAAAACATTTGAACCCAAAAGGACTTATATATTTTATACTAGCTGTTACCCGGCGTGCTACGCTACACCTACTTTCTGCATCTATAATACAAAAATAAATAACAAACCAAATAATTAATATTAAAATCTATAACAATTTGAGATCATTGTTTCGAACTCGTGATCTCCGAACTGTCAGTCATAGACGATTTTAACCTAGCCTATGACACTCCCAGGATCAAGACCACGTGTGGCAAGATTGGTCAAATGCGGTCAAACGGTGTGGATTTGTATAAAGGACAAACAGACATATATACAGCTGATAGACGGGTTTCACCTAACCTATGACAGTCCCCGTATCACTATCTACCAGTGTGCCAAGTTTGGTCAAAATCGGAAGAAGGGTGTGGATTTGTATAAGGAACAAACATACAGACAGACGGGTCGTAGAAATTTTTGAATTAGCCTACGAGACTTCCTGTATCATGACATACCATTATTCCAAGTTTGGTCCAAATCGGCCAAACGGTGTGGATTTGTATAAGGAGCAAACATACTGACAGACAGCTGGTAGAAGTTTTTGACCCAGCCTATGATACTCCCCGTATCACGACCTACCTGTGAGCCAAGTTTGGTCAAAATCGGAAGAAGGGTGTGGATTTGTATAAGGAACAAACATACAGACAGACAGCTCGTAGAAATTTTTGACTTAGCCTACGAGACTTCCTGTATCAAGACCTACCATTATTCCAAGGTTGGTCAAAATCGGTCAAACGGTGTGGATTTGTATAAGGAACAAACAAACGGACAAACAGACAGACGCGTATTTTTATATATATAGATAAGCCATACAAGGCTACTGAGTATATACAAAAAGCCCCAACTCCTTGCTTGAAAATGTCTATTTTAGAGTTTTTCAACTAAATGTCAGAACATTTTGCAACTTAATGTCGGAACATTTGCTTCAACCTCCTTTTTTTTTAAAGACAACCGAAATGTTTTTCTGGAATTTTTGAATTGCAAAGTGCCCAGGAGAGGCACTGCTTAAAGTATGAAACAACAGAAGAGGAATAGTAGGAAAAATATAATTGAAACATTAATTGATAGCATACTTTAACTTTTTGTTATTAAAGAAATTGCTTTTTCGTTTCTTGCAATGTCTTAAAAAGAAAATTGAAGAGATATTTGATCTTTTCATTCGATTTTCTTCTTAGATCAATCTTAGAGGTTCTTGTCTTCCGATTTAGGAATCTCCTTATCTGTTTAATCAGCCGAGCTCTTCTCAACCCCCCCCCCCCCTCTCTTTTTCTTTTTTTTTTGTAATTGTAATTAAAGGGCTATTCGAATAAATAATCGCTCTCAGAGAAACGAGGGGAGGGGGAGAAAGAATTGACAGATTTTAGGGAAAGAGAAATTTAATTAATGCCTTCCTTTTCGGGTCTGTTCGTTCCTTTCGTTTGCATCTTCTCTCTCTCTCTCTCTCTCTCTCTCTCTCTCTCTCTCTCTCTCTCTCTCTCTCTCTCATCTTATAAGCTATAGCCACCCGCGTTAATTTTTCTATACTCCACCCACGAAGGCGACAAACTGAAAATGAGTTTTAGTTCTCTTCTAACGATGAAAGCACCCACGGTGTTGGCAGATAGTTTTTGGGCCTTGGGTGATTTACCAAAATGTACTATGAACTTGGTGCATTTAGGTTGTGAAGATATTTCTAATGAATCTCAATTATCCTTAAATCATTAAGAGTAGATGAAAAAAAGCTGTACTTATCTTTGGTCTCCACTCAGTTTTACCTAAAAGTGCTTGTATTCGAGTAGCTATTCGAAAACCTTCATCGCTGTTCTTGGCCGTATTTTTACACAGCGTAGTTAAATGAAGTGGTCCATTAGCGATGCGATTATTTTACGAAAAACGATTTTGCCATTCATATTTTCTGCAGAGTAGTTGAACATTTTGTGCTAGGAAGTAACCGATAACATGCGACCCACCTACTATCTCGTGTGAAAATATCATTGAGTATCGTCATTCATTGAGTAAAATATTACTTTTTTTAATTGAATCCATGCTGCTTTTCCGGTTTTTCTTAATATAAAACAAGTTTATCTTCCAAAATAATTATTCTGTCAATTTGGTAGTGACCTTATTCGACATAGTACAAAAAAATACTTCAAAAACGGTAGCGAAATCAGAAACATTCAAGTACCTAAAGGTCTTTTCCTAAAAACCGGCGTTTGAAACCTCTGTGCGGCGTAATAATCTTGTTGTTTATCACCCTACAAACAGGAATTTAATATATACGCTAGTCCGATTTTAGTTGACAGGTAATACACAATGTTCGTTTACATATATTTGGCCTTCCGGCCTTATTGGCTTCGAAGCTCCACTGATATTGCTTTCCATTTTAAGGACTTCCCTCTGTACAGCCCTCACTCCAGATTCGTGTAAACTTGTTCGGTTTGTTTCACTACTTTATGGGTAAAGCATTTTAAATCAATGCCACCCACGGAATGTGGTTTCTTAATGTCTACTCTAAGTAACCTTCTGTTTAGATAGACAGGGTGATTCAGGTCTAAGTAGCCAACCTCTAGGAGGTGATTGTAGACATAATTTCCGACAAAAAAGTACATTTGAAGTTTGGTCTGAATCCGGAAGGAAAAGGAGCAATGTCCGATTTTCTGTTTTTTTTTTAACGTAGGTAGTCATGTTTTTTAATGAATAAGAGAGGATTGCTCAAAAATTATTCAAGATAATTAAATTCGAATTATGCCATCATAAAATAGATAAAATAGCCTTTAAAAAAATAGTAATTTAATTCTCTAGAACCATTGACCGTTATTGGACGTCCGGAAAGTATCAGGACGTCCAATAACGCACTTCTGTTTTTATCAATGAATCAGAGTTTTTTCCTCAGCCCCCTAACGGACTACAGATTCAATACTTACACGAAAACGTCTACATTTAGTAAGCATTAAATCCATGCAAATGAAGTGGAGGTTTATCCAGGGATAAATTGAACGATGGGCTCCCTTTTGTCAAAAAAATGTGGAATGTAGTTTTGTTACTTTCAAATACCTTATGCGCAGAAATTAAAAATTATTCATTTTTTATTGGCCAAGCTGTGGGAATACATTGTCCAGTCCGGACGCAATAAGAAGTAACTGTAAGAAATGATTGGAAAAGTTCTTCATTTGGGAGATATGTTATATTTTGTGTTTTACAAATTTTCATTGATTTATCTTTTACACGATGTAGTTACATGTGGAATCGGACCATAATTCAAATGAACTTTTTTGTTTGGCTACTTAGACCTGAATCACCCTGTATGTTTTACTGTTTTCGATGTGCGCGCGGTGTACCCTTACTTGGGATAGGCGGGGACTTCAAGCCCAAAAACTAAGCACATCAGTTGCTCCCTGTCGAGTTATGATTAACAAGTTTTAAAGCATAACAATAAAAACATATTTAAAAGCCTTTATATTATTAATCCTTTGCAATCAGAAGGCACCTTTTGTTTGAAGGGGCGGTTATTTGTTTCCACCCGAATAACGGCAGTGTTGGGTAAAGCAAAAAAAAAAAAAAAAGAAAAAAAAAGAAAAGAGAATTACAACCCATGCAATTTTATTAAATTTAGTTTGAGTTTAGAATTAATTTGAATAGAATTAAACACTCAGCGTATGAAGCAGAAATTTCCTGGTAGGGCTAGTTTGCCGTGGCGAAAAAGAACTCCGCTGAAAAGGATTGAAGCTGTTAACTCTCACAAGGTTAATTCAGAGAACAACAGCTGAATTCTCGAAACATTTTAAAATGTATCATCTACTTTTTTTTTGTTAAGTTTGTGAAACAGAAAGTAGAAAATTAAAAACAATTTCAATAGCCTTCGTAGAGCAGTCAATAATTCATTCAACAATTTTACCATTGTTGTGAATTTCCAGGAACCTTATTCCTTCTTCTTTCATGAAAATTATTCATTTCTAGAAATCACTTTGACCTTCCTATTTCTCCATGTATTCATTCATACAAATAAAATGAAAAATACCTTATTGGGTATGAAATTTATTTATAGATGACACAGATTTAGCAGTTCTGTCAGCAAGTTCATTTCTACAAATATCATAATGCACATTGATCCAATTAGTACAGTGCCTGAATTCCTCGTAGTAAAGATGGGCGATCTGATTCTATCTTTTATAAAATCGATCTTTTTAACACGATATATCGATTTTTTTTAATCGATCCCCAAGGGCCAAACTTCTAATGGATCGATTTCTAAGGGCCTATCTAATGGATCTATTTAGAATACCGTAAAATAAAGGGGTTTTTATTTCGAATATTCAAGTACTTAATCTCACCTCTTGTTACACAATCTAAATTACAGAACAGTGTCTTAAGTCCAGTAACAGACCATTTCAACCGAGAGTCCAAAATAATATCCAACTTATAGCAAATAAACTTACGTTTTGTTAAAAATGTTGCTTAGCACTATTGTGCCCAACCCCTTCAATTATTGTTTCCAAAAGACCACTAAAGCACAACTTACAATCAATATATATATATATATATATATATATATATATATATATATATATATACACACACACATATATAACGTGTCTGTCTGTTTGCACCTTATACAAATCCACACCGTTTGACCGATTTTGACCAAACTTGGCTCACAGGTAGGTCTTGATACGGGGAGTGTCATAGTCTACGGCAATAATATCTACCAGCTGTCTGCCTGTATGTTTGTTTCTTATACAAATCCACACCGTTTGACCGATTTTGACCAAACTTAGCACACAGGTACGTCTTGATAAGGGGAGAATCATAGGCTAGGTTAAAATCGTCTAGGACTCACAGTTCGGAGGTCACGGGTTCGAAACTGTGGGCCCGAACAGTTAACAGATTTGTGTTATTAGATTTTATGACTGCTCATTTGGTTATATTTGGCTAACTAACAATCGGGTGCTAGAGTCCTTGAAGTCATTTTTCTCGGTCTTGTGCCACAATTAAGGTTGTAAACATCCATCTTCGTGGTCATTTAGCCATCTTAGTCTGGGCCTTCCTCCCCTTCTAGCTCTTCTTAGATAACTCCACATCTTTTTCGGTAGTCTTTTAAGCTCCATCTTTACTACACGACCCCCGGTATTCCGTCTATAAAGGTATATATATATATATATATATATATATATATATATATATATATATATATATATATATATACAAAGGGATAGAGAGAATCAATAATTACTTTTCCTTCAGTACTTCCTCCCTGCTAACCCTAATCGTTCCTGGGAATCATCGACTGCTGTATCCAGAATTATCCCGTCTCTAGCTGCAATAAGCCAGGATTACCCCCACTCCTACCAACCTCCCCCTCCCCCTCCACTCGATCCTCCCAAATCTAATTAGCACTAATTGAGAAACAGGAACGTTCCTTGATCCTTTGTTTGAGTTCCACTGTTACTCGCACAAACAAGGCTCACTCTGCTCCCTCTCTCTCTCGCTCTCTCTCTCTCTCTCCCTCTCTCTCTCTCTCTCCCTCTCTCTCTCTCTCTCTCTCTCTCTCTCTCTCTCTCTCTTCTTCCATCCATTCTCTCTGTCTCTCTCGCCCTCTGCAAGTATTTTTTTTCGAGCTCCCAGATTTGGGTAAATAACACCAACGTTCCAGAAATATAATAATAAAAAATAATAATAATCATTATTTTTTTAAAAAAATCCGGACGCTTGAGGAAATCTCTAGATGCAAAAAAGAGATTTTGGCCCTCTATTTTCTCTAGTCGTACGGTGAAAGTCATAGAATCATCCCTACTCTTTTCCTAATCATCGGATAAAGATTTGCTATTTATATCTTCCAAAATATCAAGAAATATGCTGACTATGCCTCTTAACTAAGTGCCTGTTCGGAAAAATGATACTAAACCCGCATAACACTTACAAGTATAAGTTCGCTTTATAATGTATGCAAATATCACATGAATCATGGACGGAGTAGTGGATATTTGTTATAAAATAATATATTTTTATAAAAATAATTACAAATTTCATTTTCAGTAGGTATTCATCTACACTGTTAAAGACAAATATTATCACAGCGACAAGTCTTACTTGGATTATTTGTAGTTAAAGATACCTTGAGTGCCCTATAAAAATATACTTACAGTTATAAATTGAACTCTGGAAGATGAAAGTCACAAGGAATGCTGATGCTGAAGGTTTCTTCAGGTACCTGAGGCAGGAAGGGCCGTCTGGGTGGGCATAATCCCCGTACGGGGATGGGAGTTGGTGGAATTCCCCAGTACAGGTAGTAGGGTGGGCTTGAAGGGATATTCTTACTCTATCTATTAGAACTGATTGGAACTTCTTGGCGCCAACAACTGACCAGTTAGAGAATGTTTCAACTGGATCCCCATACGGGGATCGTACCCGCTAAAGTGTTAAAAGATATTCAGAACTAATAGAGTAACATTACGATACTTTTTCCAAATTCCACCAGCTCTTACAATTAAAATCTGTTTCGCTATCTTTCTCGCTGTCTCATTATTCTGCCGTGTGTCAGCGATACAGCAATCGGAGCATTGTTCCTCAAATTAGATTGGATCCACTGAATCAATCATTTCCCTTGTGAAGAATGCATTATTTTCCCTTCAATTACTCAGACGTGTCAGATCTATAATACTTATTTTGAATTTACTAATTTTCCAAACCCAAAATTGACGATCTTCTAAAACCTTCTTTACTGGCCTTTTTCATTGGAATTCCTGTAACATTATTTTTTTTATTTTATTATTTTTTTTTTTTTAACGGCGCATCTACGTCTAGGTCATTAGCGCCTTGATTTTCTAGTCTAGGTCATTAATCCTGTATCATTATTTTACTTAATTTCGTAAATACATCACTTGTGCCTTGGGACATCTTTTCCTACTCTTTCTTTATGGGTAGGGCTTATATTAAACTAGAAAACCAGGCTCTGGAACTAGTTTTGAAGCTTAAGAGAAATTCATTACTTCTTTGGCGCCATTTTTTACTGAAATGTACTTCGCTGACAGCAAAAGCAAAGTAATAATCTAAAACGGAAGTTCCTCGAAAAGGAAAAGGAAAAAAAAGTACTTTCCCAACACCTTGGACTAAACGTCTAATTAGGTGTCCCGTTTCTTGAACTTTTCGTATCTCTCGGGGGAAATAAAATCGATTAATCACTTACCGTATTTTTAAACTGCCATTGAGAGCTTATTGCTCCGATGTTGGAAAATCAGGTGTCTTTTACTTTTCCTTCAATTTAAAAGGATCATAAAGTTACTTTATGCTTTAAATCAAATATTTACAGTAGATTGTCAGTTGCCGTAAAATGTCACATTAGTACAGTATGATAAATTTGGTACAAGCCTGTACGTCTAAAATATTTTCGTTTAACTGATACCAAAGGGTCAAACTATTTCCAAAGAGTGTGAACAGGCAAATATATGGTATACCTATATATAAATAAATATTAAAAATAAAATAATATAAAATAAAAATATCCTTGCAGTATAGGCTTGTGTCAATTTCACTTCACTGCACTAATTTGACCCCATTCTACAGTAATATTTCTTATCAAAGATCTTCATGTCAAGCGAGTGATAACAATTTTAAAATCTTTACGATATACAATATCAGAAGAAGAGATCCATTAGCAGTATCTTCTCAAACGACGTTTTACCGAAATCTCTTAAAATTTCCGAACCTCTTAAGAGTAATTTTTGTTTTGACACTAGATCAGCTGCAGCATGTCAAACGTCCTTCACGCAAGAGCTGCATTACAGAGCGCATTCCTCAGAAAGGTATGTATGTAAGTAGCATTCCTGGATGATTTGCTTAAAATTACCTAGGTAAAAAAAAAGACCTAGGTATATATAAAATGACCTAGGTATATATAAAATGACCTAGGTATATATAAAATGATCTAGGTATATATAAAATGACCTAGATATATATAAAATGACCTAGGTATATATAAAATGACCTAGGTATATATAAAATTACCTAGGTATATATAAAATTACCTAGGTATATATAAAATTACCTAGGTATATATAAAATTACCTAGGTATATATAAAGTGACCTAGGTATATATAAAGTGACCTAGGTATATATAAAATGACCTAGGTATATATAAAATTACCTAGGTATATATAAAATTACCTAGGTATATATAAAATTACCTAGGTATATATAAAGTGACCTAGGTATATATAAAATGACCTAGGTATATATAAAATTACCTAGGTATATATAAAATGACCTAGGTATATATAAAATGACCTAGGTATATATAAAATTACCTAGGTATATATAAAATGACCTAGGTATATATAAAATGACCTAGGTATATATAAAATTACCTAGGTATATATAAAATTACCTAGGTATATATAAAATGACCTAGGTATATATAAAATGACCTAGGTATATATAAAATGACCTAGGTATATATAAAATTACCTAGGTATATATAAAATGACCTAGGTATATATAAAATGACCTAGGTATATATAAAATGACCTAGGTATATATAAAATGACCTTGGTATATATAAATTCAAAATAAAAATGAATAGGCATAGTCTTTTATATTTGTAATATACCGAATTATTAATTTTTATCTAATTCTTGACGAGTAAAACCCAAATGAAAGCGTTAAGATTTTTTTTCGCACGGAATTCGCTCTAAACCAGAGATGGCCATAATTTTATTTATAAATAAAAATACGAATTTATTCGTACTTCATATATTTGTGAATACGAATATAAATAAATTCGTACTTCATATATTTGTGAATACGAATATAAATAAATTCGTACTTCATATATTTGTGAATACGAATATAAATAAATTCGTATTCATAAGTGTGAATACGAACTTATTTTTATTCACATATATTAAATATAAAAATACAAATAAAATTTTATTCGCAAATTTTTCTGCGAATACGAATAAATTCACAGAAAAAATTGTAAATAATCACAAAAAATGTGAATATTTACAAAAAATCAAGTGAATACAAAAAAAATTACATTAAAATATACGAATACAAATTTATTCACATTATAATTTGTGAATAAAAATTTATTCACAATAAAATTCGCAAATAAATCATGGATTTATTCGTATTAAGATGATATTACGAGAGATATTGAAGTGTTTTTTTTTAAGGCGTTTAACTTCTAGGTTATTAGCGCCTAGATTTTTTGTTTTCCCTTCATCACCTTCAATAACTTTCGTAATATCATCTTAATTCGAATAAATTCATAATGTATTTGCGAATTTTATTGTGAATAAACTTTTATTCACAAATTATAATGTGAATACATTTTTATTCGTATATTTTAATGTGATTTTTTTTTTGTAATGACTTGATTTTTTGTAAATATTCACATTTTTTGTGATTATTTACAATTTTGTCTGTGAATTTATTTTTATTCGCAGAAAATTTTGCGAATAAAATTTTATTTGTATTTTTATATTTAATATATGTGAATACAAATAAATTCGTATTCACACTTATGAATACGAATTTATTTATATTCGTATTCACAAATATATGAAGTACGAATTTATTTATATTCGTATTCACAAATATATAAAGTACGAATTTATTTATATTCGTATTCACAAATATATAAAGTACGAATAAATTCGTATTTTTATTTATAAATAAAATTATGCCCATCTCTGCTCTAAACCATGTTCCGGTGGACGGATTCAGCTGGTTAACGAACTTGAATTTTCAAATTGGACGAATGATTCTTGCACCAAATTCCATCAAAATCACTTATATATGCACACAATTTTGGACCACCGTTATGTCTGTCATCTAGGGGATTTGAAACGTGAAATATTCTACTCGGCACTTCTGGATTGTGTCATGAATTCAACCTCATAAGCAACTTTTCTCCCTATGGGAGAAGGGAGGAACCGCGCTAAAAGCCAAACTAACAATAGTTTTTTTTTGGGTCTCCCGTGGTCTAGTGGCTATCGCGCTGGATTCATAAGCGGGAGATGGTGGGTTCGATTCCCACCTCCGGCAGGAATTTTCTCATCTCAGGGCTCGCTGGGAAAATACCTCGCCGCACCCTGGTTGTCGGCGCTAATGACCAAGATGTAGATGCGCCGTAAAAAAAAAAAAAAAAAAAAAAAAAAAAAAAAAAAAAAAAAAAAAAAAAAAAAAAAAAAAAAAAAAAATAGTTTTTCTAAGAAAAATGTTTTGTAACAAATGTTTATGTGTTGATCTAATATATTTTTTACTGTTTTTCTGTAATCTCTTCGGTGATTCTGTATATTCGTTTTGTTTTGTTTTGTTTTTTTTATCTGAAGAAGGCTGCCAAAGAGCATGGCGAACCTTCTAAATACAGATTATCTGATCACATTGACGGCTAACTATTTTCGTCTCATTATATTAAATAAAAATATTATTCAACTGACCCTTTTCTTAATCTTCGTATTTTCGTGCTAGCCGGAAGTTCAACAAATCATCATACAGTTTCGCCAACTTTATTACGTCCCTACATGTTTGACACCTTTTTTTGCCTCTTCAGGGAAAACATTTACATATATAGAACTTACAGCCTCAATCTGAAGAGGATAACCTTCCACCAGCACGGACACGTCTAGACTTCCAAAAGGTGTGAAACATCTAGGGACGTAATAAAGTTGGTGAAACTGAATGATGAAGTTTTCATTTGTTGACCTTCCGCCTAGCACGAAAATTAAAAAAAAAAAAAAAAAAATGTTTCTATGGTGTTTGCGTCCTCAAAAAGTGATGAGTTTCTCTAGTAGCCTACTGCGCAGCACTTGACGCATTGTTGTTAAGATTTGTTTATCGACTCCGACAGTCGATTTGTCAACAGCAACACAAGCCTTGCTAATTATGCCGGGTATAAGTGAGGTTTAAACACCCCCTAAGGATGGCTTCTCGCCAAACGGCGGCTCTCAGGGACGACAGCTAAGCTCGAAATAAGCACCGTAGTCCCGATAAGGTATCAGCTGGCGGGAGACGGAGCGGTAACGTCACTATCTTGTGGCTAGATAAGACGGCTCACGGGTAGAAACAAGTCTACCTTGAGGTAATTAAGAAGATATAATTAATCACTGAGAGTTCTATCTTTCACGGTTAAAGCAGCCATTGCAAAAGCGTGCAGATTTAGATTAGCTAGAAGGAGTTAAATTATACCCGTCTCTTTCGCTTCATCTTAATTCTCAATTCAAGCCATGACTCTCACGTTTATTTAAAAGACATCACCAGTTTTATTTTTCTCCAGCTATGTTTCTGAAATTTTAAGATGAAGAAAAATATTTAATCATTTTTTAAGATATATTATACCCATCAAGGCTCTCCATGTATAATCAGTGTTGGGCAAAACTAACGTTAGTAAACTAAACTAACGTTAGTTTTCCCTAACTAAAACTAAACTAATTTTATATTTTTAGTTTTAGTTTTAGTTTAGTTTTAGATTTGTATAATTATTAATCATATGGACTCCGTTTTTAGTAATGCAATTAGTTTAGTTTAGTAAAAGAGACCTAAATTTGTGATTTTAGTTTAGTTTTAGTTTTTAGTTAACTAATTTAGTTTATCAAAGAACATATGTTTTCAAATTACGAGAAAAAGCCACAATTTCTTATTCTTAAGCAAGTTCTATTAGTTTTAATAATTTACTTAATTATCGAAATAACATATGATTTATATTAATTCATGTTATTTTAGTAAAACTAAACTAAACTAAACTAAATTTTTAGTTTAGTTTTTAGTCAATTCCCAAAGATTTAGTTTTAGTTTTAGTTTAGTTAAAATCCATTAATTAGTAAAATTTTAGTTTTAGTTTTTTTTTAGGTTGCAATTTTTAGTTTAGTTTTAGTTTATTCGAAAAAGTGAATTTAGTTTTAATTTTAGTTTTAGTTTTTAGTTTTGCCCAACATTGTGTATAATTCATTCCAAAATTGAAAATGTCCGTCATTCAGGAGTTGCATCACTAAGCACTTCTCTCAGAATTTAGGTAGTGTAGACTCCATTCCGGAATAATTTGCTTAAAATAACCTACATATATAGAAGAAGAAATTCTTTACTTAAAAACAAAACAAAGTTGGCTGTCCAAATATATTGGGTTGCTAAACACACAGCGTACTTATCAATATATCGACAACTCATTTCAATTGGTTAAAAGGTTTTGTTTTTTTTTATATATAAATTAGCAGTTCGCCGATAAAATAAATTTGAATGAAATTTTATTTTCATACAAAATAAAAACATAAATAGTTCTTCTCTTTTATATTTGTAATGAACAACTGTTTCAATTGATAATTTTATAATTAGTGTCCTTCCGTAGTGTAAAGTCTGGTTGGGACCAGGATAAAAGTACATAACACACAGCTTTTATAGTTCTCACTTTATTCACCATCTCCATCTCTATATCACAACCATCTTGATCAGCCTACTCATTCTACCTCTGTCTGCTAACGTCATATTACAATCTGTGACGTCATAAGACCCTTAGTTTTGTGTATGTGTGGAAATACACTACTTAATAAATGTACAAAAACGTCTTATTTTCCCCTATTGATCTTGTTGAATAATAAAAGCGTTTAGTTCACTTTTACAACACTTTTTTTTTCGTTTGACATCCAGAACATTAACCGCGTTTCGTTAAAATACAGCAGAAATTACGACCGGTAAGAGCAAATCAGTAATTTGGGTCCGGATTAACCCCCCCCCCCTTCTAATGAACCGATTTAGTTTATTTTTGCAACACATTTTTCTCTGTGGATGTCCACAACGACTACCGAGTTTCGTTGGAATATAACAAAAATTACAGCCGGTAGTGGAAAATTGGTAATTTGGGACCGGAGAAACCCCCCCCCCCCTCCTACCAGGTAGGTTTTCCTTCGGAGGATAGTGCTTAAATGTGGTATTATCAAAATTTACTCTTGGGGCCATTGCGCAGGAATTTTATTATGGTCGAATCCATTGACAGCTAAGTTTAGGCGAACAAATCTCGTTTTGTAGCTCGTGCGAAGGAATTGAAAGGTTATTGGATGTAGTAGACAGTTTTTCTCAACATTGTGGTTTACCTACATGACGTCGGTTGGAGAATATTGGTCGGAACCAATAATCAGACCAGTAGTTGATTCAGGCTTTCTAGTATATAGGCCACAGTCAAAATTCTAAAATAAACGTCCGTCACGCAGTAAGCACATTTCTCTGAAGATGGATAGTGTACACTACATTCCTGAATGATTTGCTACTAATAATCTATGTAAATGAGAAAAATTAATGAATGAATAGTTTTACTCTTTTATATTTCAAAGGAACGTCCATTTAAAATTGGCAAAGACTTGTTGGGCAGGTTATCTATAGGGCACCATATTTTTCTAGCACGGATAGAGGTTTTTTCCAAAGAAAACCCACCACCCCAAGTGGAAATCGAACCCAAGACCTTAAGCACGGAGTGTACACGCCTTAGCGCTCACGTCCAACGGGCAGCCGAAAAAATTGTTTCAAATTTGTTTAATTGATTTTGTGTTGTGTATGCTAGAAATAACACTACTTAACAAATAAAAAAAAACTCACATTCCTATATATTGATCTTCATGAATGATAAAAGCGTCCACATGTAAAAAGATAATATCCCGTAATCATAACGCAGTAACAGGATACAACGCCCATTTTTAGCGCCCCTAGTTGTAGAACTGACAACCAATGCCCGAGCCAGTTTAGCGGTTTATGTCAATATGAACATAATGCAGAGTAAACCCAAACTTCTAATGCACCGATTAAATTTCTTTTTAAAAAAACCTCTTTCTCTTTAGGTACCCCAGACGTACGCCGAGTTTCGTTACAATACAACAGCAATTACAACCGCTGTAAGCAAATTAGTAATTTGGGTCCGGAGTAAACTCCCCTTTCTGATGAAACAATTTACTTCATTTTTACACAAAATCTTCTCTTTAGATTACCGCTATATATGTATATGACTAACATTTCCGCCGTTAGGGACATATAATTTTTTTTTTTATATCACATAATCACTACTATTTTTTTTTTTTTTTTTTTTTTTTTTTGCGATGAATCGACATAGGGAAATCAGGTTACTAAGAACTGAAAGGTAGATTCTACTATAGGGAGGAAGGGCCTTGCCAGCAGTGGCTGCTTTGGTCGACTATTAGCAATTCAAAGCAAGGGCCAGCTTTTTATAAGGGTGCCTACTAATTAATGCACTAAGTCCTTGATAGGGCCAAAAAACCCTCGACAAGGAAATTGAGGGAAGAGAAATATTTTTTTTTTAAATCCGGAATTTGATACCTCTTGGAGCGCATGTGTCTTAATAAAATATCCATATTTATAGTGCCCCAACTTTCTTTAATCAAATATATACCTGGCGGATGGTCAACTTAAAAATAATTAACAAAGTCACTTCGTTTGTTAATTCTGCTCTAAATGTTTCACATAATACTAGGTATCATTTTAGGAGTCAAAAACTCTCCAGAATAAAAATACATGTACGAAACTTTTGCTTCGTAGAAACTTAAGTGCATTGTATTTAGTCCTGATATGGTCCCTTAACTGAAATATATTCACTACCACAAATGAAACCAAAACAATATTAGAAAATTTGGTGAGATTACTGCAACATATGTAAAAAAAGTCCGTCACGCAGGAGCTGCATAACTAAGCACTTTCCTCAGAATTTGGGTAGTGTAGACTGCTTTCCAGAACAATTTGCTTAAAATATCCTACATAAATAAAATAACAACATGAATAGATCTCTTTTAATTTTGTAATGAGTAACTGATCAATTATTAATTTGCTTCCAGAGTTACGGTTACACATGGTACCTATTACACTACGTAATAAATACAAAAAACCTCATATTATCGTATTTTGATCTAACGCAGGAACAGGATACAGTCCCTCTAGTGGTAGAAAGCGCTCCTTGCGGCGGCTTTGTGAACCTACGTCTGGCGGGCTTTTCTATTGAAATATATTACAAAGTAACCCCCCCCCCTTTCCGATTGACCGATTCAGCTCATTTTTAGAACACTTCTTTCTCATGAGTTACCCACGACGTATGCCGCGTTTCGTTACAATACAGCAGAAATTACGACCGGTATGAGTATAATAGTAATTTGGGTCCGGAGTAAACCCCCCCTCCTAATGGACCGATTTAGTTTACTTTTACAACACATATTTTTTTTTTTTTTTGTTTTGTTTGGTGCATCTACTGCTAAGGTCATTAGCACAACACATATTTACCTGTAGATTAACACTACGAATACCGAGTTTCGTCGAAATATACCAAAAATCACGGCTGGTAGTAGCGAATTGGTATTGTGGGTCCGGAGTAACCCCCCCCCCCCCCCTCCTAATGAACCGATTTAGTTCGTTTTTATATCTCATTTTTCTCTCTATATTACCACTACGAATACCAAGTTTCGTTGAAATGTAACAAATATTACGGCTGACATGGTCAAATTAGTGGTTTGGGTTCGGGGTAAACCCCCCCTTCCGGTGGACCGACTGGTGGTTAACGAACTCGTTCAATCGTTTGCTAATTGAATGCTATATACCAAGTTTTGTGACGAAAAAACAAAAACTCTGGCCGCTATCGTGTTAACAGACACACACATATATATATACGGGGGTCATTTTCGGTGTCTACTAGGTACGATCGATAAAGATTTGAAGAAATTTTTCAAAAATTCCGTCATGAGTCCAACCTCATGACTTTCCTTCGGAGGAAAGTGCTAAAAATTAAAGTTAAAGTGAGGATGCCCAAATTAATGATGTTGCTAAACCACACAGCTGAACCATCAGTCTTGGGATAAATGTTTTTATGAATTATTTGGTTTTATTTTTAGCACTAGGATCCAGTTTCGTCTTTAAGACTAGATGGTTTAATTCAATGAGTCGGTTACTTCTGAGGAATATTTTATAGAATCAGAGTTATTTCATCACAGTTACTGATAAAACCACTGTCACCCCTTTTCCGAAATAGACCCAAATTATTTATTTTAATTATACATATCTTGAAATTTTTTACTTATGTGTTCAAATCACCTTTCTTTGATGTACTGGCAATAATAGCCAGAATATCAACACTATACTGACTTACCTCAAGAATACAGGACTATACAACCTTATTTGATGAACGTCTGTAATTTTGGCTTATAAGATATTATATCGTCGATACAAAAGCAAACTAACGAATATGAAAAAATTCATCTTTCATTGTCAATCTTTACTAATTTCTGCTGGACTTATGTGCGGCAAATTCTTGAATCTGATTTCACTCTATTAAAGGGAAAGTATTCCACTATCAAAAGGTCAAATCTGCCGAATATTTGACCGTCCAAAAAAAAGTTATGAATGAATACTTTTCCACTCTGAAAAGGGGTGATTTTCATATTCATTAGTTTGCTTTTGTATCGACGATATGTCCATTGATACTAAGCACTATTTATAGGTGAACCCTACGTCTAAACCATTACATAATCACACACACTTCCAACACCAATAACCATGCTGATTTCCTAGAATAGCTAAGTTCAGATAATACTGTTCTTTGTTTTATTGCCATTGAAGCAGGACACAATAAATAAATCACCTTATTGTAGTGAAGTTCAATAAATAATACAATTAAAAAACACAATATTTTTCAGGCGGAAGGTCAATAAAAAATAATTAACAAGGTCAATTCATTTACTCTTGCTCTACATGTTTCACACCTCAGGTGCCTCTTCAGGAGCCATAAAACTCAATAAACTAAAAACTTACAGCCTAATTGTATTAAGGCGAACCTTCCTGTACAATGGCCACGTCCAATATGATGTTACTATTATCTACTTATAGCGTCGATCAACTGTGTAAAATCGATAGATTCCAAAAATCGATCATCCAGAACAAGATAAGTCCATTATAATAAAATAAAATAAATTTTTAGATTTCGTCAAGAGATAAAATTTAATTAAATATTGCTTAGCAAATTAAAAAATATACTATTTAAAAATTGTATCTCAGTTTTTTTGTTAACCGTTTTCTTCCTGTTTTTTATGATATGAATGTTTTCCTTTATTTTTCTTTTCGACAAATTTCTTTCCTTTTCTATGATTTCTACATCTACATTTAAGAAGATTGGGTCACTAGAAAATATAAAAATTAAAAAATAGTGTTCAACAAAAAATGTATTAATAATTTCACTTATTTTTGACAAAATGATGTGAATTTCTAATTTTCATGAGAGAAACCGCTTTGTTTCTTGAATCAAGTGATAACGTCCTTATTTTCTCTGCGTTTTAAAGTCGCACTAAAGATAGGGGAGTTACAAAAGGAACAATAAGAAAACATTAGGTTAAGAAACAGCCCTCAAAGAAAGTGTAGTAATTTTGACAAGTTTCAAGAAGGAAGATGCACGTTTTACGAGGAACAGTAAAAAGACGGGTTGAGTATGGGTATCCACCCGCCCATGAAGGCGGCTCTTTAGAGGTACACTCGCTTCCTAAGGAATTCCCATCCTGGGGAAATTCGTCTAGGGAAAACTTCAATGTGAGATATAACAGTAGGTCTCATCCGGCAATTTCACGCCCGGGAGGTAAGTCGGGGGTTAAAAGTTGTCAGAATGTCTGCTTGGAGGTTCATACTTCCCTTGTCTTTTTATCGCTGTTTTTTTTTTTTTTATACCGAATGATACGTCGTGTAAGTTGTTGGAAGAATTTTATCACTAGTAGTATTAAAGTTGATGCTCCTTTCCAGTTTTGTGCTTTTGTGTTGGATTTATGCTGATGACGAGTTTATAAATCACTTAACGATAAGGAATGACATAACCAAAGAGCAAATACATAAAACAAAAACAAAAAACTAATAAAACAAGTAAAAACGACAAGAAAAATTTACTTTTATGGAATAAAAGGAAAGAGCTTCTTCTATCATCATGATATTTAGAACCGTTTTAAGGGCCTGCGAAATCAATGCGCTGTCCACAAATTCTCTGATTTTTTTATTTTTTTATTATTAATAAAATTTAGAAATAACTATTCGTTGTCTAATTCCGCTAAAAGGCGGAACTTGATCAAATAACTAATTATGAACATTTCCTTTTAAACATTGTGAGCGAAACAGAAGATTATGTCAACAAACACCCATTGTGTACCCCGGCTATATATGGGCGTTCTGAAACATTTTTTTTTTCTCATTTGATAAACATATATATTTAATTATACCCATATATATTTTAATATTATGGAACAGTAGAAGTTTTATAATATATTATTTTTGATGAAAAATAGTCATACATTTTACTACTTTTAGGTTAAAGATATATTATTCATTATTCAGATATTATTCATATTATCAAGTATTTAAATAGACTTATTTAGGTCGATTCGCAGTACTGGCCGAGTATTTCTAATTAATTACTGCAGTTTAAAGCAAATATTTGAACATGATAAAAGATGAACTGAGTTTATCTTACAAAAAAAAAAACAAGTTCTTCCCCAAATATATTCAAATTTTGAACTTTTAAATCAAACCGAATGAGAATTTTATCACGAGGAACTTTCTAGAATTATACATCTACTTTTTTTGGGGGCGTTTGATGAATTCATGTTTGAATACATTAACGCATGATTCGGCTAAAGTTCTTGGAAGGCTGTCCAGTATGTTTTTAAGTGATTATATATATATATATCTTTATTTGCAAATTATATAATACACAAAGTATTTTTTTTATAATTTTATGTTCATGATTAGATGACATAAATGACCGATAGGAAAAAAGCCCATTGGCCAAAACCTAGTAGCTTAGGGTTTAAGTTGTTGATTTAGTTATTTGCAGTATTTATATTTATAATATCTACATTATCTTACAAGCTGTGTTTACAATCGGTCTCTAGGTCATTTACGCTTAAGGCGACGGTGAGGGTTACCGGGAATGGAGGATGGGGATAACTTGTTGATTAGGGGATTGTCGTGACCAGGCAAACGGGAGTGGAAATTGAGGGATAGGGTTTTGGATAGGGTTTGGACGAAGGGGATTTCTAGGTCGTTATGGATAGTGAAGTTTGAAACATAGAATGGAGCATTGACTATTTTACGGAGTATTTTGGATTGGAGAGTTTGGATTCTGAGGATGTTGGATCGCCTGGCACACCCCCAGACTTTAGTCCAGTATTATTAAGCTCAGGTCATTTCGAGCTGTAAGTAAGCAAGTGTTAAGTGCAATAGTGAATTAAAAAAACAAAAAAACTTTCACATAATACAGAATATATATAGATTCGTCAAAAATTAAAAATATTTTGCTTAAAGTAGACAAAGGTCTAATAATATCCTGGTAAAAACTAGGTTTAATCATTCAAAATGGTGTTCTTCCCAAATAAACAGGAAGACAGACGTATAAAAAGGTTAAAAAAAAATTGTAATATAAAAGAGGTACCTAATAAAAATATCTTAGTGTTGATGCTATGTTTGAGCTCCTCCTTCCTCGTGCAATATTCAAGCGGTTATGAAGGAGTTCTGTTTTCCTACCTAATAGCAATCCCGACAGTGATTTTGATTGGAAATCTTCAATCTGGAATTGTAATCCTCTGTACCTGGGGAAAAGGGAGTAATAGGAATATTGATCGAGAAGCCATCTGCTTTACAATCTTCAATTTACCTTAGTCTGCCTCTTAGGCAGGCTTTTTACAATAGTTCTGTCTCTTAAAGACTCCGGAGAGTGGGGGCAAACGATATATCGTGTCTCAAATAAGGCTACAGCCTCTAAATCTTAACCGATTTCAATGCATATTTTTAAAAAATTAAAGCTAATAAACTTTAGACCAACTTTGTCTAGCCACATTTCAGTTTTCTGTTTCCCTTGTTAATTAAATTACATGTAAAGAAGATAAATTCACAAAGTTTTACAACTAAGCATAAAATATCATTTAATTTTTAATTTAACTTAATATCAGCTCTGATATCGTTTAAATTAAACATTAGTCTTGGAAAAAATCTGACTGACACATCTTCAAAATATAAATTTATCTTAATTCAACAATGAGATTAATTGAAATAATATTTAGCATAGATAATAATTGTAATGAATTAAATATTATCACTGTTATTCATTCTTATATAAAATATTTTATAAGTTATTGTTTAAGTAAATTTCGTGCTTCCTTTTTATCAGTGTTAGAATGTTCTTTCATTCATTACGTAAAACAAAAATCTGTCATACATACTTACATTTGCCAGAGTGCAGTAATTAATATATCTTATTTAATGATTCACATGTATTACTTTTTCTCCTTCTGTCTGATTTTTGTATAATAAGTAGAATTAAGCATTCTATAAAGACAACAACGAAAACTAAACAGACTGTTGACGCGATTTGGGGAAAAAAACACATGTAACTTTGACAATATTCATATTGTTGATAATTAAATAACTAATAAAAAAAAAATAAAAAAGTAGTATATCGGTTCTAGTATATCGATTAAAGAGGTTATGTTCTGTCTTACAAAGTAGTATATCGATTAAAGAGGTTATGTTCTGTCTTACAAAGTAGTA
The DNA here is from genome assembly GCA_946811695.1 of Gonocerus acuteangulatus. Taxonomy (NCBI): domain Eukaryota; kingdom Metazoa; phylum Arthropoda; class Insecta; order Hemiptera; family Coreidae; genus Gonocerus; species Gonocerus acuteangulatus. The sequence goes on from OX328130.1 coordinate 57,958,333, forward strand.
TATCGATTAAAGAGGTTATGTTCTGTCTTACAAAGTAGTATATCGATTAAAGAGGTTATGTTCTGTCTTACAAAGTAGTATATCGATTAAAGAGGTTATGTTCTGTCTTACAAAGTAGTATATCGATTAAAGAGGTTATGTTCTGTCTTACAAAGTAGTATATCGATTAAAGAGGTTATGTTCTGTCTTACAAAGTAGTATATCGATTAAAGAGGTTATGTTCTGTCTTACAAAGTAGTATATCGATTAAAGAGGTTATGTTCTGTCTTACAAAGTAGTATATCGATTAAAGAGGTTATGTTCTGTCTTACAAATTTAGTTGTTTGTCCTATTTTGACTTATTTTGAGTAGATTTTGAGACGCCTAATAGTTGGGTGATAATTGAAGTTTTTTGGGCTGCTTGAACTGATTTGTGTCTAGTGTTGCATTTTTTTTTTCTTATGTTAAATTATACTACATAGGTACTATATGAATAATACTATAATACTGTATATACTAATTGGTTATTACAAATTACTATAATTATTGTTTTAAACTGAAACAATTATAATTTAAATACAGAGTAAACTTGTCTTAAACTTAGAAAATTAATATACCTTGAAACTTACAAATTATTCTACATATCTTAAGACTTAGCTAATA
>OX328130.1:57961674-58159174 GCA_946811695.1 Gonocerus acuteangulatus
CCAGTAGCACTTTTCTTAATGGCATAATTGCTATGCGTTTCCGTTCGCTACGCTCGCTCAAGGTTATCACGAAACTTTAGTCAATCCAACTCATTGATAATATTAATAAATGGTCTGTCGGTCGCCATATTGCCACAACTTCAATTGAGTTCTCATTTCATGATCCGGATCCCTGAACGAGACCCACTTCTCGGTGCAACTAGTACCTAAGTACCAAATGTCTTACTGCCATGAGATTTCACGTTGAAAATACTAACATGCCGTCGATTTGTATAACATTTAATCAGCATTTTAGAGTAGAGGAAGTTTCGCAAAACTATTTTATCAACAGACAGTTTTAGAATCTGCGTATATTATCTTAAATATCTTGATAAAAATTGCAAAATGATGTACATAAAGTGGAAAATTATAATTAACTTCAATAGAACCGCCTCATGCCAACTGCCTTAGCCCTGTAGAATGAACCGCTTCCCGTTGATCACCGAAGTTAAGCAACGTCGGGCATGGCCAGTACCTGAAAGGGTGACCGACTACCTGCTGTTGACATTATAAAAGATTAACAACCTGTTGATATCCCGGCATTAATAGCCAAATGTTGATACGCCGTTAAACAAAAAAAAAAAAAAAAAAAAAAAAAAAAAAAAAAAAAAAAGATACCGCCTCAGATACTATTGGATACTTAAAATATGTAAATAATAAGAGCTCCCCCGGTTCCCATAGATCACCGAAGTTAAGCAACGTCGGGCGTGGCCAGTACCTTAATGGGTGACCGACCACGTGCCGTTGGCATTATAAAAGGGTGGCAACCTGTAGATAGCCCGGCGTTAATAGCCAAATTGTTGATACGCCGTTAAACACATACACAAAAAATAAGCGCTCCTATTTTAAACATTCCAAACCAAACTAGATACAATGAAGAAGCTATGATAACGCTGTTCCTGCTGAATAAACGAACTTCTTTTCACTTGTAATCAATGTTCAAATGATCTAACAAGGCAATCAATACATACCATGGGCTGCAGCTCCCCCCCCCCCGCAATTTTGTTTTGTTAAAGAAGTTCATGTAATAAAAAAGCCTATAATAACCCTGGTCTACTTGGTGTCCAGAGGACCTTAAAACTCACCATTTTACACTAAAATATTTAAAATTTTCCCTACACCCCAGAACAGACCCCCACCCACCCGAAATTATTTTCTATGAACTTTAGTGGTACGTACAGTTTCATTATAAAGAATAGAATTTAACCCGGTCCCTTCGGTCACTCTTTGCTGGAGTAATACACATTAACAGGTATAACTTTATTATTTCACTTTATTTATTAGTATTTAACTTTAATTCTTGTACCAAATTAGTTGTATATATATATATATATATATATATATATATATATATATATATATATATATATGGGGGCGAGGTTAGCTCAGTGGTAGAGCACTCGACTAATGAACTGGAGGACCAGGTTCAAAAACCTGAGGGCGCACTAAAGATTTTTTCTTCTAGTGCTGTCGTTCGAGGGTTGGATTTGGGGTCCCAGATCGTCCCTAGGCCAACCCATCCTTTAATTAATTTATCAATGGGTACCTTGGTGCTAATGACTCTAGCAGTCGAAAGGGCAAGGGAAAAATCAGGCGGCATAGTATTGACCACACTATCTCCCTAGTGTGCCGTATGGTCAAGAATCAGATACCTCTACAGTATCTTCCCCTCTGGGCCCTTGTGGCCTGTTACGGGACTGATTTATATATATATATATATATATATATATATATATATATATATATATATATATATGCGGCCTCCTTTGAAAACAACAAACAATTCATAACTATATTATTATTTTTTTTTTTTTTTCAGCTCCTCCTTCATCAATCGAGATGGTCGGTCATTTGTCCAACACCAAAATCGAGATTAAAGAAAACCAGGAATTTCAGCTTGAGTGTCTAGTGAAAAACTCAAAACCGGCTGCCAAAATCGTCTGGTACCGAGGAAACGTTGAGCTCAAACTTGGTAAGTCTCCAATTTTATTTAATTTCATTTGCTAAAATTTGTCTGGAAGAATTGTTGACTTAATTTTTGTTATACTTTTATTGGTATTGCTTATGTTTTATTGGAGCTTAGCTACAGGTTTGCCTGATTTCTTTTTACGATAAATGGCTCCCAATCGGTCTAAATAATAAAAATCTCTGAATTAGGGAGATTTAGAAAAGCATTCTGCAGAAAGGAAATTCCATTTACCATCAATCATATAAAGAAGGCAATAATTACCAAAAATATAGACATTTTGAGAAACATGGAAGAGGATTGGTGCATCAACATGGACGATTAAAAATCACACGAGAACTTAAGTCTTCCATAGAAAGTCGCCAAGATAGTGCGAATTAATGTCATTTATTACAAAATTTATTTATTGAGAGGAGATCGTTGACCGTAGATGATGCAAGGTAGGGATTGTCGGGGTTCGGTCACTGCTACTTAATAAAACTACATTTTATCATAAAAATGGTTTTATTGTGCCGACGTTTCGGCTTGAACTTCAAGCCTTCATCAGGGCTGTAAAAAACAAGTAGGACGGAAATACATTCCCTGTATTAACTGTCAGAAATGATCCCGCATTTGTGAGGAATAGTTCTCTATCTTCCCATCGGTAAGCCCATATTGTTATTCTTATATCTAATCTAATATGTAATCTGTTATTCTTATATCTGTTTTCCTAATAATCGAAACACATTGGTATCCTAGAGCACATTGTTCTTCTATATATTATGCTCTAGCATTTTATGTTTTGTCTTTCTCCATATATATATATATGTATGTATATATGTATGTGTATTTGTGTATGTAGGCATATATATATATGTATATTTCAGTATTACATCCGTCCTACTTGTTTTTTTACAGCCCTGATGAAGGCTTGAAGTTCAAGCCGAAACGTCGGCACAATAAAACCATTTTTATGATAAAATGTAGTTTTATTAAGTAGCAGTGACCGAACCCCGACAAAATTTATTTATTTTCGATCAAGAATCAAAATTTCAACAATTTATGTATTGCCTAAAGTCTTGACGTAGGTCATGTAGCAATTGATTTTTTTACCTACAGTTAGGCTACAGAAAGAGTTTTTAAGTGATTCTTATGTTCCTGAGGAGGAATCAGAGGTTTTGAAGCCGAGAAGTATTATTAGCCTTTGTAAGAAGCAATGAAAATTTATAATTCTTGCACTTCCATGCATAATACAAAAAATATTAGAAGTTAATTTGCCGTTATATAAAGCTATGTTTATGCAAGATTATGTGAACGTTTATTTATCGTAGCCCCGCTGTTGACTATAGGGTGTAGCGTTAATTTGCATTGGATCTCACTTTGTCTTTGTAATGGAAGGGAATATTTATATAGAATTAATTATCTCGGAATTCGTTTTTTTTTTATTGTGTTTGTTGCGGAGATAGAGAATGAGAGCTTGAGGAAGAGGAGACAGAAAGAGAAAGAGGGGGAGAAAGACTAGGAGAAAGAGGGATGGAGAGATAGAGGACAGAAAGAGAAAGGGAGGGAGAAAGACATGGGAGGGACAAGGGATGGAAGGAGAGTTAAAGGAGACAGAACGAGAGAAAGACTAGGAGAAAGAGGGTTTGATGAAGAGAGAGAAAGGCAGTGAGAAGAGAGAATGAAAGAGCTGAGAAAAGCTCTTAACAGTTTAACTACGGAAAGGTAAATTTTGACAATTCATAGTGAATAGGAGATAGATTGAAAGGTCTAACTTGGACAATGGCAGTGTTTCCTCCTAGTATTGTCGCTGTTTCAGTTTGTATTGGGGGGGGGGTTGTATAGTTATAGGCCTCTTCTCTTCCCGGCCCTTCTGGCTTTGTAAACTCTCCTGTTTATAATCACCATGCTAAAAATTCTAACCAAAGAGAATATTAATACCCATAAATTTGAAAAAGTTTTAAAATATAAGTAATAATTAGAAATCATAATTTAAATTAGTAGGTTAATGATCTTCACATCAACTAAGATAACTAATAACATAGGAGCAGGGTAATAACAGAACAAAAAAAAAATAAGTGAAAAGTATTAAACAGGAAAAGACAAATTTTGGTTTGGATGAATTGGGTAATCTTGGTGCCTTTTATGGTCTTTGTTATTAGAAAACATGATTATTCGGCAGTCGGTGTCTGTTGACTTATAAATGTTTTAAACCTTCTAGTGATAAGGTTATATTTTATTTATTTATTTTAAGAGCTTCGCAACGAAGGTGACTTGCTCTTTATAAATTACAAAACAAAATATACAATTGATAAGGTTATAACAGAGAGAATTGTTACCGCCAATTTTTCGCACGGGGAATATAGGCCACGCCCTTTTCCCTCCTATTAAACCATACATTTGAACAGGCAATAGGTTAAACTGTTTTTAGCCTTAGCTTCGGCTAAGTATTGATAAATATTAAATACTATCTCCCTTGCCTGACCTGTCAAAGACTTCCCTGGTCCTAAATGAGACACAATCAGTTTTCATTGAGTTTAAAGTTGCGAGTTGTACATTGTAATTTAAATGCAAATGGCGTAACCGTCAGGAATATTTCCCCTCAGAATTTCGCGCATGCGGGACAGAAATACCGAGAGAGAGAGGGAGAGAGAGAGAGAGAGAGGGAGAGAGAGAGAGAGAGAGAGAGAGAGATGGTTTTAGGGAGGGTCCGAGGGAGAGAAATGGCTCGAGATGTACAGAGTTGGCTGTAGTGGTTTAGTAGACAGGACCTGGAGGTGCCGGTGAGAACTGCACCCTATATATCAGAGGAATTGACTATAGCCGGAAGTGGACAGATTTATGCTAAGGCTGCCGGCGGCGTTAAGGGACACTCCGGCCCAATTAATAATATATTGTCTCTTACTCTGGACTATATCTCATATATTAGTATGTATTGTACTTAGTACTACAATAAATAGCCCATTGAACTCCAGGCTGCTTCCTTCCTTCCCAGGCGAGTACAACAGCTAGGCAATGTCTTTCATATAGTAGACAGTACCTTTAAGTGTAGCTCGCTCAGGACACATTCGAAATTTTAGATTTATATCTCTACTGATATCCTAACCTTAAACCGTCTTGAAGTCTATTAGCCTTTTGACGAAAAACATTTTGTGGGTCTAAGACAGAGACAGATAATGAATAAAAGTAAGCTATATAATATCTTAAATAAATAACTAATCTTAATATTTTAACTATCTTCTATGATGGGGGCAAGTGTTAGAGCACTGGACTAACAAGTTGGAGGACTTGAGTTCAAATCCCCGAGCAAGCACTGAAGTTTTTTATGTTTTTTATCTTCTAGTGTCTTCCTTCATTAGTTGAATTCGGCTTCCCTGACCGTCCCTAGGCCAACCCAGCCTTTAATTAATTCAATAATGGGTACCTTGGGTGCTAATGATGCTAGCAGTCCAAGCAGTTAAGGGGGAAATCACGCGGCCGGAGCATAGTACTGACCACTGGTCTGTTACGGGACTATTTTTTTTTTATCTTCTACGATAAAGTTACCAACAGAAATATTTTGTCGAATGAATATAAATCCACCGAATAAAGTTGGGCTTCTAACAAAATATGTATTAAAATTTAAAAATGTATGTTTCCAAGATGTTCCATTTGGAAACGCCCATTAATTTTAATTTTAACGTCCATTATTATTAACGAAGAATTTTAGGACGGGTTATCTATAGGTTACCACCCATTTCTAGCCAGGATAGGGCTGATGCCTTTTCTTTTTTCTAAAGAAAAGCCACCACTCCATAGTGGAAATCGAACCCACGACCTTTAGCTCAGAGTGTTAGGTGCTCACGCCTTAACACTCACGGCCACCGGGCCTCCCCATTATATTTGCAAACATTATATTACCAAAAAGTGTTCTGACTGGGGATACTGATGGGAGGCTTTGCAAGAGTTCGGGTTATTATTGCCTTGGATGGACCATCACCAGGTATAGCGTAAACTATACGGGGGACAAAATCAAAGCTTATTTCTAGTAATTCAGGGTCTGTCATCATATTTGAAATTAACCGCAATTAAAAATAATACTACGAAATATATACAGTATGGTAACAGCGGTTCTGTTATCGTCCTAGCAACGAATGCTCTTTAGGCGTGTATGCTCTAACACACTAAAACTTTAATCCCCTCTAAAAATACTTCAAAATTCGAATATCAAAAAATCTTTTCTTAGCGGGTGTCTACGTTCTATAGGGAGTGTCCATGCAATATTTCAAATTTTTCTGTCAAGTGGTTTGGGCTGGGTGATGATAGGTCAGTGAGTGGTATTTGACAAATATTTAGTAGACAAGCTAACAGAATTCGGTAAATGTGAAGGAGCGCGGTCTCCACACCGATCCTTTTGAAGTGTTGCACTATAACGTATTTTGATGCACTAAACACGAACCCGTTAAAAAAAAAGCTCGCTTTTCATTAGGAAAGAAGTTATTTAGCGCTAAAGTTCACTGTTATGGAGGTTATAAAAGACGGGGTAACAGCGTATTTGTAAACACGCGCATGCGCAATAGTCCTTAATGACGAAGTGTAATTGAAATTTAGACTCACCTTGTGGTAGCTGACTTGGTCGTAAATTGTCGCTTTTGGGCATACGTGCTATGCGTTTCCGCTCGCTCAAGAAGATATCAAAACCCCTAGCCAATCCAACTCGCAAAAATTAATAGAATTCTATTAATTTTAGCGAGTTGGATTGACCAGAGTTTTGATATCTTCTTAAAATTTTAAAAAAAAAAAATTAAAGAATGGTTTATTATTTAAAAAAAAATATTTTTGAATAACTAACTGGAGATAAATTGATAAATAATTTATGGTAAATTTCAATTAGACATCCTTATTACGAACTTTTCCATACCCGCGCATGCGCATGTTGACAAACATAGTAGGTTACATTACCTTTCAGAACCCACACAACAGTGAACTTAAGTGTTTCATAAGTTCTTTCCTAGTGAAAAGCGAGCTTTTTTTTTAATGGATTCGTGTTTAGTGCATCAAAATACGTTATAGTGCAACACTTCAAAAGGATCGGTGTGGAGACCGCGCTCCTTCACATTTACCCAGAATTCTTAGTACAAGGGCAAGTACTGATCGCAGCCATTATTTGTACGCGATATTTAAACACACACAGAGAAAACTTGCGAAAATATCAAAGAGTGAAATTCAAGTCTAAGGAAGTTCCGCGCGCGTAAAAATAAAGATATGCTAAAGAATATAAGATAAAATCGTCTAAAACGCAAAAGATTTTCACAAAATCCCCCCCCCCTTTCTGTCCAACTTGCTCTTCGAGTTGGTGAAATCTCCCAAAAGCAGTTGGAGAAAATAACCTTACCGAAATTGGTCCTGACGGATCGGGGAGCATATTCAGAAGTCGGAAAGGGGGGGGGGGGACTTTTCCCCCTTACCTCTCCGTTTGGAAAATTGGAAATGTGTCAATTAGACGAGACTACGCCTCTAGCGAACTGGTTGAAACTCACACGACTCCGTGCTGTCCTTTCATTTTTCGCTTCTCTCCCTCCCTCGCCTTTAACTCGCTTCCAGAACTCTATAACTTTCTCATAACTAGTGGCTTGCTTTATACGCGACTCTATATGCCCTGCGTAACCTTCTGGGAATATCCCAGTCTTCGTATTTTCTTTTAGCGCGTTTCCATAGGTAGTAACTCCGCTTATGACGTCGTGGTAAATATACAGTAACCATTCGAAAGTTTAATAAATTTCATACAAGATCGCTTCTGAAGTAATTTTCAATGGGACGGTCACATTCGGAGAAATAAGTGCTTAAAACTTTGAAGTTGTTGGTTTCGTTTATTTTTTTTCTTGTTTCCCTTAGTTTTGTTAGTGCTTATGGTAGTAAAATGTATTTTTCAGGGAAATGGGATAAGTAAAATGAGAAACGTTTTTTTCGTTGTTTGAAATTGAGCATTCCGAGTGAAATTTGGAGAAGTCATGTGAATATTTCCTACTACTGTCGGTTTCATTCTTTTGAACGTTTTCTTTTCTCTTTTTACCTCACTTTTTAATTGGTTGTTTTTGTTTAATTGAATTTAACAGTAAGATGAGTATTTTAGTAAACCAAGATAAGAAAAGAGAAACATATTAGCGCGGTTACTCCCTATCTCCATAGGGAGAACCCGCTTATGAGGTTGACCTCATGACGCGATCCGGACGTGCCGACTAGAAACTTTCTCGTTTCAGACCCTATAGATCACGAAAATATAGGTGGCTAAAATTTATATATATATATATATATATATATATATATATATATATATATATATATGCTTGTCTGTTCGCGCTCTAGCAAGCTCAAAAATGGTCCTATTTTGATGAAATTTGGTACAAAAATCTGTCGTCTGATTTGAAAGGTCTAGTTCGTTAGCCAGCAGAATCCGCCTACTGGAAGATAGTGTTTATGGCGAAATTCGAGCAAAAAAATTCGTAACGCTTACGTTTTTGAGTTTATATGCTTGAAGGTACTTGTTTTATATGTTTCTTAACATAGGAAAACGAATGAAACCATTTTCAAGGCGATATCTCTAACCGTTCCTGAGAAAAGTGGAATCAATGTCTTTGTAAGTCATTATTTTTTTTTGGGTACTTAGAATCGCGGGATTCAGTTGAAATATTTTCTACATCTTGGAAATTAATTCCACCCGGTATATTTAAATGTTGGTTATATTTGGAGTTAAGGAAGTATGCGAAAACATTTTTTTTATTAATAGGCATGAAAAGTTTTCGAATCTTTATACGTTTTTCGTAAATATCTCGATAACGGTTGGGAAATCGTGGTAAGTGGAAGGTGACCATTCGAATGCTTACTAAATTCTCTACAAAAATTGTCGTGAAGCAATATTCGATGGGGCAACGTCAATCAGAGATATAAGCGCTTAAAGCTTAAAAAGTGTTAAAAAAGTCTATTGAAACGGGTTTTCTCTTTGTTTATCTCACTCTGTAGTTGGTTGTTTCTTGTTTTAAATTGCATTTATCAGTAAAATTAGTATAGTAGTATAATAAGCTAAGAACCGGTGAAAGGTTTTGGTAATAATAAGTTTGGAGTGGCTGTGGTAATCAAGATGGCTGTGGCTAATCATGATGACGTAGTTTGTTTTGAATTCTGTCTATATAACCTTCCTCACAGCCTCCAACTGAAGTTATTGTTATTTCTTATTTCATAGAAAGATTTAACCCACGACAGAATTGAATTTTATTCGCCATAAAGCACAAATTTACAGTTGATTATAACAACAAAACGAATTTGCTAGTAAAACAAGATACTTAAAATGACAATTAATTTTTGGTTGTTTAGAATAGAGCCTTCTGAGCAGTAGTCGAAGAGTAAGTACGTTTTCAGTACATAATTGTATTGACTTATTCAGCCTTCCTCAAGAATGAGGATTAAGAATTATCCGTATTATTCAGTGTAAGTTGGCTACTGTCAGTTTCCTGTGATTTGTGATAATCTATTCTATTTATTCGAGATGTACGTAACCGCGCTAAGATGACGCAGTTCCAGCGAGTCGGTCTTTTTTTAATTTTTCACGGAAGATCACAACAAGCTAATTACTATTTCAATTCTTTTACAAATGCCACTAGGGATAAGTACGGACACACTCTGAGAGGACGTCGTCCCTGCGAGTCAGACTTTTTTAATTATTTATTATATTTCATTGGTTTATATATTACTCCCCAGTAATTTTACATCAACATTAAATCAATTTAACCATTTAATTACCCTAAAAATGTGGCATATGTGATTGCTTTTCTTGAACTCCATTCTAGTATACAAACCTTAATTTTATAAATAAGTTGGAGTTAGTCAAGGTATATGCTTTTTTTTTTTTTTGCTTCAATGGGCCGGGTGAATAAAAACAAGTAGGACGAGTACATACTCGTGGAGTCTCAAAAAACAAGTAAACACTTAAATTGAAGTGAATAAAACAAGTATTTACTATTACTTGCAAGTAAATACTTGTACAGCAAGTATATACTCAGTAAACGCCTAAATTGGTGTGAATAACTGTACTTTGAAAGTAAATACTTTCGCGGCGAGTAAATACTTGTAGATTTGCAAGTTCACCTGATCCCAGACTTGCCAGTCCGTACTTGCGTTTCGAGATGGCTGCATTTTGGAAACGTTGTACAATTACGTATTCAGGGGTTTTGGGGGTCGCTGATTACGAATTCGTTATCAGAATTAAAAAAAAATCAAAATGGCGGATCTAATATGGCGTCTTTTTATACGAACAAACGTGAACAAAATGAAAAAAATTAGCAATTGGTCTAAAACTTACTTTTTTATGATTATTAGGGTCTGTGATAACAAATTTATCAAAAATCAAAAACATCAAAATGGCGTAACTGCAAGAAAAGAAATGGAACTTTTTCTCCGATATGTCAGTGATACCAAAGTGGTGTAGGGTTTCAAAAACTTATCGGCTAAACATGCCCATGACATTTCTTTAGCCGATGTAATTTTCGGAAACATTGGTTTATTTAATACAGTACAGTCTTTCAACAACGCTAGAAAAATAGCCATACTGTCACAACCAGCAATCGTATCGCTTTCATTCATAGCTGCAAAATGACAAATACAATCAGGCACAACTCCTGACTACTCAGAAATAAAAGGATATGAGTCGAGTTGGCAAGAAGGTAAAACAGAACTTTAAGGATAATAGAATAAAACGGACGGAAAGATGTGTTGCTATGGGCCGCTACGAGTATTTATTTGCATTTCTAGTGAACTCGTTTGACTTGCGAGTAAATACTTGCAAGTATACTCTCGAAATGGCAAGTAAACGGTAGTAAACGCTCACGAGTAAACTCTTCACTTTATTCACATCGGTTTACTTGCCCTATAAATACCTGTCACACTTTACTTGTTAGTAAATACTCGTCCTACTCGTTTTTATTCACCCGGCCCAATACCGCACTGAAGATTGTTTACCTGGAAGACAGAGCTGCGGTGCGGGTTTGCCTATGATATTTAAATTGATTAAATTCACATGACACTACTACTATATTTGAAGGAATAATTTATATATATATATATATATATATATATATATATATATATATATATATATATATATATATATGGATCAACAAGCCATTTTTACGAGAGGCCATCAATCTAATGCTAAATAAAATAATAATTCAAGTATAGTTTTATCAGGTGTCAACAGGGTTAATAATTCTTTATGATTTCATGTTTCAACAATAAAAATTGATAGAAGTTTTGTTCACTAAAGAGTATTATTGTTCCAGATAAGAGAGAGGATAAAGAAATAGAAGTCGACCCAACAAAGAAAACAAAGAGATATGACGTATTTAGCAAAATCACACTACAACCAACTGCAGAAGATGACTACGCAGATTATACCTGTGAAGCTAGGCACGAAGCTCTACAACCAGACATGCCTCTTCGTGTCACTGTTCAGCTTAGCGTACTTTGTAAGTCAATTTGTAATTATATTATTGTAAGAAATGTATTAATTTATTAATTTAAATTTTGTAATTAAATTCCATTTATAATTAACTCGGAATTTTAGGACGTGTTATCTATAGGTTACCACCCTTTTCTAGCCAGGATAGGGATGTCTCCTTTTCTTTTTTCGAAAGAGAGAAATTATTTATTTAAACTGGATTATGTTGGAATAAACATCAAACATATCTAGTTATCTGAAATGAATGCAATTATTTTTTTTAAAAAAGTCATTTATTGAACAGATGTGCACAAACACTTACAATTCTTCTAAGAACTGTCCTTGGGTCTCTACACATTTTTTCCTGTGACTCTGCCATCACCAATATCTGCCCTAGAAGGCGTCTTCGGGGATCTATCGCAAGCTTTTCATCGTGACTGATAGGATCTCTTTTATCTGGAAGAAAAATCCTATCAGGGCTGCCCGACAGAACAAAAAGAAGTCTGTTTGGCTGAGGTCAGGTCTTTAAGGGAGATGGAGCAGCATTTCTGTAGCTGATATTTGGCCAGGCAATCGCAGACTCATTGAGCGTTGGCAGGTAGAGGTTAACTGGTGCCCTGTTGTTTTGCAAAGGCGTTCCCCCACCTACTCCAAGTGGCCGGATCTCATTCTGACCAATAGGAGCGGCGTGTGGAATTCCATTGCATTACTTTCGGAATGCACCCTGTAAAATAATCTTTTAGCATAATAATCTTCACTTTAGTTTCTCACGTTTATTATCATATAGGCAGTAACTATGACTACCTGGAACGTAGAGCTATTTGATAACTTGTTGTGTTACCTTTAGATCCACCTGGACTACCTTACATTGAAGGCTACACGGAAGGCGAGACTATAAGGAGAGGACAGAACGTGGAGCTTATCTGCAGGTCTCGTGGAGGTAACCCTCCTGCCCAGCTGATCTGGTATAAGAATGGTGAACAGATCAGGATGGCGTACAGGACTTCAGGAAGGCTTTCTGAAAATATATATACATTCACTGCTGATGCAAATGATAACAAAGCAAAATACCGTTGTGAAGCATCAAATATTATGAGCACATCACCTCTGAAAGCTGAAGTTGACCTTACTGTACTCTGTAAGTATGACACTTTTTCTTTTTTTTTTAATTTTAACGTCCATTTATTATTGACAACAAATTTTATGAGGTGTTATCAATAAGTTTCGACCCTTTTCTAGCCAAGATAGGGCTGATGCTTTTTATTTTTTGTAAAGAAAAGCCACCACCCTTAATGGGAATTTAAGTAAAGAGAAACTTATTTTGTACTTGCTCATATGAAATGCTTCTAAAGCAACTTTCGACTTAAAATAAAATCAAAAGTTTTTTGTTGGTTTTTTTTTTATATCCACCATTAAACTTATGCAACATGTAATAAGCATTAACTCAATTGATTAGGAAGAACAGCAATCAAAATTCCAATGTATTAAATTAAAAAATTTCTTTATAAAAAATTATTCATAAGTTCCCTCCTCGCAAAAACTTTCTTAAATCAGGTATCTTTAATAGGTAAATTTATATATTTTATTTTTTTTAATACAATTTAATTTTTTTTTTACTCTATAAGTCTTTGTTTGATTTTTTTTTAAAAATGAGTCTTAGTTATAAAATTCAAATGTTTTTAATAATGGGCTACAATGTATTTATTTTTTTCATTCTAATTAAGAATTCCTTTACTGTTTTTTTTTTTTTTTTTTTTTTTTTTTTTTTTTTTTTTTTTTTTTTTTTTTTTTTTTTTTTTTAAAGTTTACATTAAAAACATTTGTTTTTATAAATTATCCTCCAAATTACACGTTTATATATATATATATATATATATATATATATATATATATATATATATATACTGTTTGGTTGATAATTGTTAACTTTGTGCGCTCAAAGACTTTTTTTCTTTTTTTTTATTGCAATGAGGGGAAAACCTAAAAGGCCCTCAGGGGATTCGCATCGTACAACTCCCCCAGTGTGTGGGGCTCTCACCCACCAAACACCCCTCATTTCTGGTATGATTCCCTCTTGGAACAGCTTCTCTGGCCAATCTTCAAGAGGGTACCTTATTTTCCCCTAAAGGGGACCAATCGTGTTCTCATTACATTTATGGGGGACTAACTCTGTTCCCCTCCCACTTCTTTTTTAGCAAGACTCTGCTTGTGAAAGTGACAACTACATTCCACTTATCAGAGCTTGTCAGCATCAACTGGATTACTGTTTCCGGCAAGAAAGGATCAATGTCAATGCTTAGTCTTGTCCGAATTAAAGAGTCTACAAAGAAACATTTGAATAAATAATTGATTACAGTTATTTAAAATTAATGATGATTTGATTGCAGTTGCACCCTCCCAAGTGACCATCACTGGTCCAACAGAAGCGAGAGTTGGAGACACAGTGCCCCTAACGTGCACGACTGCAAGTAGCAATCCTCCCGCAGATATAAAATGGATGATTGGCGGAAGGCAAGTAAGAAATGCCACGCAGAGGACGATAGCAGCTCCGGAAGGCGGATGGTTTACTACGTCGAATACTTCGGCACTCATCGGACCTAACCAGAAATCATTGGTCGTCATTTGCCACGGCCTCAATAAGCAGCTTACTGAAAACATTGTCAGCACGCATACTATTAATGTTTTGTGTAAGTATGCTCTTTCTTATATTTGATTGTTGCTATTTACTCTTCCATAAAAGATTTGTGTTCAATTCAATTTCTTTTTAATCTAGATCCACCTGGTCAACCTATCTTAACTGGATATACAAAAGGGACTCACATTGCTGCAGGAACCCTTCAAAAAATCTCTTGTATTTCTTCTGGAGGAAACCCCCTAGCTACACTCACCTGGTACAAGAATGACAAAAAGGTTAGATATATTTGGATAATTTTCATTAATCTTAAGCTAATGAGATTCATATAATAAATTAAATATTTAAGTACTTAAAATAAGTAAAGTTTCATGCCTCTTTGAAGTCTTGAGAATTCATTGCATAAAAATTAATACAATAAGTAGGCAATTAAAAATAAGCAGAAAAGAATGCATTTCTTTGTTTTTGGAGAACCCCAGATACAAATAGAGTCAGGTTACATTCTATTTGTACTTGTTCATAAATTACAATAAACATAATGTATACCCTTTATTTTTTTTTTTTTTTTATGGCGCTTTGAAATCTAGGCCATTAGCGCCGACATCCAGGGTGCAGCGAGGAATTTTCTCAACAAGCCGTGGGATGAGAAAATTCCTGCCGCTGGTGGGGATCGAACCTACCATCTCCCGCTTATGAATCTAAGGCGCTAGCCACTAGACCACGGGAGACCCCCTATACCCTTTACTATTAAAAAAATATGCAAACTAATATTGAGCCAATAAAAAAAAATAACAATTACATTAAACATTATACTTAATATAGGTTAACCACATTTTCACTTCAAAATAGTTCAAATTAACCCTTGGCTGCCCAAGGGGAGGGGCTTTTGGGACCCCTCTTTGCTTTCTTTAATTCATATCTCTGATCATAAAATTTAGAAAAATTAGGAAAAAAAAATGTCAGAAATGCATTCACTAATACATTAATAATATGGCGATAAACTTCAATTCAAAATTTTTTAAATGAGAAAGTATGTAGTCCTCCAAGTACCTTTAAATTCAAATGTCAATCAAATTTTTCCCAAAAAAAGAATTTATTGTACTATCAAAAAAAAAAAAAAATGTTATCTAAGTAATGTAAAAAGTGTTTAACTAAATTTTTAGTTGTAAAGGTCTGAAATCTGAGACACTTCACAATGTATTTTGGAAAGCATTAGTGCTGAAAAAGTTTTTTTCTGATCTATAATTAGCAAAAAAAGACATAAAAACATATTTTTAAATGAGGAACATACGAAAAAATTGCTTAAGAAGTTGGGGGCTCTTAGAGCCCTTCCCCCTAGGAATCGGTATGACTTGAACCACCTAGGGCATCCTAGGGTTGAAAAAAATGATGTAATATGTATTGTACAGGATAAAAAAAATAAACTCATAATATATAATTGCCAGAAGGTATATTTTCTAGAGCCTTGCATAAAGTTAAGCAATAATTAGGTGAAGAAATGGAAATGCATATAGCAGTCTAAAATAAAAATTAATAGAGATCGTGAGGCAATGGATATTTATCCCTCTTAGAGTGCTGCTCTCTGAAGGTCCCTGGAAATAATAATAAATTATTAATAACAAACTAAAACCTAATTTTTCTTTAGTTTTAAGAGTTTTTGCAAATTTAAATGGTTAAGAAAGTGTGAAAAAAATTAAATCACCACAAAAAAAATAATCATAGTTTAACCTCACCAATCCACTAATTCTTTTCTTCACATTTCTTAGTTTTTCATTTACGTATGTGTCCTACTTACAGATAAACTCTGCATCAAAAACAAATGACCGATCTGTTTCTGCTGAGATTACTATTCTAGCGAATGTAACTGACAACGAAGCAGTTTATAAATGTGAGGCATCTAATCCGGCCACCGAAATCCCTCTTTTCGAGACAGTTCAATTAAGTGTTCATTGTAAGTATTGAATATTCAATTTTTGATTAATACTCATTAAATGGTTAATTATTTTATATGTCGATCTCTGGTCTTGATACATTGCGATGTGTGACATAATTTGTATAAATGATCCTCTTTTAAATTTTTCTGTGACATATTTACACACACATATATATATATATATACATACAGTAACCATAGTGATTTCCTATCAGTAATCATCAATGAAGTGGGGTCACCCCATAAATAATAACATTTGTAAACCCCAAACTTCAATTAACCTTCTCTAATCCATTTCTATTTTTCAGTTCCGCCTGAACATGTCAAAATTAGAAAAGAACCCGATGAACTTCGGGCAGGAACAATTGCTACACTTACCTGCGATGCGAGCTCATCAAACCCACCTGCTGAGATGTCATGGTGGAGGGAAGGCATATCTGTGACCGACGGAATATCCAACTCGAGCAAGCCTGGTCTTCATGGAGGCACGGTGTCTTCCATTCAGCTTAGGCTGAACATAACTCCAGAAATAGACGCAGACGTATATACGTGCCAGGCATCGAATCTTGTTCTTCAAAGGAGCGTTCATGATGCAATCACCATGACTGTTTTATGTAAGTACCAGATGAATTGAAATTGAAAAAAAAAAATGTGTTAAGAAAGATAAATTATAGATATCTGAGTTTTCTTCCAAAAAACAAATAAAGAAAATATGTCATGAAATGAATTTGTTAAGGTTTACTTTTGGGGTAACAACTTCCTAAACTTGGAATTCAATTTTATAATCTTAGTGATACATTTTCATATTCTCATTTTAATTTTTAGAGGGGGAATTTGGATTTTATTGAATTTGCCAGGTGTTCTGTAAACAATGATGATCATCTGTAGGCAATGATCTTTGAAAGAATTATTAGCAGCTCTTCATCACCCATAAATGTGATAAGAATCCCCAGGGAATCAATAAGAATTGATTCCGCAAGAACAGCTAGCTTGCTTGCATTAACCCTTTCATTGCTGACAAATGAAACGACTCGCAGCGCCCGGTACTCTCGATGCTTACGCGTCTAACTCCCCCTGTACGCTCGCCAATCTCTCCTTGTCCTGACCTCACTACCGTTCAACTCTTTTGTCTCTCTCAGCATCCTCTTGTTGTATATTTGTAATTATTAAAATATAATGACAAATGTCCTTTATATTTATAATTTTATTCTAAAATAAAATACATTTTCTATCATGGAAATGAATCTGAAGAAATATCTCCAAAATTGTTGTCTGTGTTCTCCAGGAGAATTTACGTTATCTCTTCGTCAGACCAAAAACTAGAATCGCCCATCGTCACTCATATCTAAGGAGGCTATTTATATTGACCACACTAAACAAGATCCAAATTGTGACTGAAAAATATAAACAGCAACAATATGGCTGGAGAGAGAAATCTGTGTACGATGCTGCAAATAGGCAACCAGCTTCAACCTCCAACAATTGCCTATAACAATGTTGATTGTTAGGACTTTACATTGTTTTCTTATTAGATATTAACTTACACAATGCATAAATTCAATTAATATGCGAATAAGATTTGATGAAATAGAAAATTGTGTATTTGAAGAACCGGGTGAAGCTCTATTTGTAAATAATAAAATCAACACAACTAGCAATTAAAAGATAATTCAGATATAAAGCCTTTGTTACATTAATCTTAAGAGAAAAATTATTAGTCATTACATTTTCTAGAAATTCTCAGAAAATGCAATGTATTATTTCATTGAGAGAAGCTACATACGAGGCTAGTACAGGCCACGAGTTAACTCGATCAGAGTAACGAAAGGGTTAAGTCTCAGCGTTTCAAGGAAATCACTGGTGGATTTTGGGATTGTTCCTCTTGTGCCAGGCCTTGCACAATATAATTTCTACTTCCATACTTATTAAATTTTGTAAAACTAAAATGTATTTATTATTTTTATTGTTATTTAAATCTAACTTTTATGTCACAGATAAGCCAGTTTTCAATGACATGAGTGAAACAGAGGCTACTGGAGTAGAAGGAGAAAGCCTTGTTCTGGGGTCGCATGCAGTCGGCCATCCATCAGCTCTCACTTATACCTGGACGAAAGACAGAACTCCACTCACCACCGGCCGAGATATGCACATAGAGGGGCCCTTCATAAACTTCACGAGGCTACACAGGACTCACATGGGCATCTATACTTGTGAAGCGGTTAACAGCGAAGGATCAACAACCATCTCATTTAATCTAACAGTTTTCTGTAAGCTAAATACTCAATTATTTCTTTTTTTAAGTGAAAAGACAATCTCTTTTAACACATTCGGGCCCAGCGTCGTGGCATATGCGTCAGCAGATAGCTTGGCTTTCTTTCTATCCCGCCACTCCGGGCATTGTTCTTTACGCTTCGTATTTGTTTTGGGACCTCATGACACATTCCCGGTTAGGCTTGCGGGTCTAGTATCGTATTATACTACTCCGGGTCCGCTATCGTGGCGTATTTGAAATTTTACTAAATTGTAATTAATCCACTAAAAGTACATCATTTTAATAGTTTTTTCACTTATTTATTTTTTTTTTTTTTTTTTTTTTTTTTTTTTTTTTTTTTTTTTTTTATATGTTTGCCGAAATAACTCTACAAAAAGAAGACTTGGGCCCTGATGGAAATTTTTTTTCGAAGCCATCGGTCTTGAAAGTGTTGATTGTTAAATACTATATCTTGTTTTGGCAACTGGATTACTATTTCTCTCATTGATGTAAGATTCTAATGAAGAGGTAGAGAACTTTCAACACTATTCAAAACTTTAGAAGTAAAATTTCAAAGTTGAAGATATGAAGTTATAAATAAATATGTATCGTCTGATTTTCATATTTCTTCAATAGTTGTTTAAAGAATTGAATTAGCAACATGTTTGCTTAAGGACATCTCTTCCTGCTGATCCTGCAAATCTTATTTTATGAATATTTATATTAAATTAGATATTATCAAGGGGGAAGATTTGTTAGGCTAAGTGGTAGAGCACAATACTCATATTCTGTAGGACCTGAATTCGAAACTGACCCTACTATCAACCGTTTGCCGCATGGTCAAGAATCAGGTACCCCTGGGCAATAAGGGTTCGGGCCCTCATTGCATGTTACGGGACTTTTTTTTTTTATATATATAGATTGCATCTAGTAGGGATTTTCTTAAATCATTTTTTTTTTTTTTTTTCTCATTCCTTTATTGGTTCTATTTTTTCATTGACAGATTTAGTTTTTATGAGTTTTTTTTTTTTTTTTTTTTTTTAGATGGTGGGAGCATAATCGCAACAAGCCATGGTGTATCGGTTTCACCCAAAGAGGATGCTGAGCTCTGGTGCCGTTTTGATGGTTCTCCACTAACCCCAGAACATGTGACATGGCGTCGGGACGATTTTCCCGATATGGCCCAAAGGACAACAACCACTTGGCAAAACAATACATCCTTTTTGACAATTCATGAGGCAAAGAAAGAAGATATCGGCCACTTTCAGTGTGTGATCAATAATGGATATGGCAATGAAACAGCAAAAAATGTCTTTCTCATTGTCAAACGTAAGTGTAACTGTTTATTTAATATATGAGTGATTCATTTGACACTCCATCATAAAGTCCATTTATACATTTTTATAAATTCTCCTGTAGTTTTAATCATAAGTTTCTTTGCAACAGATAAACCTGAAATGGACATTTCTCCAAATTTATTGAAGTCTGCCAGCAATAATGGTGAAACCGGCCGACTTGTCTGCAGAGTCTCTGCCGCTCCAGCTGTGAACTTCACATGGTCGAGAGGTGGATCTATAATCTCAACAGATCACCACAAATATCTCATTGATTACAAACAGGTTTGCTTAATATTCAATCATTTCATTTACCATTTAACCTTTAGGATTTAAATGAAAATTAAGTTGTTCTCATTATTTTGTTTTTCATGACTTCTAATATCTGCGGTGTTAAAGTTTGTTTGATGACCTGAAAAGAGATATGTACATTAATATAAAATTATTGATAGAAATAGGCCTCTGATTTGACAGTCATCATTCCACTACCTCCAGCAAACCAAAATATAGATTTTTCTTTGTTATGTACAAGGAAAAATAAAACAGTTAATTTAAATGATAATAGAGAACTTTTATTTGAGGGTCCCAGAGATCCAAGTAACAAATTCAATGTTTAGAGGAAAATGGAGTCAAAGTTGAACATATGTGGTAATAGCAAAAACTAGATTTTTACAGTTCCAGTGATACTAGACAAATTCTTAGGTACTTAGCTGTTTATTGTCGATGATGAATAATTGGTACATCATCCGGTATATGATTAATATGCAAAATATTGGAGAATCTGCACATAGACCCCCTAATTTCCTTCTGGACTTAATATTACAAAAGTGACAATACTCAAGAGAACACAAGCTAGGTGACAGCAACTGTCAAGAAAATCACTTGGATCTCTTTACCACCCACAAGATTATGGTGTTCACAACCCATTCCTGCTGTATCGTAACTCATTTTTTTCAAAAATGTCAATTAAACCCGTTGACTTCAGGGGCCCTCATTTTTCTTCTGGGTAATAATAAATAGCCAGTACCTGATGTCCACTTACCACCTCTTTTGTTATCATAATTTATTGTACTAACCGTTTTTTTGTTTTGTTTTTTCTCTCTATTTAGATAGACGATGTGCACTATGAATCAGTAGTCCTGATTCGTAACATTGAACAAGCGGACTATGGCAGATATGAATGCATTGCTCGTAATGCACTCGGCTTTTCTACAAATACTGTCAAACTGTCGATAACCAATCCACCCGACCCTCCTTCTAACCTACAAGTATATAATGCCAGCCACGACTCCTTGACTCTTGGATGGGAACCAGGGTTCGATGGAGGCCTTCCAGCTACCTTCAGACTGCGGTATGACAATTTACTATTATATTTTAATTATTTTTCTTTATTTATTTCAATCCAATAATTGTGATTTAACTGGGACCACTATATCAGAGAAACTGCATACAAATCTCCATCTTGGAAGTAGTTTTAGTGTATTTCGGAAAACTATTTCCAAAGTAAATCCAATGACGCAATCTAGAATTCTAAATAGGCATTTCAGCATTTCATAATGCATAGGTCTTTCTAATTTGTGTGTATACATATTTGTCTATTTCTGCTCTAGTATTTACAAAAATGGTCTACTTTTAAATAAATTTGTGTTAATTTTCGTAACGTTTGGGAGAGCGGAAGTATTTAAAATAACTTATTACATTAACAGACTTGCGAGGTGTTCCACTTACATATATATTTGTTTAACCCTCCAGTAAGGGGGCCTTAGTCTGTGACACCGTTAGGCCCGTGGCTACAAGTGTAAAAAAGAGATTCAGGCATAAAAAATGCTTAAATTTCAAAAGTGCTAGTTATGTTTTGTAAGAGGTGATAACCACTATTCCTGTCGAGTTTTAAATGCATTTAACACTAAAATGAGTTTGCTAATATAAGTAGTCACCAAACAAACAAGAGGTTGCCTTTTCTTTTTTTATGTTCGTTCAAGAAACACGTGGAGTGGGTTGTTTACACTTTCCGTGCATTAGGATTTTTAGCAGTAAAAATCATTGTGGATGAGATCTGAAGTTTTTGTAACTTTGATATTTGGCCAAATCAATGTCAGGAATACTTTATTAAATTTATTACAATTAAGGTGGGTTGATTGGCTGGTGAAGGTTCATGGTACTGACAGAATGAAAAACTGGCCAAAAACCTCCACTGAATATATAAATTTGATATTTTAGGCCATAGCCCCCAACCCTCTGAATAACATTTCTTTTCTTTTTAGGTATAAGCTGGCGAATTCACCTGGATCTAACTACAAATACGAAGATACTGGTAACGTGACACGTTACATTGTCTCAGGATTGGAATTGGGAACAGAATATGTATTCAGTATTCAAGCA
Organism: Gonocerus acuteangulatus; assembly: GCA_946811695.1. NCBI lineage: Eukaryota > Metazoa > Arthropoda > Insecta > Hemiptera > Coreidae > Gonocerus > Gonocerus acuteangulatus. Next base: position 57,983,660 of record OX328130.1, read on the forward strand.
CAAAATAGACTCGGAATGAGCCGATATCTTCCCGACACCCTCAAGGCTTCAACATCAAGTCAGTAATTTTACCATCTTTTAGATTTTGTTATCTTAGTTGTTTTGTTATTTTCACGAGTTCATTGCACAGATGTTTTAATTTTTAAAGCACATTTGACCTGTAGAATGTCATTAAATCCTGGATTGATTATGTTGTGTAGGACTTCTGGTTTTTTTTTAATAAGCACATTAGTTAAAAATTATAAAATTTTGAATTTATTTGTTGCACATGTAGAGATTTTATTATTATTCATAATTTAACCCCTGGTTTGTATAAAATGACTGACGGACACGAGGGAAATTTTGGTGAAATAAGTCGGCAGTAGTGAGCATCTAGAATCTAGATGCTCACTGCTGCCAACATACTTCACTGAAATTTCCCTTGTGTCCATCAGACACTTCATACATACCAGTGGTTAATAATATATTATTACACATTTTTAAAATTAGTAATTAGAGCACTTATATTTGTTTTAACTTAGACATTGCACCCAATAACTTAGACAAAATTATAATTTATACCATCTGCATATTTGATGTTAAATTTATAGTTAAATTTGTTGTAATAACTTGCTTGATAGCCTTGTTAAATTGAAGTTACTTTAAGACATTATTACTTTTAGCGGGGAACACGCTTTTACCTATTAGCCATAAGATGAGACTATTCCGTGTTGGGAAAGTAGGGTCATATGATTTTTTAAAAAAATATTATACGGTTTTCTATTTGAAAAATCTTAATTTTCTCCAAATGATACATCAGTGCTTAAATGATTGCTTAGCATTCAATGAGCTTACCTCAATCGGTCAGACACCAGAGGGAAAAGCGTGTTCCACGTTTTTAATGTTTTGCCATTAAGTGGCATGAAGTGCCTCGGTTTTTTAAATTTGAGATGTTTAGAAACATAGTAGTTTATAAAAGAGGGATTATGTTGTACATTTAGAATGCATTATTTCAATAATTTATTCTTTTCTGGTTAAGTTCTAGACGAACAAAAGTTCTTAAATTGAATGAAATGATTATTCATCTTAATAACTATTGTAATTTTTAGAAAAAAAAAAAAAAAACAAATCAAAAAAACTCTGCTTCTTTGCACTTCTGCATTATATCCTTCTTAAATAATTTCAAAATAAAGAAAATTCTCTGATGAAATAATTAAGAAGTAACTTCAAAAAGGCTTCTTCATATGAATAGAGTTTTTTCTACACCCGCACACAAAGGTCTTTTCCAGCAAAAAGAGAATTATAGTACAATTGTTTTCTTAAAATAAAGAAAAACTTTTTAAGGCTCATTATTATTATCATTTCTAAATCAAATTAGTCGTTTATCTTCTAATAAAATAATTTTATTTCAATTAATATTTTGTATGTATTTATATATATATATATATATATATATATATATATATATATATATATATATATATATATATGCCCGTCTGCCATTTTTCAAATAAATTCTTTGGAAGAAAAGGTCATAATTGTACAATAATTTATAACTATTTCACACTGATATTTCTAAAGTGACAAAACTCAAAAATCAGTATTTTTCAGTTATGACTATGAAAGACATGATAAATATCTCTTTATCAACCATCAGTGCTGTATATATATATATACATAACACACACACACCTATTAGCCATATATATATATATATATATATATATATATATATATATATATATATATATATATATTCTCTTTTCTATGCAATAAAAATAAGCCTTCATTTATTTATCTGAATAAAACATACATTGAACCAATTAAACAAAAAAATTGTGTTATATTAATTGAAAAAAAATTCATTATTAATAAATGTTTATGATTTTAAAAATATTTTTTTCTTTTGAAAACTCTCTTTGTTATTTTATGCTGCATGTTTTTCCACTAACGAATAACATTTTGGCTGAGGATTACCTTTGCATGCTATTTTTTGGTTCTTGGTGATGGAGACTTCTTGAATCATGCTGCACTGCACTGCATGTAATTGTTTATCCATTTATATTAATTTATATCCTCGTATAATTTAAGCTCCTTCATTTTACAAAAATGCTGTATTAATATCTGTCAACATTCTTATTAACTTATTGTCTACCATTATAATATTTATCAGTTCCTCATTCTTGAATTGTTGCATAAAATATTTGTTACTTACTTGAATCCAAATAAATATTAATTTGTACATTTATATTGGATATTTTGTATATCTGAAGAAGTTAAAATAATGAGTTCTATTAATTTATTTCTAATCAGTAAAATTTTATATAAATTATCTTGAATGAGGATATTGATGTCTGCCATCTTAAAGAAAAAAACTGAACAAAAAAAACAAAAAAAAAAAAACAGACTAACTTCCTGACATAACATAGTTATTACTTTAATAGTTATCAAGAAAAATGGAGACTTAGCTTTGAAATATTTTCGGTTCAAATGAATATTTTAGTAATTCCCTTGCATCCTCTTCACAATTTCCCAGATATTCTGGTTTATTAAAATAAAATGTTCAATCCTGTACATCGAGTAGAAATTTAAAATTATATATATATATATATATATATATATATATATATATATATATATAATTAGTACGTTCTGAATGAATATAGAGGTTGCAAACATGATAGAATGTTTGAACAAATTCTTCAAGCCTTTGTGGACTATTTTGCTCCAAAACTCTGCAAGCAATATTCAAATTAGATACGATTGGATGATTTTGTTAAACAGAATCAGTCCATTAAAAACGGTGATTTTCCTAAAAAATCAACGATTCTGGCCAACTTTTTAATGCGCCCCTAGCATGCGTAATCATTCTTTTCTTGTAACAAAACGTACTTTGTTCAATAGTTGTGGGACTTTCTACAGAACCAAATTATTACATTGAGTTTAACCGCCGTAATTTTTGATTCCGGACAATGAAAGTTATTATATATAAATAATGGGAAATATGCGTTGTGAAAATAAGGATGATCAGTACTTAAAATTCGTGGTTTACCTGGGCTGGGCATAAATTACACTCTCATTCAATAAAAGTAGCTATATAGCTTTTGAATCTAATCAGTAAAGGTAATTACTCGTTAGTTTAAACACATTCCTTTTTTTTAAGATTAATTATTTAACTTAAACATAACAGGGTGCTACAATTAGAAGTAAAAATTAAAACATTGGTTTAATAAAATTAGATATTTTTTAAGAAATTCATAAATGAATTTTCTATCTTCCGGGTTTATATCCCAAATACCATTTAGGTGGTAAAATATTTTCACGCAACTGAATATGTAAAATAATATTTCAAAATTATACAACTATGGCATAATATTACTACAACTTCCATAAATGTTTTTAAGTATTAAATATTTTGTTAAAATACAGTTGTATCTTTGTGTAGTTTATAACCAAAATACTATTTTCTCTACAAATAGATACTTAATGCTATAAAAGTATGCTATATCACTATAATATTATTAGAAAGTTTCTATTGCTAAAATATTTTACTAGTTCCCATTGAATCATTTAACATTTACGGTAGGAATTTGTGGTACGGTGGGAATTGATGTTCACAATGAGAAATAAAAGCCCAAAATGACCCCTGTTTTATTTTCAGAATAACATTTTCGAGGACTCTTTTTGAATGCCCTGTAACAGAACAATACATCATAACAAAAAACTATAAATAAATGAATTAAAAATAAAATAAAAAATCATAGATAAAAAATAAATAAATTTAAAAGAAAAAGAATTTAAAAAAAATTACCTATGATTATAAAATTTAATTTATTTAAAGCTAAATTATAATTGTTTTAATAAAAACTAACGTATGTAGTATTAGTAAATATATGTCCATATTCCTATAATTATTTAAAATATCTATTCTTAAAGAGACAAATTGTTTTTGTCAAACATTTGAACCCCAGCGAAGAAATCTAAAACAGGACATGTTTTATTAAACATATTTTTTTAAATAAAATGTGTAATATAACTTTAATTCAGTTAAATTACTCCTATTTTTTTTTTTTTTTTTTTTTTTTTTTTTTTTTTTTTTTTTTTTTTAAATGTTTGTTGCTTACGTTGGGTTGGAAAGTGGGCTGAAGTCCCTGAAAGCATTATGTTGAAAATAAAACAATGGACATTTTGGACTGTTATTTCTCATTGTAAACATTCAGAGTTTTAGTTTTGGACTGACCCAAACTACTGACTGAAAATATCAGAGATGGTAGACTGTTTGTCAATACGTAACTAATAACTAACACTTGTGGGCGTCGGGATGAACCAGGTGTGGCACCTCCATCTCTCCCCAGCCGTGGGAGCGGCTCATCGAGAGAGCCTTCGGGCTTCATCGTCATCCTATGCTTTATCCTTGGCGTACTCCTCCTTCTTCTCAACCTCCTGGCTTTTGGTTGCTGTCTCAAAAGACGTAAGGCACGACTTGCTGCGGCAAAGAGAGTTACAGGTGAGTTCGAACCCACACTAAATATCTTTGTTCCGCTTTGTTAAATTTCAGAACCTCCAGACGCCATGTTCGATGCCTCAGACTTACCACTCGTCATTATAATGGCGGTTGTCTCGACTGCAGCAACTCTCCTTGTTATTAATGTGATAGTAATTGCCTTCTTTTACTACCGCAAGAGGAGGAGAGAGGATAAAGTTCATCATGAAGGTAATGGTGATCTACAAAAAAAAGTTATAATATTGCCGTATTACGTATAAGGCATTATTTATATATTATTTTTTCTATTTATTAATTAAAGATGCTCTGGCTGTCAGGGTCATTAGCACCATTTATATATTAATTTCAACTTCCCTTCATAAATAACACATTTTTTGTGACGAGTTATCTATAGGTCAACACCTGTAGTAGGAATCTAAGTCCCACAGTATTCACACCTTAGCACTCATGGGCATCAGGCCTCCTTTATTTATATAATATATATATAATTTATAATATAGTTATATGTAATATAACGTTGATGGTGGGGATGGGCATATCAGTAGAAGTAAAAGCCAGTATCAGTTTTGCACCATAAATGAAAGTTAAAAATATAATGTTTATAATATAATTGAAATAGTATATATTTTACTTCACTTGATTTGAGTTTCAAAACCAGAATTTTCCTAATGAAAAAAAAAGTTGGAAAGTCTAACTTTTCTATGTTCCTGTTGACAAAGTTATACCTTAGTATAAAGTTTAATTATTATATTTATCATTTAAGGTGTCCACATTGAGATTTTTTGGGTGACTAGATATTTTTTTTTCAAGATTATTTTAAACATACATTCTGGAAACTATTTTTTTTTTTTTTTTTTTCCAAACAACTAACACAATTGGTGCATTAGATATTTAAAGATCTAATGCACCAATTTTGTTACATATTCCTAATATTATCTGGGATGTGATGTAGGGAAATTGTTCAATTTTTTTTTTTTTTTTTATATAGAAATGAAAGCTATTTGAAAAAAAAAATAATTGTCATCAAATGTTTGGATATAAAAAAATGTATAACTTATAAACATGGCATGTCTTGGATCGTATGAAGTACATATTTTGTCATTTTTAACAGACCCATTCAAATAGACCTTGAAATACACCAGATTGAATAAGTAGTTTTGAGAATGTATGTTTAAAATATTCTTAAAATTATAAACAATGTATACGCCATTAAAAAAAAAAAAAATTATTTCGCCTTAGTGCATCTCCTTAAACAAGTTCCTTGGATGCTATATTTTATTTTTTAAGGAAGAAACAAACTATATATATACACTATCATATGCTCTTTTTTTTTTAATCCTTGGTGCAGCCGGAAATTTTCTCAGTGGGCCCTGAAATGAGAAAAATTCCTGCTGCAGGCGGGATTTTATCACTTCCCGCATGAGAATCCAAGGCATTAGCCACTAGACCATGCGAAGACCCCATATGCTTCTTATTTGTACTTTATTTATTTTATTTAAATTTTAACGTCCATTTATTATTAACTAGGAATTTTAGGACGGGTTATCTATAGGTTACCACCCTTTTCTAGCCAGGATAGGGCTGGTGCCTTTTCTTTTTTCTAAAGAAAAGCCACCACCCCTAGTGGGAATCGAACCCACGACCTTTGGCTCAGAGTGTTAAGTGCTCACGCCTTAACCCTCACGGCCATCGGGTCTATTTGTACTTTATAATAGTTATTTAGTACTTACTTATACTCCTTTATACTTTGTACTATTTGTAAAATAAATAAAGAAAAAAAGGTAGGTTTTTTCTTTCTTTATTTTTAGGCAATCATGCCTGACAGAATTTTCAATAGTCTTAAATTGTATTTCCTATAATTCTTTAGTTCCTAAAGTATAATATTATACTTGTAGTAGAGAAATCGGGAAGAGATAAATTAAGGGATCATCCGAAAATATACTCTGGTGAACGAAGCTATTTACTAATAGAACACAATTCCCAGATTGCTGAGTTCTATTAGTAAATAGCTTTCTCAATCAGCTTCACAGATTAATAGCTGGTGTTCACAACTTCACAGATTGATAGCTATGTTCTACTAGTAAATAGCTTAGTTAACCAGCTTCACAGGCCGATCAATTATTAATCACTCTAAAATACCACATCAGACCCTGCTGTTCCTTGAAGATCATTTTAGAACTTTGAGTGATTTGGCATTCCTTTATCTGAATATTATTGACACTTCTAAATCAATACACGTATTATTTTATTTTATTTTTTGTTTATTTATTTCATTGTTGGTTTTAACGTACTGAAAAACAATTTTCCCTCCAGGGAGCAGTGATCATGGAAGCAACAAGAATCCTCCGATGGAAATGTACGCTCCAAGTAGCTACAATGAGACAGTTACTGGTGAAACATTGAGTTCCGTTTCAGAAAAGAGTGAAAGCTACTCTGACCAACCAGACTACAATGTAAGTATTATGTTTATATTGAAATTAAAATTAATTACATTTGAATTTTATTTTTCTAAGAATGTGGTAAATTTAGTACAGAGAGGGTACTAAACTATACTGCTAGGATATTTTCATTTAACTCATACTAAATAGTCGAACATTGCCCAAAGTATGCAAACAGGCATATATATATATATATATATATATATATATATATATATATATATATATATATATATATATATATATATATTGTTATGATAAATTTTTATAAAAAGAAATGCGCCACGTTGGGTCGCCAATAAATGTTAAGATCAATTTTTATAAAAAGAAATAAAAAAAAATTTAATTACTTGAGTAAGTTCCATTATATGAATCTGACTTAATCTCAGGGATCAAAGTTCCGAGTGAATGAACGATATAATATTTATTTCCAGACAATTCTGAGATACAAACATCAATACCAAAAACAATACAAATGACAATAAAAGAATTAACAATTACAAAAAAATAAATTTTACCTCTAAATCAATTTGCTTCCAACAAGGCCTCAACACACTGCGCTTCAGCAACTCCTTCCTCAATGCAACACGCCTTACCGCCAGGTCTCGTGCCTCTAAATTAATTTGCTTCCAATAAGGCTTCAATACACTGCGCTTCAGTAATTAATGGACTCAAGCTCCGCACGCGACCAACGCTGAGAATAGAGAGACGCTCCGTTTGAGCGGGCTGCTGGGACTCAACTGACTTCTTCTCTCTATCGCTGCTGAGAATCAACTGACGCTTTCTAGCAGGAAAGCTTGACGTCCTTTTTTCTTAACTTCCGCATTATGTTCGTTCATATATAAAGATAATAATTATGTTTTTATAACTTCAAATAATTAATTTATTGTTATCTGAATGTACATTTAATATGGATATATTGTACACCAGTATTGTCCAAAAATATTATTAATTTTGATCGTATATAATACGATGTTATTTGTATATATGGTTTGTGATTTTCGCGGGCTTTTCAAAATATCGATGGTTATTTGAATTTTAAAAATATTTTTGTGAATGTAATATATCATTACAATATATATATGTATATATATATATATATATATATATATATATATATATTATATAGATATATATATATATATATATATATATATATATATATATAGATATTTGGTCTGTTTGCTCTCAGACAAATTTGTAAGCAGTATAGGTTTGTAGCAATTTCACCACAATGTACTAATGTGACTCTTGACCCCATTATACGGTATTCTTTATTATAGGCAAGGTAATTGGTCAATAGAAATACAATTAACATTTCAATTCATTTATTTTAAAAAGCTTTTCCTTTTGGGGAATCGAAAAAGGCTAATACGTCCTAATTGCTTGAAGTCATTATGAATAAAATTCTTTCATTGACTAAATCTAAAAATATTGTGTTATTTTAAGTGACTAATATTTTTCTTGACTACTTTTCCACACTGCCCAGCTGTTTTGACCCAATAGCTGGTTCACATCATACATAGTAATCACACTCTTGACATGGTCATTTTAGGGAAAGGTATCCCTTTGTTTATTAATAGCCAAATAGCGAGTTTTTGGCTCCTCAAGAAAGATCTAAAAAAATTAGAGCTAGTTTAAATAAATGGGCATTTTAATTCTGTTTTTATTGCTTTCTGTATACATGATGTGAGTCGATGCAATATATTGTTTCAAATTGTATTAATATTTATTTTAGGATGATGCGAGAAAGCCAGCAGCTAGTACTTATCTGATTGATCAAAATGACTATCCGTTCCAATACCCAGGTTATGATATTCAACCTACACTCAAGGATATGGAACCTATGACACTTCAGAGGCCAACATACACCAATCAAAATGGAGGTAAAGTAATAAAATTAAATGTATACTCATTTTCCCAATTGATTCATTCCATTCTAAGGCTTCCGAGTCACACCAGATTATATTGCCGTTCTGGAAGAACAGTGACGTAAATGCAAAAACTTCAATTTTATAGGAGAGTAGAAAAACGATATGCATTTGTATAAAACGTCTACTTGAAAAGGGTGTAAGTTACAGAAAATAATGGAATATTGAGTGTATGTAGAATGTATACATTACTTTAATTTACCAGGGATTAGAAATTGTAACACAACGATATTAATAAAATTGTTCGTTGTTCTAGAAGACAAATTTTCTCTGGTGGTCCTGAGTGGAACTACAGTTACGTCCATGTTCTCGTGATATTGTCTATGGATTTATTTGCTTTTGACACATTTTTGCAGTTACATCATTGTTCTTCCGGAACGGCGATGTGTAAACAGGATAATATATTCAGTTCATGCAATTCAGACTTATTATTTGTTTGATATTTTATTCTGAAATTTTCATATTAGTTTGCTTTTAGGTAAATGAAATGCTGATAATTTTATTTTTTATATTTCAGGAATTGGGATTCCATCTGTTGACAACTACTACACAGTGAGCCCAGACCCACGATACGTTGCCTACCCACCCCCTCTCCAATTCGCCCAGCCTCCTCTTCCAGTAAGCGGACCTGCTCCACGACAGGTCCCTCCGGATGTAACCGTCCTCTCGGCTCCTCCTCTCCTCTCCACATTCAACTACAACACAGCATCACATCTAGTAGAACCCGATTCCCACCTTGTGTGACTCTAACTCCCTGGGCAGGAACCGAGCGACAAGGTCTACAGATCTACTCTCGTCTGAAGAGTCCTGCCTAGACATATGGCTGTAATCCTTGAAATGAAAAGTTTACTCAACAAAAAAAATCTGATTCAATACTTAGAAGAAAATAAATTAAAAAAAAAAAGAGAGAAAAAAAAAGGAGACATGATTACTGGTGAATTGATAAAGAGATTGGGAAAGACTGTTAAAGATGTTAAAAAAAAGTCTTTTTTATGGTCAAGAGCCTAGTCGTTATGTGAATTGTACCAAAGTGTGTACATAGTGGTTCAGTGATTGTAAATTGTACAATAAATGTTTTAAATCAGCTCAACTTCAATTTAATTAGTGTTAAGTGATCTGATATTTATTCTATCAGTGTATTTAAATGTTTCATGTTTAAGAATTGAAGTATACAGAGAGCCCCTCGATGTGCCAAAGATTTGTAATTATACTTATTTCTTTTATTTTTTGCTTCATGGAGGATGACAAACGCAGTGTCAAAGTATGAAAACTTTTACACTTGGACCAAAATTCGATGTAGAAATTTCTTGGGGATTTCTGTTTACTTGAATGTAGAAAAAAATTAATGTGAAGATACAATGTTATCGAAAATTTTAATTCATTAAATACTCATGTGATTTATTGTTCAGTGTAAATGTTTTTGATCTCATTACTTTTTTTTTTTTAATCTTAAATGTGTTTGTATATAAATTGATTCGTCCGTGTTAAAATTAAATGATATTAACATGTCGTATTATATTACCACAGCTATAATCAGTCAGTGTGGCATAATCCATAAAGAATAATAAATTGACGAATTTTACTAATGTTAATGATTGTGGATTTTATTCCACTTTATGTGTCAATAGAAATAAAAGTCCTTTTGATATGTATTTATTGTAAATATTAATGTATGATTGGGAGGTTGGCAAAGTTAAAATGGGACGGCCTAGAGAAGTTTTGCTTTTATTTTTCTGTCTTTTGTGAATACTTTTTTACTTAAATTATTTAACCCACTTCATTGGGTAAAATAATAGATTTAGCTCAAAAATATTACACCCTTGTAAAAAGAGATAAAAATTCCTTTTCTATTTACGCCTTACAGACTAATTATATTAGTGTATAATTGTAAGATATTGTGTAAAAAGAAGTCTGTATTGAACCAGATCATCTAGTGATCTGATTTATACTGACTATATATTATTGACTTTAATATTTTGTTATGAGCATAGTTATAATGTGTTTTAAAAGTTGTATATATTATAAAATAAAAATATATAGAAAACCTTTATGTTTTGTTTTGACAATTGGCTTCATGAAAATGAATCTATATATTTTTCTAAAAATATATTTAATAAATGGTTAAACTATTTGTAAATAATAATAGATTTGTATCTTTGTTCATCAATTATAATATTAACAAAAATTGGTTTACTGCGGTGGGACAGAAGCTGCACATTCATTTCCTATTATACTTGCGGCCTTTTTATACTTTTGTATCATTCTTGTTTTATTCAAACAGGTTTCACTCTTTTATTGAGTTCCACTGGTTCAGTTATTCAGTTAAAACAAAAAATAATAAAACAAATATCTCATATATAGTTTGCATAAGTCTACTGATTAATGCATGAGGGAATATATAAAATGAAGAAATAAATGTAAAATAGTTGTACCCTGTAGAATATTGTAATATAATCCTATATTTTAAGCCAAAATGTGACTTTTAATACATTCATATTGTTTTAAGATGTTTACATTGTTGATATTTTCAAAAATGGGAGCTTCATCCTGTATACTAAAATTAAAGTGAATAATTAATCATTACGTGGCTGCATAGTTAAATCTCAATTATACTTCCATCTTTAAATTTGGGAAGAAATTTTTACTTTTTAAGGTTGTATGTCATATTGTGCAGGGTGATATTTATATGGCATATATTTAATCTATTCTTAATTTGATAGAAATTATGTATATTAGTTTATTTTTACTTTGTGCATTAAGCCATTTGTACAGACTAGGTTTTACTAATGCATACAGCCTTGAAAAGTTGTATATGTTTAAAAGCTATGTAAAAGACATTAATGTAAATTTACCATTGTTGAATTTTTGTTTATCCCTTAAGCTAAATGTTTAAATCTATTAGAGTGTGCTGTCAGCAGTCGTCTATACACAATTTTTAATTTATTTTTTATTTCAAAATCTCCAGTGAATGTTCTCCCCATTTCCTCTCAAAAATCCTGATTGAATGCATAGAGAAATAGATTATACATGTTCAAATTGTAATAATTTCCTTGAATGCTTTAATAAAGTGTTTCAAATTAATGGTTTCATTTTTTTTACATTCATATTTATAGTGTGTTTCTTCCTTCCTAAAGAATGAACGAATCTCTCATCCTACCATGGGCGCATATAGGAAATAATTTCGGGGGGGGGGCTAGAAGCATTTGGGGGGTATGGAATACTAACAATCTAGAACTTGGAATCATTAGGCAACTAAAACGCTACTACACTCAAAATAAAAATATTTTTTCCGAACTAAGCAATCTTATCTAATTTATTTTTATGATAGCTTTTTACTGATTAAATCAAAATTTCGGACTGCAGCTCCTCCCTTGATGTAAATTATGTATGATCATGCATCATACAAAATTTATATTATCAGTCTAAGAAGGATTGATTCACATGGAAGGACAGTCCAGAGCAGTTAGGTACTACTAACTCCTCTTCTTCTAATACTTTAGAAAATTGATTTGCCTTATAAAACAGAAATGGCAGTTAGTTAGAGCTCAACATAGGACCATACTCCTCGTTATAAGGCGATAAAGGTTTCCAGAGAATTAAGAGAGGAGAAGTTAGTAGGAGTTAACGCTGAAGACCTCTTCTATGTAAATCCTTGGTCTGGTATTCATCTCAATATAACCAGGCGATCAAAGTTTCTAGAGTATTAGGAGAGTAGGTAGGAGCTAACGCTGAAGACTTCTCTCTATGTAAATCCTTGGTCTGGTATTCATCTCAATATAACCAGGCGATCAAAGTTTCTAGAGTATTAGGAGAGTAGGTAGGAGCTAACGCTGAAGACTTCTCTCTATGTAAATCCTTGCTCTGGTATTCATCTCAATATAACCAGGCGATCAAAGTTTCTAGAGTATTGTATTAGAAGAGGAGGAGAGTAGGTAGGAGCTAACGCTGAAGACCTCTTCTATGTAAATCCTTGGTCTGGTATTCATCACAATGGTGCCAGGCGATCAAAGTTTCTAGAGTATTAGGAGAGTAGGTAGGAGCTAACGCTGAAGACTTCTCTCTATGTAAATCCTTGGTCTGGTATTCATCTCAATATAACCAGGCGATCAAAGTTTCTAGAGTATTAGGAGAGTAGGTAGGAGCTAACGCTGAAGACTTCTCTCTATGTAAATCCTTGCTCTGGTATTCATCTCAATATAACCAGGCGATCAAAGTTTCTAGAGTATTGTATTAGAAGAGGAGGAGAGTAGGTAGGAGCTAACACTGAAGACCTCTCTCTATGTAAATCCTTGCTCTGGTATTCATCACAATGGTGCCAGGCGATCTAAGTTTCTAGAGTATTAGGAGAGTAGGTAGGAGCTAACGCTGAAGACTTCTCTCTATGTAAATCCTTGGTCTGGTATTCATCTCAATATAACCAGGCAATCAAAGTTTCTAGAGTATTGTATTAGAAGAGGAGGAGAGTAGGTAGGAGCTAACGCTGAATACCTCTTCTATGTAAATCCTTGGTCTGGTATTCATCTCAATATAACCAGGCGATCAAAGTTTCTAGAGTATTAGGAGAGTAGGTAGGAGCTAACGCTGAAGACTTCTCTCTATGTAAATCCTTGGTCTGGTATTCATCTCAATATAACCAGGCGATCAAAGTTTCTAGAGTATTAGGAGAGTAGGTAGGAGCTAACGCTGAAGACTTCTCTCTATGTAAATCCTTGGTCTGGTATTCATCTCAATATAACCAGGCGATCAAAGTTTTTTGAGTATTAGGAGAGTAGGTAGGAGCTAACGCTGAAGACTTCTCTCTATGTAAATCCTTGGTCTGGTATTCATCTCAATATAACCAGGCGATCTAAGTTTCTAGAGTATTAGGAGAGTAGGTAGGAGCTAACGCTGAAGACTTCTCTCTATGTAAATCCTTGGTCTGGTATTCATCTCAAAATAACCAGGCGATCAAAGTTTCTAGAGTATTGTATTAGAAGAGGAGGAGAGTAGGTAGGAGCTAACGCTGAAGACCTCTCTCTATGTAAATCCTTGCTCTGGTATTCATCACAATGGTGCCAGGCGATCGAAGTTTCTAGAGTATTGTATTAGAAGAGGAGGAGAGTAGGTAGGAGCTAACGCTGAAAACCTCTCTCTATGTAAATCCTTGCTCTGGTATTCATCACAATGGTGCCAGGCGATCAAAGTTTCTAGAGTATTAGGAGAGTAGGTAGGAGCTAATGCTGAAGACTTCTCTCTATGTAAATCCTTGCTCTGGTATTCATCTCAATATAACCAGGCGATCGAAGTTTCTAGAGTATTGTATTAGAAGAGGAGGAGAGTAGGTAGGAGCTAACGCTGAAAACCTCTCTCTATGTAAATCCTTGCTCTGGTATTCATCACAATGGTGCCAGGCGATCTAAGTTTCTAGAGTATTAGGAGAGTAGGTAGGAGCTAATGCTGAAGACTTCTCTCTATGTAAATCCTTGCTCTGGTATTCATCACAATGTTACAAGCTGAATAAAATTTCTAGAGTATTAGGAGAGTGGAGGAGAGTAGGTAAGAGCTAACGCTGAAGACCTCTCTCTATGTAAATCCTTGCTCTGGTATTCATCACAATTTAACCAGGCGATCAAAGTTTCTAGAGTATTAGGAGAGGAGGGGAGTAAGTAGGAAGGAGCTAATGCTGAAGATCATCTCTCTATGTAAATCCTTGGTCTGGTATTAATCACAATGTTACAAGCTGAGTAAAATTTCTAGAGTATTAGGAGAGGGGAGAAGTAAGTAGGAAGGAGCTAACGCTGAAGACGATCTCTCTATCCTTGCTCTGGTATTATGCCAGGGGAATAAAGTTTCTACAGTATTAGGAGAGTAGGACCTAAGGGTCTCGCTGTGGTATAGGCCTCTGATTCTCTTGATGGAGAACGGGGTTCGTCCTCCTGCAACAGATCGTTTTAGTGCGGTTCCTCCCTCCCCCATAGGGAGGAACCCCGCTTATAAGGTTGATACAATGAAACAATCCGGAAGTGCCGACAAGAAAATTTCGCGTTTCAGAACCCCTAGAGACCGAAAATAACGGTGGTTCAAATTTGTATATATATATATATATATATATATATATATATATATATATATATGTATATATTTATATATATATATATATATATTTGTCTGTTCGCTCATTTCTGGCTTCCCTGATGGTCCAATTTTGATGAAATTTGGTACAAAAATCTGTCGTCCAATTTGAAAGGTCAAGTTCGTTAGCCAGCAAAATCCGCCTACTGGAAGATGGCGTTTGGGGCGAAATTCGCGCAAAAAAAAATCGTAACGCTTACGTTTTTGAGTTCATAAGCTTGTAAGTGCTCGTTCTATATGCTTCTTGGGCTAGGAAAACGAATGAAACCATTTTCAAGGGGATAGCTTTAAACGTTTTCGAGAAAATTGGAAAAATAGTTTTTGAATACCGTTTTTGGTTTGGGTACTTAGAATCATGGGATTCAGTTGAAACATTTTCTGCATGTTCTACTTTCATTAAAACTAATATGTTGAAATTTGTGTTACGTTTAGAGTTAAGGAAGGGTTAGAATAAAATATTTTATTAACATACATAAAAAGTTTTGGTAACTTTGTATACCTTCCTTAATATCTCGAAAAAGGTTGAGAATCTTGGTAAACGGAAGAATACCATTAGAAAGCTTATGAAATGCTCTACAAAAAAGGTTCTGATGAAAGTTTTGATTAGACGATGTCAATCGGAGAAATAAGTGCTTAAAACTTTAAAGTAATTGATTTCGCTTATTCGAACTGTTCTTTTTGTCTTTTTTTATTCCTTGTTATTTTTTAACTGCTTATAGTTGGATAATGTATTTGATAATAAATCAGGTTAAGAAAAATAATTTAATCTTAGAGATATGGATTTCCAAGATATAGCTTTTCAACTGCCTAGCGGGGTCCTTCCTAGGGCGGGTTGGCCTATCCAGGTAAGATCGTAAATAAGACCTTTCTTGAAAGTAAAGATGGAACTGTCAACTTTGGTCCTCCTCTGCCTCCCGGCACTTTCAATGCTGACGAAGGCTACCAATGAGTACCTGAAACGTCCTAAATATAGATTTTCTAATCTTCATGTTTTCTAGAAATGTGGACCCAAAATAATGACAGCTTCTATTTCAATCATTTTAAATGAGTCTAGAGATAAGAACGGAACCGCGCTAAGATGATGCAGTTCCTGCGAGTCGGACTTTTTTTTTATTTCAGGGCTCATTGAAGGGATTTCCTGCTGCACCATGGATATTAAGTAAAGGGTGCAATCTATAGATAGCCCAGAGCTGATAACCAATTTGTTGGTGCCCCTTAAAAAAATAAAAAAGAAAATAGGAACTAACTCAACAGCTGAAGGCTATCCCTTTAAATAAATTGAGTTCTTTACCAATCTTTGCATTAAATCAAAATTTTGGGAGGCGGGGGCTGCAGCCCACTTGGCCCCCTTATATAAGCCCATGATGTAATGATTCATGTTATTTTTAGAATGGCAAAGAGAGGAAAAATTGAAGAACATTAATCGTAGAGTAGAAAGATATGTCATCATTAATAATTATATTATGATATATTTGATTTTATACACTCTTCCAACAAATACTTAAATATTTACAAATAAAAATAGAATATCATATCTAGTGGTTATTTTGAAAATATATACACCTCAATTAATTATAGTTTACAATATTTACAATAATACCCTTTCATTAAAATAAAAAATATTAATTTATAAAGTTTAATAATACTGTAAGTTTTAGAAGCATGTAATTAAAAATTCTAATTATCATTAGTAGCTTGGAAAATGAGAAATGGTATTTCCTTTAATTATTATTGCTCAATGAAAACAAAAATTGTTAATGGAAACATACATTTTTATGGCATTGATAATGTGATTTCTTTAGACTAAGATGCATATTGGTGAATCTTAGCAGAACAACATCTTAAGTAAGTATCAACATTTTATTATCAATTATAATTGCTCATGTTTTGGAGTCCAATTGCCATGGGGAAGCTTTATGGAATATTTCTTTACCTTGGACAAAAAAGGGCCAATGTCCGAACCTCAGAAATTTGAGTGAAGTGCCCGAGTGCATCGGGGTGGGACAAACATAATTGTTAAAATGGCCAATGTTAAAGGAACATATTCTTTTTCTCAATAACTAATAATAGGAAGAAATTGGTCTTTTTAACAGTTAATGCTTATCCCACCCTGATGTCACTTGTGCAGTTCACTCAAATTTCAGAGGTTTGGCATAGGCCCTTTTTGTACCAAGGAACAGATTTGTTTACTACAGTACATACTTGAACAATTGATTGTCATAGAATTTTTCAATATTCTGGTGTTGAGTGAATGTTGGTCTGATTGTTGAAGAATTAGCTTACTATGTAATACCTCAGCAAAATATCACTTTTCTCATTGTTTGGAGTCGAGCTCAATAGTTAATGTTGGCATTCGAGGCAGTAGTTCAAACTACAAATTATCTCATTTGGCAGACAATGTGTCAAATAGCTCAGACCTAATGTATTTAAAACTAGGTATCATTAAATCATTTAAACGATGAATTTACCATTCATATGAGATAGACAAAAAATGTATTTTTGTGCTTAATTTATTAGAACAAGGTATTACCAACTTTAATGAATAAAATAAAATGTGCCATATTAGATGTCAGCACAGGCCATGATACACCGATATTTGAAATATCTGATTTTTCATAGTAGAGCAAATAATGAATACATTTTCTCAATCCTTAAAATGAAGACCAGAACAGAAACCCTTATATTGTCTTCGTGATTGTACAATATCCAAAATCCCCCCATCTTTATATCTCCTTAAATATAAGAATATTGAATTATTTATGAATGAAAACTCTAAAATATATTCTCAAAACGTTTTTTGTTGTTTGTTTTTTTCATTAATTCGAATTATTTTATGTACAAATGCCTAGTTTCAAAATGTAAGATACCTGCAGAGTTAAATACATCCTTTCCTTAATTATTTAAAATAATGAAAGACTATTCTAATTGTTTCGAAATTCATGCCACCAGTGCACAAAAGAAATGAGGAGGCTGAGGGTGATGAAACTTGTATGATTCACTTTTCCGACTGAACTCATATTCCAGCTGTCCAAAGTAACATACTCTGTAATATAAAAAAAAAAAATGAGTTTGTTAATAATATTTCAATTCAAAATATATTTTTTTTAAATAAAATGTTTTTCATAAACATAAATTTTATAATGTGTAATTCAACTCAATCTGTGTACGTTATTATAATGATAATATAGAAGAGACTCGACAACTCAAAAATTGTTTTCCTGGCTGAAATAGATATTGTAATTACCTGACATGTAATCACTGACAGCATTAGTCACAGTCCCATCTTCAGTGGTTAAATGAGATTCTAGCTCTGTAAAACAAAATAAATCCATGTTATCCAAGTCAAAATATTAATTTGAAATCGATGCTTGTGAGCCCCCGTGATTTGGTACCACATAACGGTGATTTTAAATCACATAACAGTGATTATTTGAATATTACTTTAAAGGGCGCAAATGGCCCCGATGTCGGTGCGCTGTATAAAAAAAAAAAAAAAAAAAAAAAAAAAAAAAAAAAAAAAAAAAAAAAAAAAAAAAAACTTTAAATGATGATGTGGTTTAATTTTCAGTTTTTTTTTTTTTTTTTTTTTTTTTTTTTAACGGCGCATCTACATCTTGGTCATTAGCGCCGGGCTATCTACAGGTTGCCACCCTTTTCTAATGCCAACAGCACGTGGTGCATTCAACGTGGCTATGGCCGTTGGCATTTTCAAATATTATAACCTTATTTTCTAGATACATATGAAAATACACATTCTTTATACAGTTTGATATGTATAATTTAAAGTGTATGGACGTTAAAATTTAAACTAAATAAACAATTTAAAGTGGCTTTTTAGAACAAATAATAATGAAGAAAGTGCAGTTTCATTTTTCCAGGAAAGAGGTATTATTGTGATAGAAAAGATATGCAGTAATGGACATTCTACGAAGGGTATATTATTCAGCTAGTGTTAGATGGAGATGTAATATTAAAACCTGTCAAATAAAGTATGGTGAACTTGGCTTCAGGATTCTAAAATTCCTTCAGAAACAACTGTCCATGTCAAAAGATATAAGCAATCCATGCAAAAGATATAAACAATTTTTGGTTAGAACAAAATAATTAATTGAAAATAAACTTATGTTTAAAGTTCCTGGAGGTCCGGTGGCCGTGTGTGTTAAGGCATGAGCACTTAACACTCCATGCCAAGGGTCATGTGTTCGATTCCCACTAAGGGGTGGTGGCTTTTCTTTAGAAAAAAAGGTTACTTACATATTAGCTTCAACGCAGGTTAGAAATGAGGGTCTCATTCAGAGATCTAGATCATCAGCACAGGCGCATAACTCATTAGCATTTCTATTGGCCTATTCCTATGGGCAATTCTATTGGCTGTTGTAGTAAGCATCTTGTTTACTTTCTTTTTCAACGCAATTCACTTCTAGATTTGTGTTATTTGCGCAATTTCTTTTCATTGTTTGTTGTTTGTGTCTTTTGTGCTATTCTCGTTTCTGCTAGGAAAATGCGTCTGGGATTTCCTACAACTGAAAACGATGCTACATTGCATATCGGCTCATTTTCCACCAAAAAATCAGTGATCTATATTATCAATGAGTTGGACTGACTAGAGTTTCGATATAACCTTGAGTGAGCGTAGCGAGTGGAAACACATAGCAATTATGCCATTAACATAAGTACTAGGCATTTCCTCAAGGTTATATCGAAACTCTAGTCAACCTAAATCGTTGAGAATCCTGTCGCCATATTGGCAAAAATTCAATTGATGACTGGGCTGATGATCCAGATCTCTGACCCCGTAATGATCTAGATCTCTGACATGGTGATGATCCAGATCTCTGAGAGCCGTTCTTTAACCTGCGTTGAAGCTAATATGTAAGTACTAGAAAATGCATAAGGTCTATCTTGGCTAGAAAAGCGTGGTTACCTATAGATAACCCATCCTAAAATTCTGAATAATTATAATGGACGTTAAAATTTATATTGAATTAAAGTTGTTACTAAATCACTGTTAGAATCCTGAAATCATTGTTATCTAGTATCAAATCATGGGGTTGCGTACAGTAGACAAGTACCTTAAAATCATAAGGTTTAATGCAAAAAAAAAAAAAAAAAAAAAAAAATAGACAAGACTTGTATCTGAACACAGATCCTCCTGTTTTAACAAGCTGACTGCTCATAGATCCCGGGTGACTGAGAATGTTGTAAAACAAAAGGATCTCACCGTGTTTCCACATGAAATCTGCACTGGCGTCTTTCTTGACTTTGATGCCATTATTTTATTTCTAGTTCCTAGAAATAATTTTTCATCAATTATCAAACCTCTAACTGTACTCGTTTTGGGGGAATAAGGCTTGAAACCCCAAACTTCAAAGTCGTTTTTCTATGAAACTATACTAGATATTTAAATGAAACTAATGTGAATTGAAGCTATTGATGAGGTGTACCTTGCGAATTTTTTTCATAATTTTCGGACCACTTATAAGATAAGAAACAAAATTGTGAAGATTTCAATGGCGGTTTTCCCTAACTACCCCTCCAAGTACACCTACCAAAAAAATCACGTAAAATCAGTAATTTCTCAACTATTATTCGTAAAAGTTTCATAGATGTGTGAAAGGTGCATCATACATAAAAATTACAAAAACCCTATATTGATAGCTAAACACTAAAAACCAGATGTATCGAAAATATCTCAAGCTACTCTTACGACGTTTTTGTTATTTAAACATGAACCCTCAGATTGCTCAGTACATAATCTGTATTATACAGATTGAAAAACTATTGCCATATTGCAAGCCACTAAAATAATAAATACTAAAAATCTTCATTTTCTACAAAAAATAATTAATCATAATCACTATTTTCCTTAATAGTTTTGGTATCACTTGTAACTTTGAATAAACATGTTAATATTTCTGGGGGTTCAATTTTTTTCTATTCGTAACGACCAAGTGATAAGAAATAAATTATCGAGGCTACCTGTGAACAGAAACCTATGCTCCTATTTCCATTAGCGTAATGACGCATGTATCTTTTTATGCCCTTGTAATGGTATTTAAAAAAAAAACAATTTTTTTTTTCACAAGAGAAACATCCCATGTCTCTATTCTATTCAAACAAGTACAATGAAAAACAAAACGAAGGTATTGCGTCACTTGGTAAATTGTAAAGAACGAATAATATTTAGTGAATGAATACGTAACATTTTGTAATCCAATTTATAAATAATTGATCAACCAGATGTATGCGAATAATACCATTTGTTTATAGATGTATATATGTAATATTGTAACTGATGTATTGTAATGATATATTACATTCTTGAAAATATTTTTAAATTCAAATAACCATCGATATTTTGAAAAGCCCGCGCAAATCACAAACCATATGTACAAATAACATCGTATTATATACGATCAAAATTAATAATGTTTTTGGACAATACTGGTATACAATATATCCATATTAAATTTACATCCAGATAACAATAAATTAATTATTTGTATTGCAAAAAACATAATTGTTATCTTTATATATAATCCGGCAAACTGCGGAAGTTGAGAAGCAGGGACGCTAAACTTTCCCGCTTTCTCGAATGAAGCGTCAGTCTAGTCTCAACATTCAGAGAGAGAAGGTGTCCGTCGAATTCCCGCATTCATGGACTGAGAAACTGGGGTCTGTCCTCAGTTAATTACAGCATTCTATTCTCAGCGTTGGTTGAAGGCGGACCTCTCCAAGGAATACCAAGTGAATTGAAGTTTTGTTGGAAGCAGATTGATTTAGAGGTAAGAATTGTTTTTTTTGTAGTGTCGATTCTTTTATTATTGTTTGTATGTGGTTTAATATTGTTTGTATCTCAGAATTGTCTGGAGATAAATGTTATATAATTTCATTCACTCGGAACTTTGATCCCTGAGATTAATTTAAATTAATATAATAAAAATAATTATAATTTCTTTATTTCTTATTGTAAAAATTAATCATTACATTTATTGGCGACCCAACGTGGCGCAATCTTTTTATAAAAAATAATCATTACATTTAATGGCGCCCAACGTAGACGGCCGAGTGAATTGAAGTTAAAAACGTTAAATAAATATCTTAATAACAATAAATTTTAAATAAAATAATAAAAAGTAAATAATGATGGAAATAATGATGCAATTGAAAATCGATTATATAGAAATGGCGGCAGCTCGTTCCAGGATCTGCTACGCGTCACTAGGATATCATATTAGATAACGGGAATTGAATTCAGGAAATGGATGAGATACATCCGCGTTTTTAGGAAAATATAAGTTGATATCAGAATTGAATAACAAAATGGAGGAAAATATAATAAAAAATGAGAAAAGCAATGACAATTTAAGTAAAAATAATGAGATGCATCCTCAAGGCCTAGAACATTTAATGAAGCTATTATTAGAACAAAATGAAGAACTGAAGTTCGATTTAAGTAAGAGTATTTGCAATATTAAGCATGAAATAAATCAAGAACTAAAGTTCGAATTAAGTAAAAATAATAAAAAATTGGACGATTTATGTAATGCTTTAAATAATATGGGTAAAAATCAGAATGAAGAGACGATAGAGTTGAAAAAATCGAATAATAACCTTTTTAATAAAAATAATATAAGTAGTGAAGAAATTATTGAGATTAATGAAAATAATAATGAAAATTTAATTAAAAATGCCGAAAATGACGATACATTAATACATAATGACGATTTGGATCAAACAATAAAGGACAATTTAGATAGTAGTGATGGTAGTAATGACCAGATATTTGAAGATGATAAAATGTTGATTAAAAATAAAAATGACTGTAATTGTTTAATAAATGAAGATGGTACAATTCAAGAAAAAATATTAACTGAATTAAATAATGATAATGAGGGTACAAATGAAATAATTAATAAAAAGATAATTAATGATAATTTCAGAAGTATAATAAGGACAGAAGTTATAAATAAGATTGTGAAACAAAATAGCATTAAAAAATTAACTGATGACTACAAATTTATTATAAACATAAGAGGCTATAATACACGAAATGAAAATATTCCAAAGAAGGAGCTGAATAAAAATGTTAATAAAGATAATCATTTAAAGATTTTGAATGTCAAATGTGAAAATAAAATAAAAATTCTTTATAAATATAAAAGACAACTTGGAATAGAAAAAATTTCAAAGCTAAATCGGCCTCCAAGGAAAAGAATAAAACACTTTTATAGAAAGAAATTGGACTGCTGCAAAGAAAATATTAACGACCAGGAATAAATTCATGAAAAAATTTAAAATTAATATCTATTAGTTTAGTGTGTTTTTATAAAATTTATTAGTTTAGCATTTTTTTTTAAAAGAAAATAAGATTTATATTAATATAAGATTTAATTGATAATAATAATATTTAAAAATTTATCATAAATTTAATAATCATATTAGTTTAGGATAAGATAGTTTTGATAATGATAATGTTTAAAAATGAACAATGAAAAATGATAATTTAAATTAAGAAATGATAATGAATAAAAATTATGTAACGAAATAAGTTATTGAAAATTTGAATAAAAAACAGGCTTACCAATCTAATTAATATTTCTGTATCCCGAAACTTCAAATTAAAAAATTCAATTTTAAATTTATTTTTTATACCGGACTAAAAACATTTTTTTTTAATTTTTTTTTTTAGACAGGAGTGCAAATGTAATGATATATTACATTCTTGAAAATATTTTTAAATTCAAATAACCATCGATATTTTGAAAAGCCCGCGCAAATCACAAACCATATGTACAAATAACATCGTATTATATACGATCAAAATTAATAATGTTTTTGGACAATACTGGTATACAATATATCCATATTAAATTTACATCCAGATAACAATAAATTAATTATTTGTATTGCAAAAAACATAATTGTTATCTTTATATATAATCCGGCAAACTGCGGAAGTTGAGAAGCAGGGACGCTAAACTTTCCCGCTTTCTCGAATGAAGCGTCAGTCTAGTCTCAACATTCAGAGAGAGAAGGTGTCCGTCGAATTCCCGCATTCATGGACTGAGAAACTGGGGTCTGTCCTCAGTTAATTACAGCATTCTATTCTCAGCGTTGGTTGAAGGCGGACCTCTCCAAGGAATACCAAGTGAATTGAGGTTTTGTTGGAAGCAGATTGATTTAGAGGTAAGAATTGTTTTTTTTGTAGTGTCGATTCTTTTATTATTGTTTGTATGTGGTTTAATATTGTTTGTATCTCAGAATTGTCTGGAGATAAATGTTATATAATTTCATTCACTCGGAACTTTGATCCCTGAGATTAATTTAAATTAATATAATAAAAATAATTATAATTTCTTTATTTCTTATTGTAAAAATTAATCATTACATTTATTGGCGACCCAACGTGGCGCAATCTTTTTATAAAAAATTATCATTACAGTATATATGCAAAGATGTGGAACGCCTTAGATGCGCAAGGATGCTCATAAATAAATATTAAAAAAAAAAATTGTATTTAATGAAACATTCGATATTTCTTGCCATTTAAGTGCCGTTAACGAACTTTAATCCTTAATATGTTGCCATTTTCTTATAAGTACACAACATGAATATCGTTTTTATGGCCGTCTAATAGAACAGCAAGGTAACATCTGTTCCAGTTTCATCTCATATTACAAATCTTAGCAAAACTATAAGGGAAAATAGTGATTAAGATGAATTATGTTTTGTAGAAAATGAAAATTTTTAGTATTTGTTATTTTAGTGGCTTGCAATAAGACAATAGTTTTTCGATCTGTATAATACAGTTTATCCACTGAGCAATGTGAGGGTTCATGTTTAAATAACAAAAACATCATAAGAGTAGCTTGAGATATTTTCGATGCATCTGGTATTTAGTGTTTAGCTATCGATGTAGGGTGTAATTTTTATGTATGATGCACCTTTCACACATCTATGAAACTTTTGCGGATAATAGTTGAGAAAATACTGGGTAGAAAAGTGTGATACCTTACAGTTAACCAAAAAAGGGCATTAAAATTAATATCAATTATCACAGTATTTTTTTTTTTTTTTACTATCAACAACAATAAATATATTCTTTAAAAAATTAAGTAGTAAGTTCCTAAATTTACCTGCTCCAAATGTAGCAAATCTGAAAATGGCTGAAGGCTTACTCCAACCATAAACATTTCTCGCAAGAACTGATGATTCATAAATGGTTGCAGGATCTAAACCAGTTAGTGAATAGGTTTGATCATGAAGAGGACCGTTCGAGAACATTGCATCTGCAGGAACTACTAGCTTAGACCAGTTTGCAGGCCGCTCAGCACCCTGAAGAATTAGTTTCCAATCATTCTTCATGAATTTAATAATTACATTTAAAAAAAAAAAAGGTTGAATGTTTTATTCATACAAAGTCAATTGTTCAGAATTAATAGTTATTGTAAAACTTTTGGAGACTTCTCCAATGCTGAAACATTTCATCGTTTTTTTTTTGTTTTTTTTTTTTAATTTTAACGTCCATTATTATTAACTACGAATTTTAGGATAGGATGTCTATGTGTTACTACCCTTTTCTAGCCAGGAAAGGGCAGATGCCTTATCTTTTCTTCTAAATAAAAGCCACCACCCCATAGTGGAAATCGAACCCAGGACCCTTTAATCGTTTTCTTTTTCCCACAAATATAAAAAGATATTAAAAAATTAAATATAAATCGTTATTGAGGTTTCTTAAAATTCATTTTAAATTCAGCTTAAATAATGTTAAAGAAAGGTCATTTATAGTTATCAAAATAAATTAAACTCTGATTTGTAACTTTGAAAAATAAAGTTAAGGAAAAAAAATATTAATAGGCCTATCTCAGGATGTTTCCTGGTGGCCATGAGTGTTAAGGCAAGAGCACTTAACACTCCGTTCCCAGTGTCGTGGGTTCGATTCCCAATAGGGGTGGTTGCTTTTCTTTGGAAAATAGGAAAGGCATCAGCTCGATCCTGGCAAGAAAAGGGTGGTGACCTATGGGTAACACATCCTAAAATTCTGAGTCAATTTTAATTGACTTTAAATATTGAAATAAATAAATATCTAAATAATCCAAATAAAACTGTACCTTGTATTCCCTAAATCTCAGATTGTATTGAATTATAGGCGAAAGGCTATCAACTTGCCAGGCTAAAGTAACTTTCTTTTCATCCCGTTGAAAATAATTTTCCTTAAAAACTGGAGCACTGGGAACACCTAAAGATTAATTTGTAATAAATTTAAAATGCGTAATTTTATTAATTGTTTGTAACAAAGAAACATGCCTTTGCTTTTTAACAATAAATTGTAATTTATCTAATGATTAAGAATAATAATAGAGCAATGGGTGTGTTACAGTTTTCTGCGCTGACATCTCTAAAAGAATAAAACAGTTTATTTTTTACAGTCATATTTTTTACAAATAATTTTAAAACATACATTAAATTTTAACTCTCCGAACTCTTGTAGGAGTTCATTAATCACCCCACAAATTTTTGTATATTTCATGCAGCAAAATAATGTTTTGCTCTTTACCAACTACTATTAAAGATTTGTTTGTTTGTTATGCAAATTCTCTATAGAACCTATTTAAGCTTGGTAAGTAAGTTCGGCATATAAAACACAAGAAATAAGAATGATTATTTCTGCAAGTTTGACTTTTTTTAAATTAAATGGGACAATTGAGGCAATGCCTTTCAAAATGGGTTAAGTCCATTTTGTTATCAAATTTATTTATTTTCTAAAAACTTTTTTCCTCCCACCAAAAACTTTTTTCCTCCCACCAAAAACTTTTTTTTTTTTTTGGAAATCCATTAAATCTAATCAAAAATGAGGAAATGAATGTTAGTGTGGTCTCGTGAATATCAATTTCCTAAAAGAATTATCGTGGTTTAGACTTTTACAATTTGGAAATATCCTTTTTTGGAAGTCGGCGCCTCAATTGTCCCATTTCAAGTGTATTTTTTAATGTTTAACGTAAAGGAAACTTCCTAGTTACACAAAGATATTCCATTTTGGATAAAAAGATGGTGATTTCATTATAATGAGTAGGACACCTAATGGAGGTATGTAAACAAACATCAAATAAATAAAGAAATATTTTTGTTTTCTACTTAGTTAAAGGTAGAAATTAAAAATTACACTAATCCATTCAAGAGTGTTAGCCATTTCCATGACAAAGGACTGGCATGGACTGATAGCCACACTTGTGCTCGGCCATTCCTTCCCTTCAGGACTGAAAGCCTCCGCTGTGGCACCGCTTGTGGGTTTTATATCAGGCGGTAAGGTTTGTAAGCTCTATCAACTACAGTCAGTTTTGAATCCACTGAAGTTCATAAAAATGCTGTTTGAGCCTAAGGAATGGGGGGTTTCCTACTGTTATCCAGTGCTTTTCTTAGTTTGAGTCCCTTAGAAGGGCCTTAGCTGTGTATTACCAGTTGATATGTACAAAGAGATCATATTCCATAGATATTATACCAAAGTTTTAAGCTTGCCATTGACTGGTCCGAAACCCATGAGAAAATGTTTACGGACAACTTTTTACAAAAATTAATAACAAAAGCTTATTAGAAAAGATGGGCGGTGAAGGCTCAGCTATTTTATTGCCGTCCTGTGGAACCAGGAGAGTGAAACGGGCACCACTCCATGGACATCTAAGGTCATGCAAGTTAACGTCTTGAAAGGCCTAATGTAATTTATTTAAAATACCAAAGAATCTGTAAATTATTTATGACAGAAAAGAGAGGATATAAAGAACAGGAAATTAAATTACTTGGCACACAATGCATGAAATTATACCTGAGACATGAATGACTATTTGTCCTTTGCCTCTCGAATTAGAGGCAATGCAAGTGTAGTAACCAAAATCAGATTTTTTAGTTTTCAACAGTATCAGACCGTACCTGTTTTCCCTTCTGAATGTCACTATTCGTGTACCAGTTTCGACTGGAACTTTATCCTGCAGCCACTCCACCTTTCAAAAAAAAAAAAAAAGTATAAACGGATTGCTAGGGTATTGAAAAATAAAATGAAATTGAAAATAAACAAATCGCACTAGTATTTCTACGGTGACACGACTAAAAGAAAACTGAGCTGAAAATGTGTCACTCTTTCCTATGTAGGGGGAATAGCATTAAGACAGGAAGGGTGACACAAGTGCCCTCGGCAGTGTGATACAGTTCCAATGGTTGATGAAGAGATATTTACAATGTCTTTCATAGTCATAACCGAAAAACACCGATTTTTGAGTTGTATCACTTAAGAAACCCTAGAAATTTTTGTTTTCAACTACATGTTTCATGCATGAAATCACTTCTTCAAGCTAGAATGAATTCTTGATTATGGCTCAACTTGAGATTGATCAACATAATTTTTGGGAGATATACCTGAAAATATGATATATAATTTATAATTATATTACTCCTGCATAAATTTAACAAGTTTTGGTACTAAATGTAGATACAAATATATATAATGGTTAGTCATCAACATCCACACAAGCTTATTGTATATTTAAAAAAGTATGTCACACAGGAGCTGCATAACTAAACACTTTCCTCAGAATTTGGGTAGTGTAGACTGTGCACACACACTATGTATGTATATATATATATATATATATATTTAATTGCAGATTATGTATATATATATATATATATATATATATATATATATATATATACATAATCTGCAATTAAAAAAAAGAAAAAAGGTATTATACCTTTGCACGCGGAGAAGCATCAATGTTACATTCTATTTCAGTTCTGAGACCTGGGACTGCATGTATCCAGAGGCGTGGAGCAGTTACCATAGGTGCATCTGAAAAGAGTAAAGGTTATTCTGATAAATGAAGTAAGGGTACTGGAAAATACATAAAAACTAATTAATTAGTTAATATATTCTAAAATTTTTGAATATGAGTCATCATATTAATTAGCATAAATAAAAGTCCATTCCACAGAGGCTCTCTAAGCGCATTTAACAATAAAGTGGTTGCTTACACCACATATCTGAGAAATTTGTTTAAACTAATTGAAGGGCCTACAGCAATAACGAGGCAGCACCTTTTTTCACATTTTTGAAAATTTAAAAAACATTTGAAAATTTAGTTTCTTAATATTTCATTTTTTTTTCTCTCTTTTTTTTTTATCATAACATAGCCACCTACTAATGAAAGTGAGTCCATAAGGACCCTGTAGTACCTTTTTTAGAGTGGTGGCTTGATCACATTCTGTAAATAAACCCAAAATATAAGACTTTCTCAACTAAAATCAACAAATCACATTATTAATTTAGGAAGCTCATATGACTAGGTATACCAACAAAAAACAAAAAAAAAAAAAAATTCAATTAATATAAAATTCAGTCGTCTTCTGATTCTGTCTCTATCATAACTTCACCTTCAGTGTAGCTGAAGAACCTACAAATCTTAATGCATTATAGAACAGCATCTCATTTTTCCGACATATTTATGTGTGAGACTCATTGCATTTCTGTTTTTAAGAGCAGGGGTTGGCTGGACGCAGATGGAAAGTCAATAGTGGACCTCACACAGTGGTTTAGTTGCTGTGATCCCACTATTGAAGTGACCAGAGCTGCTTCCTTATTGTATCTCTTATCAGAAGATAAGAGATAATTTTTAAATCCATGATAATGTTCTGACCTGAAAACCCTCAAAAATGGAGCAGGCTCCTTATTGCTGCATGGCCAATAAATTAATATAAGATTTATTTGTAACGAGCCGATTCAATAATCTGAAGTCTGTTATCCATCTTTAAATGTACACTACCAATACTGTAAAGGCTTAACTTTGATTCTGTGGCAATCAATAATCGATTATTTCTGATTGATCGATAATATTTTTGTTGTGATCAAAATGTATATTGTTTTCAATTAATTGTTAATTGAACAGTCGATTACAAGAAAGAAAATTACTAGAAAAAAAATGTCATCTTTACTTAAGTGGAAAAATACGGAATGATTTAAGGCGATATAATTAAACACTGATCTTCTTGAGGCTGAACATCTGTTCCCAGTGTTACCAATATTGTTCTATGGATTTTCTTAACTTTGATAACTTACTACATCTAAACCATAAACTCCTTTTACATCTGACTTGGTAAGTGTTTTTATTTTATTTTGTTTTTCAAACTAATAAGTAATTTTTTTATCATTTGAAACCACAGCTAGCGTGAGTATATTTTCCGT
This sequence comes from Gonocerus acuteangulatus, assembly GCA_946811695.1. Taxonomy (NCBI): domain Eukaryota; kingdom Metazoa; phylum Arthropoda; class Insecta; order Hemiptera; family Coreidae; genus Gonocerus; species Gonocerus acuteangulatus. Next base: position 58,013,855 of record OX328130.1, read on the forward strand.
CCAATTGGAAAATAGAACGATACACCCACGGACACCAATTTGTTGTGAAGACCGATAATCAAGTTGATTCATTAATGGCCGCCTTCCTCTTCTTTCTAAAAAAATTACTTTTAATTACAAGAGGGGGTTTTTAATTGTAGTAACCTCAGTGGAAATTATTTTTTAATAATATAGATTATTCAAATAATTGTTTTATTTTTTAGTGACGCCTATTGAAAAGGTCAGCAGTGTTTTGTTGTGTTTTTTTTTTTGTAATTAAAATTAAAAATGTGCTTGATATTAACAATATAATAATATGTATCTATTTTTTTTTGTATCTAAGTAAAAATCGAATAAAAGGTGAAATTATTAAAAAATCAGTAAAAATACAAATTTTATGAAAATAAACATTATATTGATATAGGCGAATAAAATATAATAAGCAGACTACATTTTTTAGATAATAACAAAACAAAATTCATGGACAATTAGAACGCTACGGATTTTCAGCTCTCCTTGTTATTTATTATTATCTAAGATGGGCCCTTATCAAAGCAATTACATCTTTAATTGGTCCCCAAAATTTGAAAACAAGTCATAACATACATTAACTAAGCACATGTAGCTGCTGCACAATCTCATCCAATCGTTTGTTTTTCGGAATGCCGAGTTACAGGTACACATAACTACAATTATAGCCGTTTTCGAGTAACACAACACGCACACACTTATATATACATACAGGGCCTCCGAGGGGGGGGGGGGTCAAGGACCCAATGACCAATTGGGTTTATTTTTACTCGCATTATAATTTGAAATAACAAACAAATACCCACTATTTTCCGCTCCGTTCAATTACAAATATGTTTTTATTTTATTTTCAAGGAAATGCCAGTTTTAAATAATTCCATGAATAGTTTTTGGTAATGTTAATGCAACGCGGGGAGTTAAGGGGCATTGAAGTTATTTGTACAGGGGCCCGTAGTTCATCTCGGAGGCACATTGACATATGTCAATTTTAGCGAGGTGTCATTTTTGGTGCATATTGGATAGGATTGATGAAGATTCGATGGCATTTTTCAGACATTCCGTTATGAGTTTAAACCAAAATAAAACAAAAAAACTTACATGTAACCATAACATATATTGAGGCTGACGCTACATCCCCTACTCCGTTGCTAGCAATGCAAGCATATTCTCCACTGAGTCTGTCAGAGCTTGCTAGAATCTTGAGGGTGTTTCTTTGGCTCAGGAGTTGAATTTCTTCTCCCTAATAGATAAATATTTAAAAGTACATAAAATTATTTAAGTTTTGTTTAAATAAATTTTTACATGATATTTAAGGCACTTGTGAACATTTGTGGCAGAAAATATGATATTTTGAGACAAATAATCAATTATTTAATAATTAATAATTAATTAATAACTAGCTACTTATTGGTAAGTAATCATAATCAGGATAAACGTATATTAAAAAATTGGCATTAATATGATATTACTGCCAATAATGGAATGTATTGTTGAGGTTGTAAAGAATTGGTACGTTACATTAAATGTCCAGGTTATCAGCGGCTTTGGTGACCCCGTAGCAGAACAGTTCAAGGTAACTTCTTTGTACTGGTCCACTTCAAGAACACTCACTTCTGGGTACATTCTTACAGTTGGGGGGACTAGGTAAAAAACACAAACAAATTAATTGATATTGTAGTAATTATGTTAGTAAAAGTGTATTCATTTTCACGTAAAAAAAAACGTACAAAACTGCTTATTTCTGTAGATAATATTTTTTGCAATACTTTTTCTTTTCTAAGCGTAACAAAATTTATATTTACTAGTTTGGTTGAACGTAAACGTGTAAAATTATTTCAACTCAATCGCCAATGTGTTGTACCCGAAACCAAGTTTCTACTTTTTTTCCACTTTCCCCAAAAATGGTTGAATAGATCGCATTGAATGTGATTTCATTCGATTTTCAACATCAAAATACTTGTAAACGGTGCACTTGGAAACCTATCACCGCAAAACGAATAAAGAGCTACGAATTTAAAAATTTTAGCCTTTTATATATATAAAATACTAAAATTTTGAAATTCGAAGCGATGAATGTTATGCGTCAGCAGGCCATTCCAGGTGAACATCGCTAAAGTCGCACAAAAATTTCGGAAGGTCACTAATAGAAAAATCTGTCACGCGTGAGCTGCACAACTATAGTCCAGATAGACGGAAAAGTTCAATTCAACATGCGGGAATTTTGAGCCAAATATTCTCAGGTTTGTTTTTTTTTTTTTTTTTTTTTTTTTTTTTTTATATGAGTGTCGCGAGATACCTCCATGTGTTATAGGAACTCTGTTTTAGTGGATGATGTTAGAGGAGTTATACTTCGTCTGAATACAGTTTAGAGGTTATTATTGTTTTACTGTTAATTTTATTTATTTATTTTTCAGTTTTTATCAATTATGTGTATACATTTTTTTTTTCCATTTCTTTTATAAGTTATGTATTGTTAAAGTGTGGTCAAATAAAATTAATTTAAGGTCTCACAGCAAGTAGGGTTGGGTTTGCAAGCCTTTATAACGAGGGTGAAGGAGACACTCAAGTGGAAAACTGACTCATATGTGCATATGTAATATGCTTAAAATGTATGTAAGTGCTTTATATCTCCTAATAAATAATATATATATATTTCTGCATCAAGATTATCCTCTTAACTCTTTCGGATAACCTTCTTAGCATGTTTACTTTCTTCCTTGAAATGGAGTTTCAATTTTTCAGAGCTTGTTACCCATGATGTTCAGAGGAGGACCATTTATCAGAGGAGTTATTAAGAAGAAAAAATACCTAATGACGGATAAGACTTCACACGCAACACCTAAGCTCGTTGAAAGGACGTAATTATAGATTTTTTTAGTAGTTCATTTAATTTCAGTAATGGCTTATTATTATCTTATTTAAGGCAGTAATTAAAAAAAATTGTAGAAAAAAAAACTAGAATTGGCTTTTTGGCCTTTTCTATATGGTGCATCACGTATATATATATTTTTTTGTTCTATTCAGTTTAAAAAGAAACTCCAAAATCTATTGTGTTTTAAGATTCAGTAATCTTAATTACCAGTATGAAATAAAGGATGCATTGTGTTTGACTCCGCTTCCTGGGGAGGAGGGATGCGCGTTCTCAAATCGGTATCAAATGAACTGTCTCGGTAAGGAGAACATATATTTGATGATTTAAGAAACATTCATACGCATCTTAAAATGTTTATGCACATGTCTATTGTTTACTCATAATAAAATAATAAGGCGACGGCGATATTAATTATACTTGAAAAGAGCCTGACAAGGACACAAGGGCATTTACAAATAATGGTGAGACTAGAAGGCATTATAAAAAATAAAACACCGACACGATGAAAAGTAGAATGAATAATAAAACATAGTTCACGTCCCCGCGTCATCCTCCTCAAGCCAAACATCGACGGCGCCAACTCAAAACTCACTTACAAAAAGTATTGATATCCCCCCAAAAAACTAACTTTGAAAAAAAGAGGCCAAGTTCAAGGCCCCTCTCTAAAACTGTTTGCGTATGAATGCTATTATATCATGTATTGGGCCAAGTTTTAGGCGGTTAATACCTTGTGAAGAACCTAATAACATCCCCCATCTCACTTATTTGTGCGATTCCAACTTGGCCAGTTTTCGTTACCTTTCATCGGCCATGGTCGCTTCAACTTACCAGTTCATACAAGCCCGATTGGTTGTAGTCAACAAAGAGTTTATACTAACTCTGAATCGTTACCCTAAAGGCCTGAATCATTAAATGCCAGACATTTTATAATAAATCCAATCGTTATTGTGGCCATCATTTGCCGAAAACTAGACAAAAAGTTGGAATTGCAACTTAAGAAGGTATAAAACGCCTAATACTTGGCCCAATACTATGATTTCATAACCAAACTGTTTTAGGGAGTGGCCTGGAACTTGGCCTCTTTTTTTCAACGTGAGTTTTTTTCTTTTGGGGGGGGGGGATTAATTATTATAACCAGTCATCATATTAGTACTTACGCAGAACCGCTATGACGTGAGTCTGGTTTATCGGCCCCCAGGGTGGTTCCCTTATTACCTGACAGGTATAAGGACCGGCGTCTTTGATACCAAGGTCTGACACTTGGATTGTGTTGTTTTCGAAAAGATCTATGTTGTTGGCGTAAACCTTCTTCGGGGAGCTGGCTGCTAGCAATTCTTCACCTCGCCACCACATCACCTTGTTTGTACCTGAAAAAAATAGTTGTAGACAAGCACGATCTTATCATTCTTATCGAACGAAAATGCACATTCATCCAACATCAATGGGGTAAGTTTTAACAGAAGATCAACATAGTATCAATCAGCTAAAAGCGTCCAACGGCTGGTTAAAATATCGAGAAACAAAATCAATTATACAGAGGAAGATTAGTCGTCGATGTAAAAAGAACGTTGTTAATCTCTGCAAATAAAAGTATTTAGTCTTTGTCCGATAAGTTAAATACTTTATTTTATCTCGATTCTGATATTTACAAACTTTTCATCGAGTTTCTTTCCTTATTTATAGTCTTTATAATGAGATCCAAAGACCTGAAAAATGAAGGACCTGCCAGAATACAGACCCTGACGGCTCAATCTTTGCGGGTTTCGCATCATAGGGCACAAAAAATAAAATAATAGTTGTAAATAAGAAGGCTGAGTTAAAATTTTAAATAATACATTCTTGCATTTATTGCATAATATATAAAAACTTTTCTGAATAACAGATGTTTATGTTTCGACTCACTCCGTATTTAAAGCAGCTGACCGCTAGCAACTGATACCATGTTGGTGAGCTTCATCACTTATGACGTAGTGATACATTTTGCCAAATTAATTTTCAGCCTTGGTAGTCTTTTATGATCTTAGAGGTATGTATATAATAATTTACCTTGATTTTGCACATAGCAAGGGAGTAGAACTGTATCGTGCTCTGTAGTTTTTACAGTGGTTGGAATACTCTTGAACAGAGGTGCTACCTCATCGGAACCTACGCCATCTGAAAAAAAAGTATTTGTGCAATAAAAAAATCTGTATTAGTGAATTACATTCTGTAAATATTTAAAAACATTTGCACATTTGTGTAAGGTCTCTCATTAGGGCGTTTCCAAGGAGGCATCCTTCACCCTAGTGGGATTTTTAAAGCTTGGAATAAAAACCCCAACAGGTGTATATACTTTTATATTATTACAAACTGAATTATATTTTTATTACTGTAAAATGACATAATTTTGGTTATGTCTGGAAAAGTATAAGTTCAAACCCTAATAATTTCCGTTCGAAAGAAGAATAGGCGAAAATTTTACTGCCTCAGTTGGGAAAAATGGTGCATCAGTTATCGGAAGCGCTGGTTCCATTAAATTCAAGGCGATTTTATTATAAACTTTCCAAACCACCGCAGGAAAAACACTTAAATGGACATAAAATACTAAGATAAAGCTTTTGATAACTCCTGCTTACTTGAGTTTACAGTTTTTGCCTGTGAAACGTTTAGATGTGGGATAAGATTATTCCCTCAGGCATATATTGAATTTAAAAGCGTTATACGGACATATGAAGTCCTGGGTGAATGCTGCTTAAAAGAATCAGTTAAAACATTCGAACTTAACTGAAAAATTCAAGCTGGAGGAATAAATTAGTCTTAATCCTGAATAAATCTTAGCTACAGATCCTAGCTCATAACTAGATCTAGGAAGCTGGCGGCGTTGTAGAAACAAAGGAAGCTGGAATTGCATGTAATCGCCGTTACTAATTGTCTAATTGGTCCATGACTCGGCGCGAGGATTCAGCATGTGGGCTGTTCATCTACTTCCTTGGATTCCATCTTATCTCGGCACTACATCTACCTCCTTGTATTCCATCTTATCTCGGCTGTACATCTACCTCCTTGGATTGCATCTAATCTCGGCTGTACATCTACCTCCTTGTATTCCATCTTATCTCGGCACTACATCTACCTCCTTGTATTCCATCTTATCTCGGCTGTACATCTACCTTCTTGTATTCCATCTTATCTCGGCTGTACATCTACCTCCTTGTACTCCATCTTATCTCGGCACTACATCTACCTCCTTGTATTCCATCTTATCTCGGCTGTACATCTACCTTCTTGTATTCCATCTTATCTCGGCTGTACATCTACCTCCTTCTATTCCATCTTATCTCGGCTGTACATCTACCTCCTTGGATTGCATCTAATCTCGGCTGTACATCTACCTTCTTGTATTCCATCTTATCTCGGCTGTACATCAACCTCCTTGTATTCCATCTTATCTCGGCACTACATCTACCTCCTTGTATTCCATCTTATCTCGGCTGTACATCTACCTTCTTGTATTCCATCTTATCTCGGCTGTACATCTACCTCCTTGTATTCCATCTTATCTCGGCTGTACATCTACCTCCTTGGATTGCATCTAATCTCGGCTGTACATCTACCTCCTTGTATTCCATCTTATCTCGGCAGTATATCTACCTCCTTCTATTCCATCTTATCTCGGCTGTACATCTACCTTCTTGTATTCCATCTTTTCTCGGCTGCACATCTACCTCCTTGTATTCCATCTTATCTCGTCTGTACATCTACCTCCTTGTATTCCATCTTATCTCGGGTGTACGTCTACCTCCTTGTATTCCATCTTATCTCGGATGTACGTCTACCTCCTTGTACTCCGGAGAAACCATAATGAAAATCTGAACCAGAAAAAATGGCTGAATTTGATGTAAAACCTTTTCGAACTCCCAATTGTAACATATTATTTTATTTTTTATACATAAGCAGGCCTAAGGAATCAGAAAACCATTTTTCCCTTATTATTCATTTTATTAACACTCCCATATAAAGTGGTTTCACGTCCAGTTTATATAGCCTGACCTTAGAATGGCGAACTTTCAAACTAAGAGCTTGTGCATGGCTAAGCATCAGCTGTTAAAATCGATTAATTCCATATCTTAAAATCTATATTCAGAAGGACTACATTAGTTAAATCATATTTGTATAAACATATATCAAGTAGCGTATAATAAAATAATAATAGGTTAAGAGTGACATCAAAAAATACATAAAATAACAGTTTTTTTTCATATATTTGACTAAACTTCGGATAGGCTGTATGTTTAAATTTTAACTACGCAGCGCCCCTGAAGAGTTTTCATTGGATTTAAAACCGTTGAGGGAGTTCTAATAGAATTACTAATAAGTAAAAGTGTGTTTATTTTGCTGAATATTTTATTGATAAATCATTAAAACATTTGGATCACTTTTGACAATGACGAATAAAATATTCTGTTTAACTCTCCCGTTCGAATGACTAATCTTGCTCCGTGGAGATTCTACATATGAAGTGATGTAATTAGAGAGTACTGCACGTATGGTTTGTAGAGAAGCTTTAATCATGATAGCTAATTTCTCTAATGACACCAGTTAAAGGCAGCAGACCTGCAGTTCATATCCACTCACAGCTCGGCGTCCTGCGGGTTCTCGGCCATCTGTCGTATCTGTCTAGATACATGTATATGTATATACAGCATCCGAAGGGTAGCTCTAGTGAAATTATATTTACATGTAAAATGTGTATACATGGGAGTATCGTAGCTGCCTAGAGTTAAGCGCGGTTCTGTTCTTATCCCTAGTGTCATTTGGAAAGCTTCAAATAAAAACAGTTATAATTTTCTTTAGATAGGTCACACTACTTATTGTTTCTTATTATCTTGTCTTCTTTCCCTACATTACTAATTTTACAGATAAATGCAGTTAACAAAAATTAAAAAGTGATTTAAACAGAGGCAAAAACCCGTCCAAAAGAACAAAACAAACACATTTGAAGTTTTAAGCACTTATTTCTCCGATTGGAATCGCCTAATCGAAAATTTCTTCAGAACGTTTTTTGTAGAGAATTTATTAAGTTTTCGAATGGTCACTTTCAATCTACCACGATTTCTCAACCGTTTTCAAGATATTAAGGAAAATATAAAATCTCGACACGTTCAATGTCTGTTAATAAAATATTTTATTCTAATCCTTCCTTAACTCCAAACGTAACCAAACTTCAAAAATCTTAGTTTGGATGAATTACAAACATGTAGAACATATTTCCACTAAATCCCAGAATTCTTTTTTTTTCCAATTTTCTTGAAAACGGTTAGAGCTATCGCCTTACAAATGGGTTCGTTCGTTTTTCTATGCCAAGATACCTATAAAACGAGTACTTGCAAGTATATAAAGTAAGCGTAACGATATTTTTTCGCTCTAAAAACCATGTTCCGGTGGAAGGATTCTGCTGATTAACGAACTTGACCTTTCAAATTAGACGAAAGATATATATATATATATATATATATATATATATATATATATATATATATATATACACGTAAATTTGAACCACCGTTATTTTCGTTCTATAGAGGATCTGAAACGTAACGTTTTCTAGTCGGCACTTCCGCATTGCGTCATGAGGTCAACCTTATATGCGGGGTTCCTCCCTATGTAGGGAGCGCTAAAACGCCCACTCCAAAAAATTCACAAAGACCAATACCACTTAGTCAGCTGATCTGGAGGCGACGAAACTTGTAAAAAACAGTCTACCAGGCAAAGGGCATAATAACATTTTAATATTCTCTAGTCCTAAACGAGACATAATCAGTTTTTAATGAGTTTCAAGTAGCGTGTTCTTCATTGAAATAATATTGCAAATGGCGGACCCGTGGGGAGAGTTCGCGCATGCGCAATTGAGCTCCTTATCTAAACAGGCTATAACCAAGTTTTAGGGAGTTAATGTTTTGCCTAGGGATTGCGAAAGGCAAAGAATTTGCGTTGCAACATTCGGTTTACGGTATATTGGTTCGGAGCTATAAGAGTTTCTTCTAATTCCTCGAATCTGGGATGTGACAAAAAAAAGATAAAATATGGGAGGGTATACAGCACACTTCATCTTCAGACAAGTGGTGGCTAATGCCAAGCAGAAATAGGTAAACAAACACCCCACAATTGGTGCATTGTGCTTCTAGTGTGGAGCCAATTGGACTAAGAGACTCCACTATAATACACCCTTATCTACACCAATTGGTACACCTGATTCAGAAACTCTTCTTGGAGCATCTGTCATCGCAACTCCTGAATTGACTTTTTTACTTTATAAACAAGTTTCTTTAAACTGGTCATTAGTTGACCAGTGAGTGGTTTAATTAACATTTTGACTTTTTGTCTTGACATTACCTCAATTACCGGTTAACGTAATATTTTACTGTCTTACATTTAGAAGCGTTAGTCAGTAGACTACGGGGAGACCCGCCAAATAATTTTAATTGCAACTCTGAAATTATGACTAAGACATAATTAATTCCAGGATGGATATAATAATAAATTTATTTAACACTCAAAAGATAAATGTTAAGATTAAAACATACGCTGTAGCTGTCATTTTTGGATGTGCACAAGCCTACAAGAAAATTTAATGATGATTTCAAAAATGTAATTAATAGTTGAAAGAAATGTGTACAAGCATAGAAAATTGTAGTTGTACTAAAAAAAACGCGTTTTTTGACTAAAGAACCTTTAAAAAGGCATGTCTGAAACGGAGTGATAGAAATGTGTGGTTGGTCGTGTAGAACTACATTTTTTGTATAGTTTTACCCCCTGTAGTATTTTCATTAACTTGCGATACACCCTGTATATATATATATATATATATATATATATATATATATATATATATATATACAGGTTGTCTGGTAGCAGATTAATATTTTCAAACTTAAATAAACAACGTAATAATTAACGCAAAGTTTTATTAAGAGCATTGAACGATAGAATGGAAATACGGATTTTATTTTTTAAAGAGTATGCTATCCAGATACCTTCCGTGGAGTTGAAAACACTGTTCAAAACGGAGCCTTGTGTTCTGCGCCACACGCTGCAGTAAACTTGCTTCAATTGAGCTGATTTCTCAACGAATATTTTCCTTTAAAGCCACAAGAGATTGGGGATTGTCATTTTAAACCCTCTCTTTGAGGTAGCCCCATAAAAAAAATCCACGGGGGTTAGATCGGGAGACCTCGGTGGCCATGGGATGTTCCTAAAGCTACTGATCAGTTTTGGGGGGAAATTTTCCCGAAGCAAATTCATCGAAGCTCTGGCTGTGTGTGCAGTCGCCCCATCCTGTTGAAACCACGTGTGTGAAGAGTACGATGGATGAGCTCGCAGGTTTGGGAAAAAGAATTCCGTAATCATTCGTCGATAATTTTCATCGTTAACATTCGTCGTCTGGCCTCGAGAATTTTCGAAAGAAAAATGGTCCAATTATCTCATGCGTGGATAAGGCACACCAAACAGTTACCCTGGGGCAATGAAATGGTTTGAACAAGATTGTTGACGAGCAATTACGTAAGAATCATTACTCTTAAAAAATGTCTCCACAGCGAACGCGCGATGCTTTTGACCTTTTGACCAAATTTTGAAATTTGACTATTTTGACCTAGCCTAGGAGATTTCCCGTGTGCCAAGTTTGGTCAAAATCGGTCAAACGGTGTAGATTTGTATAAGGACACACAGACAGACGGACAAACAGGCAGACGTGATTTATATATATATATATATATATATATATATATATATATATATATATATATATATATTTCAGAAAAATATCTGGCCCCGCGATATGACATTATTGGCTGCAGAGAAAGTTGATATGATATATACTTGTCAATAACTTTTCACACAGGGGTGTGTTACACATATCAACTTACCGCAACCTTTGACGCATGTCATGGTTTATCTGTTTATATCAGGCTGCAAATTGTTTTTTTTCTTTTTTTTAACACAATTAGTCTTCTTAAGATAGTAGTTATGAAGTTTTTATTATATTTAACTTGAATTAATCTTATCCTTCTAATTAGTTTATTAGCGTTTCTAAGTAATCAAACACGTAACGTCTTATTCGGACTAACCGTAATAAAAGTAGATAATTTATCAATGGAAGGCCACGATTTTAGCTCGTTTGCTCAAATTGTATATACATATGTTTATAGAGAGAGGATTTATTCACATGTTCCAGACGTCTGACATTTATTTATCTTATCTAAGATATTTAAATTTTGAAAGGTGTAGTATGGTAAAGCGCCAGGCCAAGTTCCGGCCAACGCAACCTGTATATATATATATATATATATATATATATATATATATATATATATATATATATATATTAATTTTTGTGAAAGATGACCCGATATATATTTTCCACTTTTTCTTGTTTGTTTTTCTGGCAGGGGGTCGATATATATATATATATATATATATATATATATATATATATATATATATGTATGATATATATATATATATATATATATATATAATTATAAGCTGTTTGTCTGTTTGATCCTTATACTAACCCACATCGTTGGACCGATTTTGACCAAACTTGGCACACAGCTATGCCTTGATACGAGGAGTAGCATAGGCTAGGTCAAAATCTTTTACCTGCTGTCTGTCTGTGTGCTTATTCCTTATACAGATCCACTCCGTTACACCAAAATTGGCAAACAGGAAGGTCTTGATCCGGGCAGTGTTATAGGCAAGGTCAAATTCGTCTGGGACTCGCAGTTCGGAAGTCACGGCTTCGAAACTGTGAGCCCTAACAGTTACAGATTTACATTATTAAATTTCTAATATTACTTATTTGATTTCTAATTTATTTTTGCTTCTCTGGATGCAGAAAGTAGGTGCAGCAAGGCACGCCGGTTAGAACTAGTAAAGTTATAAAAACTAAAATGACCGACAATCATCAATTGATAAGGAATGAATGTGTAATGTTTCTGGACACGTGGGTGCTCCGGTCCATTGTCAAGAAACAGATATCCTAGAGATAACCCGTTATCTACAGGCTACCAGTAACAGGAGTTTAACCAGTACAGGTTAAAGTTCGTTGTCTATAACAAAAAGACGTAAAAAATAAAAAGATATGTTTAAAATATGTCATTTGGAAACACCCATTATATTTGCGAGCATTACCAAAAAGTGTCCAGGCTGGGGATGCTGATGGGTGAGAAGGAATCGGGATATTATTACCTCGGATGGACCATCACCAGGAATAGCGAAAACTCTATGGGGGACAAAATCACAGTTTATTTCTAGTAATTCACGGTCTGCCGTCATAGCTGAATTGATTATTAAATGTATTAAATTTCAACGTCCATTTAGTATTAACTACGAAGTTTAGGACGGGTCATCTATAGGTTACCACCCTTTTCTAGCCAGGATAGGGCTGATGACTTTTTTTTTTTTTCTAAAGAAAAGCCTCTAACCCTAGTGGGAATCGAACCCATGACCCTTTGGCACGGAGTGTTAAGTGCTCACGCCTTAACGCAAGTGTTGAAATGAACAGGCTGTTCAGGACAGTAAATAAAAATAATATCATGAAATTGATACAGTGCGGTAACAGCTGACCTGTTATTGTCCTATCAACGAATGCTGCCTAGGCGTGCATGCTCTCTTTAAAACCAACTGAAAATTGAAATCCCTCTAAAAATACTAAATTGAATATAAAAAAAATCCTTTCTTAGCGAGTGTTTACATCCTAAAGGGAGTGTCCCCGAAAAATTTCAAATTTTTCTGTCAAATGGTTTGTGCTGGGCTATGATAGGTCAGTGAGTGAGTGGTATTTGATAAATATCTAGTAGATTGAATTAGTTTGACAACATATGTAATTAAATTGTGCTAAGTGATTGTAAAGTGAAAGGCAGAATGTGAATTGAGTATCCGGTGTTCTGCCGACCTGTGACCAGGAAGCCAGATGAATGAACCAACAGACCTTGGTTGTAGTGTTTTATTCAGCCTAACTACCTGTTAGGCTTTTATCCGCTTTATCTTTTGCAATCTATACAAAGTTAACCGAAATCTACCCTACCTTTAAATACCGTAGATAGGTTTCCGAAAAAAAATGTTGAAAAATACGGGTACTTACGTATTAGCGTCAAAGCAGGTTAAAGAGGCGGGTCTCGTTCAGAGATCTGGATCATGGATATCGCATTTCTATTGGTCAATCACTATTAGAGATATCATCTATCGTGTTTATAGTAGCCATCTTGTGCCCTTTGTCTTTTTAACGCAATTCATTTGTGGTTTATTTACCCACGCAATTGTTTTTTTTTTTTTTTTTTTTTTTTTTTTTTTTTTTTTTTTTTTTTTTTTTTTTTTTTTTTTTTTTTTTTTACGGCGCATCAACTGTTTGGCTATTAGCGCCGGGCTATCTACAGGTTGCCACCCTTTTCTAATGCCAACAGCACGTGGTCGGTCACCCATTCAGGTACTGACCACGCCCGACGTTGCTTAACTTCGGTGATCTACGAGAACCGGTGTATTCAACGTGGCTATGGCCGTTGGCATCCCACGCAATTGTTGTTGTTTTTTTAGTTACGCGATTTCAGTTTTTGTGCGAGTTAGCGACAACAGAATAGATAGGATGAAAGCTACTATTTCGAAGCGATGCGAAATCGTTTATCAGTCCATTATCCAGCGAAAAACCATCCTTGATCTATATTATCAACGAATTGGATTGACTAGAGTTTTGATATAACCTTGAGCGAGCGGAAACGCATAGCAATTATGCTATTAAAATAAGTGCTACGCGTTTTCGCTAGCTAAAGGTTATATCATAACTCTAGTTAACCAAAATCGTTGATAATCCCGTCGCCATATTGGCAAAAACTGATTTGACTCCTTGATCCAGCTCTCTGAGACCCGACTCTTTAACCTGCTTTGACGCTAATACGTAAGTACCAAAATACGTTCAACCGATAACAATAGAATAAATAACGAACTCAAGGACCTGCGTCATCATCATTAGCGATCTCAAAAGAGCGTCAACTACATCACGCAAAAGATAAATCAATAAAATTTTCGTAAATACAGAATGTGAATTGTCTCTCCAAAGAAAAACTTTTCCAACAATTTATTTCAGTTACTTCCTAGCGCAGTTCCCCCCTCCCTCCGTACCATTTTTGGAAAAAATAATATTTCTTAAAAATCCTTCGTACTTTACTAAATTTAACCTTCTTCTTTGGAAATAATTTTAGTTTTTCGTTCTACATTAAAAATTGCCGCCTGCAAAAAGGTTTCCTTTCATCGGACTCAGCGCCGCCATTTTTTTTTTCCGAAGAATTGAAACTTATTTTTTTGGATACTTTAATATCCCAAATAAAACGTTTGGTAAAACCAATTTTTCACCATTGATTTATTTGTTATTTACAAATTCAAGAAAATGGCTTTGATTTTGTTCGCACAATGTTAGTTTACCCCTGAAGAAACCTTCAAAAAAATCCTATGTAATTTTTTAGAGCAGACATGTATAATTGTTATCAGCATGAGACGATTCCATCATTTCTCGCTATAAAACATAAATAAACAAATTAATCTTGGGATTAAAAATGATCTAAAGCTATTCCGCAAATATTCACAGCATATCTTTTCCTGAGCCTTAAACGTAGAACACACACGCATGACACTTTTTAACATAAATTATACAATTCATCCACGTTCTAGATTACGTAAGGACACTTTGATGAAAGTATAATTATATTTTCCTAGGATTAGAAGCATGTAAAAAAAACTTATTAACTAAAATATTTTTATGCTTTCTCATCGCTAAATATAATAATGAGGTATTGTGTGCAATAGAAGATATTAATTTAGAATTTCATAGTCACCTTAAACAAAATATTGAGAATTTCAAGGAATTTTAGGAATGTCAAAGTTTAACATATTAATTTTGATGAAATCCGAACATGCAGAAAATGTTTCAAAAGAATCCCATGATTTCAAAAGTACCAAAACCAAAAACGTTATTCAGTAACTATATTTCCAATTTTCTCGAAAAAGGTTAAAGCTATCGCCTTTAAAATGGTTTCATTCGTTTTCATGCATGTATATGAAGTAAGCGGAACGATTTTTTTCGCACGACATTCCCTCCAAAAACCATGTTCCGGTGGGGGGATTCGGCTCGTTAACGAACTTGACCTTTCAAATTAGACGAAAGAATTTTGTACCAAATTTCATCAAAATCGGACCATTATTGAGCCCGGAAATGCGCGAACAGACAAATATATATATATATATATATATATATATATATATATATATATCTACTATATATATCTACTATATATTCGTCAAATACCACTCACTCACTTACTGACCTATCATCGCCCAGCCCAAGCCGCTCGACAGAAAATTTTGAAATTTTGCATGGACACTCCCTATATAACGTAGGCACTCACTAAGAAAGTATTTTTTGATATTCGAATTTTTAAGTATTTTTAGAGGGGTTTAAAGTTTGAGTTGGTCAGAGCATGCAAGCCTAGGCAGCAAGCGTTGCTAGGACGATAACAGAACAGCTGTTACCGTACATTATCTATTTCATAGTATTATTTTTAATTGAGGTTAATTTCCACTATGATGGCAGTCCTTGAATTACTAGAAATAAACTGTCACTCATAGAGTTTTAATTGCGTTTCTTTTCTCCCTGTTCCCGTCAGATAGGCTTGCCATATTTTTGGAGAGTTAAACCGAGACACATTAATATGGGATGGGCATACCAGGAGGGGGGGGGGGGAATAAAAACAGTACAAATTATAAGCAAAATGGTGAGTTTTAAGCCTAGCAAGTAACGGGAAGGGGGGATCCTTTAATCTACCCAAACTTTAAAAATAAGAACGGAACTTTTTTTGCTACTTGATTTTCTTACTTCCTCACACATATTTCCTAATCCTGCAATCCTATCTATCTAACCGCTCCTTCCAAGTAAGATCTGGTTCCACATTGTCTAGTTCCCATCCCATTTCCTCCGGAGTACCACAGGGAAGTATTCTTGGTCCTCTCCTCTACCTTTTATTCACCACAGACATCCCTACCCACCCCAGCACCCACTTAACTACCTGGCTGATGATTCAGCCATATTTTCCTCCTCTCCTGATCCCGTAACTGCTTCCTGTTATCTACAAGTACATCTGGAATCTGTCGAGCACTGGTGCAACAAGTGGAAAATAAAGGTGAATCCTGAGAAATGCTGCCAAATCACATTCCCCCTCAATAAGAGAACCTGCCCTCCAGTCGTCATATTCAGCCACGAACTCCCCATATCCAATGAGGTGCGCTATTTGGGATTATTACTGGACAGTAGACTCACCTGGAACCCATAAACCCGACTGAAAAGACAGGAACTGAACAGAAGATACGGACTCTTACGACGACTACTGGGACCTTCATCAAAACTTACAATACACAACAAACTCATTGTTTACAAAACCATAATCCGACCTATTTGGACTTACGGACTTGAACTCAGGGGAACAACTAAAACTTCTAACATACAGAGAATACAGGCATTCCAATCCAAAGTCCTCCGCAAAATAGTTGATGCTCCTTTCTGTTTCCAATAAAACTCTTCATAGTGACCTCAACATCCCTTTCGTTCAACAACTGGCAAAATCCCGCTTCCTAACCTTTCATTCCAAACTGTCCTTCCATCCCAATCCTAGAGCACAAACACTTTCCTCCCAAACTCACCCCAAAAACCCGCCTAGAAGGCTCAAGAGACATTGGCCTCGTGATCAATTAACTGAATAAGGACAAAACATTATTCTAAGTAGGAAGTGCCAGTATTGATTGGCTCCTTCCAAAAGTGTTATTATCTTTATTATTATTATGTTATTATCTTTATTATTATTGGGGGTTTTCTCCTCAGTCACCTGGGATAAATTCTTTCGGGGGCCGTTGCCAACCGAAAGAATTGTTTTTATTGATTTTTTTTGTTGATTTTTTACGGGCGTTCATTTAAAAATTTCCGAACCGTTCTGGCGGTATCAAGCAGTACCGCTTGTTGGGCACTTTTAATTAGATCCTCCGGCAGTTTCAAATGGTTATTTGCGGCAATCGTCGTTTTTGGAATGAGCCCGTTGGTCGAGATTATGACGGCTGTAATCCTTGCGGAATCCAATTTATACAAGTCTTTCAGCTCTATGGCCAACTCCTGATACTTGCGCAGTTTCTCGGCATATGATTTCCGGACATTCTCATCATTGGGGATTGCGAAATCAATAATATCGGCTGGGAGCGACTGAAACGCGCAGTTGCTTGGGGCTTTACGAACCCCCCTTCCCGAGTACAGTACACCGCACACATAACACACACAGTACACTAAACACTTACACTGACATAAGGTCACCTACAGTACACACCCCAGGGTCACCTTCCCTGGGTGCTATACCTGGCAGTAGGTATAAAATGCACAACCCATTAACAATGGTGAAAAGGAAAGAAAAAGCCTCGGACGAATCTGGAGTGAGGGCTGCTCCGGAGGGAACTGATTGTCAGCCCTCGACATCGGCAGGCAGTGCGAGCGGTGCCCCGATGCCGTATCGGCCCGTAAGACCTAGGCCAACGAAAACGGTTATGTTGAGCACCGAATCAGGTTCTGACTTGAGCTTGGAGGAGAGTGATTCTTCTCCCGCTCCTGTTAGACAAAGGCCAAGATCTACGCAGAAACGCATGAAATGGACCAAAGACATGCATATTGCAGTAATGCGAGCGTACTATCTGGTCACAAAATGTGAACATGAAAAGACGGATTATACAAGGCGAATCGAACAGTACTGGAAGGAATTACATCCTGATATACATTTGACTTCTCAAAACCTTGCAGATCGAGTAAGACATATTTTACGTACAGGTAAGATTCTGGAGGGTTTTGAGTTGGAAAGGATAAAGAATGAAGTCCGACAAAGCTCAGATGCAGGCAGCGGCGAAATATTAAATAGGAATGAAAGCCCTGTGAATGAAGTTGATGATACCGAGGCTGAAATCTTAGTGAGTGATGAAAATGTAAAGGATGATGATCAGGAACTTATTGCCACCCTTGAAGACCAATTCATTACAGAACATCTTTGCTATGCCGGCATTCCGTTCGACCACAGGCCAAGTGTCCCTCGCATCACTTACAGTAAAAAGGCTTTTAAAGCAGTAATGGCGATGAATAAAGTCCTAGAAGCGCACGTTGAATCAGTCAATGATATAGACAACGTACGCGATTTAATATACTCAGGAGCAAGAGCAGTTTGTTACTACTTAGACTGCGGGCGGGATAAAGAAGTTAATGCCGATGGAACGAAATCAAAATCAGATAAATCCCCACCTTGGAGGAAAAGATTAGAAAAGAAAATATCTGAACTTCGCTGCAGAATTGGTATTTTAACCAACTATGTGCGATGTCCGCAGTCTGCTAGTAACAAACTAAAAGCTAAAATTGATGAAATAATTGTGCTTCATATAGGAATGATTGATGAGGAACGCTTGATTGAATCATTATCTATGTATTTAGACAAGCAAAAACAGAAACTGGCTGTTTACGCAAACAGAATACGTAGGTACAATGAAGCGTTCCTCAGAAGGAAGCAAAATTCTCTTTTTAGCGCTCGAGAAAGGGACTTTTATCGCACCTTAATTAAAAGCAATAAAGACAAGGTAAGTGATGTAAATATTGAAATGGACAAGATGGTAGGCTATTGGGCAGACGTATGGGAAGTGCCCGTGTCCCATAGCAAGAATGTGGATTGGATGTCAAAAGTGCGAGAGCAAATAAAGAATGTTCCGCAAATGGAAAACAGCCAAATTCTTGTAGAAGACGTGACACAAGCGATTAAGAAGTTGCACAACTCAAGAGCTCCCGGGCGCGATGGCTTACAAAATTATTGGTTGAAGTATTTCACCAGCCTTCATGGAGCAATAGCACAGTGCTATCAAGACATTCTTGTAGGTCATATGCCAATTCCAGAAGATTTCGCTGAGGGAATCATTTATATGATTCCAAAGAAAATAAATGAGAACCTAGACCCAAAAGACTACAGACCAATAACATGCCTAAATGGTGTCTATAAACTCTTTACATCCATTATTGCATCAAAAATTCAAGATCATTTATATCAATATGAGTTACTAGCCCCAGAGCAGCTCGGCTGTAAACGTGGCTCTAAGGGATGTAAAGAGTTGTTGGTTTTAGATACATTTATCGCTTCTCAGGTCTCGGCGAAACAGCGAAATCTCTCGATGGCGTGGATAGACTACAAGAAGGCATTTGATTCAGTTCCTCACTCCTGGTTGGTCGAAGTATTAAATATATACAAGATTGCTGAAAATGTAACGGATCTGCTGTCACGTATGATGGCTACGTGGAAAACAAAGCTCAGCTTTAGAAAGGGCACAAATAGGATTGAAAGTGAACCAATGAAGATACAACGAGGAATATATCAAGGCGATAGCCTTAGTCCTTTATGGTTTTGTTTGTCCCTCAATCCAATGAGCCAGTTACTTCGTGACAGTGGATTTGGTTACCAGCTAACTGTAAATAATCCCGACACCAGGATAAGCCACAGTCTATTTATGGATGACCTTAAGTTGTACGCAAAGAATCCTGTCCAGCTACAAAGCATGACGGATATTGTTCAAGATTTTAGTAGCACCATCGGCATGACGTTTGGTATTGACAAGTGTGCCGTACTGCATGTTTCAAAAGGGCAATCAGTTTTGACCAATAACATTGCGTTAGCTGATGGTGATACTATCCGTGAACTCGAGGAGGATGAGTCGTACAGGTATCTTGGCGTACAACAACATCTGAAAATAGCCAAAAGAGAAGTAAAAGAGGAACTGAAGGCTGTGCTTCTTAAACGCTTGCGTCTGATTTTAAAAAGCTATCTACATGGCTGGCAGAAAATAAAGGCAATTAATACATGGGCAATATCATCACTGATTTACAGCTTCGGAGTCATCAAATGGTCGGATACATCGTTACAAGAACTGGATCGTCTCATACGAACAGAGATGACTAAGGCACGTATGCACCACCCCAAAACGTCAATTGAAAGGCTGTATTTACCCAGGAATAAAGGAGGACGAGGTCTCGCAAATATTCAAGACTTATGTCGCTCCCAGGAAATTAACCTGAGGAGCTACATAATGGCAAGCGAGAATCGTCTTTTCAAGGAAATGGTCAAACTGGACGAAAATTATACAGCCTTAAAATTGAAAACAAGCAACTGGCCGGAAATTACGACAGAATCGGATCGCCTTGGCTCGTGGCTAAAGAAAGTGTTACACGGGCGATACCATAATCGGTTATTTGATCCGGAGGTGGTGCTCTCATGGTCGGTAGCGTGGTTGACTTCTGGAAGGCTATTCCCCGAAACAGAGGGGTTTGTAATAGCCATCCAGGATCAAGTAATAGCAACAAGATCCTATCGACGTCACGTTTTGAAGGATGTCAACATCTCTGACAAATGTAGACTTTGTAACAAAACGTATGAGTCGATCCAGCACATTACGGGGGGCTGTGAGATTCTTGCGGGATCCGATTATCTTCAGCGGCACAATAACGTGGCCAAAATATATCATCAAGCACTCGCAGAAAAATATGGTATGTTGGATGGTGTGGTCCCTTATTACCGCTACGTCCCAAATAGACTTTTGGAGAAAGGTACAATTAAAATGTATTGGGACGAAGCAATGTTAACGGACCGTACTGTCCATCACAATAAACCAGACATTCTTATCATTGACAAGGGAAGTAAGACAGCTTACTTATCTTTATTATTATTGTGTTATTATTTTTATTATTATTATTATTTCCTATTCATTGTTTTTGTTTGTTTTGTTTTTTATGTACTTTTTCTTTCTTTTTTTATTTTATTTTTATTTATTTGCTTATTTGTTTTTTATTTCTTTTGTATTTCAACTCAATTTTTGTATATATTCATTATTTATATTTGAGAGCAAACTTAACTAATGTACTCTCCAAATGTAGAGATGTTAAATAAACGTATTACTAAAAAAAAAAAAAAAAAAAAAAAAAAAAAAAAAAAAAAAAAAAAAAAAAAAAAAACTTGATTTTCTTAAAAAAATCTCTCAGCCAAATAGTAGTGTCTGGCAGCTGGCAGCGCTGTGCAGGTAGTTCCAGCGTTTTACAGTTAGATTACTTCTCATATCTTTAACACTGTGAGCAGTTGTAAAAATGTTGATTGTAGAAAAGTAACCGATTTATAAAAGATTCTTATAAACATGAATTCATTACTTTTTACATCTTACAGCCTTTTCCGGGACATTCTGCCGTGACGAAGCACGGGTATTCAGCTAGTATATATATATATATATATATATATATATATATATATATATATATATATATATATATATATATATACAAATTTGAACCCCCGTTATATTCGGTCTCTAGGGGTTCTAGTCAGCAATTTCTAGTCAGAATTTTCTAGTCAGCACTTCCGGATTGTTTCATGAGATCAACCTTATAAGCGGGGTCCTCCCTATGGAGGGAGGGAGGAACCGCGCTCCTGATAAGGAAATTATTTAGAGTGCTAAGATAGCAGGGCCCATTTTATCAATCTACAAAAGCAAAAATAACGTATGTTAAGATACATAATTTTTCGTCGTTGGTACTACGATAAGGAATATATAATTATTTTTCATTAAGAGGAGATCGTTGACCGTTGATCATGCGAAGGTATGGATTGTCGGGGTTCTAAAAGTGAAAATGGTTTTATTGTGGCTGACGTTTCGGCTAGAAATTCAAGCCTTCATCAAGGCGATGAGAAGATTGAGAACTATACCTCACAGATGCGGGATCATTTCTGAAATGAAACTATCCCGCATAATTTTACTGTTTGTAATTAGAATGGTAATTTTTCAAGACCGCAGTACTTGAATTCTATTTCCTGTTTGAACAAGTGGCTTTCCTTCGAACAGGGAGGAGTAAACACGCTAAAAGTCCCAAATGTTACCTTCATAAACCAACACTCTTCAGGAAACACTCCAAACGACTAAGTTTATTATTTTACATAGCGATGCAACTTTTAATGTTTAATTATTTAATAATGAATGAAATTCTTAATAATATACTTATTCAACTTCAAATATTGCCAAGGTCAGGAGAGATCTTGAGCCAGCATTCTCGTTCCGGCTCTTTGGCGATAAGAGATCATCAAAGGACCCGAGCCGTGAGACTGTTGATAGTGTTATCTATTGAATATCTATAGGCTGCAATCCTAGTAACCTGCGTTATTTTTGCGCGTTTCCATGACGTTTTTTGGAACTTGGGATAGATATAGTTAGTATTTTTCCGGATCTACTATAATAGGCTCTATTTCCTCGACTAATCATCCCAAATAAATCTAAGAACGATTGGGTATCTCAAATTAAACCAATTTTTCATAATATCTGGCTAACCCAAAATCCAAACATTATTGAGGAAAATTTAATGGCGCTAATAATTTACTATATATGTATTTGTCAAATACCACTCATTCACTCACTGACCTGTCATTGCCCAGGCCAAACCTCTTGAAAGAAAAATTGGAAATTTTGCATGGACTGTTGAAGTTTTTTTGATATTCAATTTTCTAAGTATTTTTAGAGGGGTTTGAATTTTTAGTTGGTTAGAGCAGGCAAGCCTAGGCAGCATGCGTTGCTTGGACGATAACAGAACAGCTGTTACCGTACTGTGTCTATTTCATAATATTATTTTTATTTTCGCTTCATTTCAACTATGATTGCAGACCTTGATTTACTGGAAATAAACTGAGTTTGTCCCTCATAGAGTTTACGCTATACCTGGTGATGGTCCATCCGAGGTATCCCGAACCCTTGCCCAGCCTCCTCACCATCAGCATCCCCAGTCAGAACTCTTCTTGGCAATGCTCGCAAATGTAATGGGTGTTTCCAAATGGCATCTTGGAAACATATATTTTTTTAAAATTTTAACGTCCATTTATTATTGACAACGAATTTTTATCCGTACTGGTTAAACTTCTGCTACTAGTAACCTATAAAAACTGGACCGCCCCTGTGTCAAGAAAAGTTATACTGTGATTACTAACCAATTGGTGAATAACTTATAGTATGACGGGAACCGTGATATAATAAACTGTACACAATTATTTAGTAGCGTTAATTTTGATGATACATTATTTAACGCAATAAAATAACTACTTATCTGCCGTGGCGAAGCGCGGGTTGTCAGCTAGTTAAATATAAAGAAAATCTAGTAAGTAATGATTTTTCAAAAGAAGAAAACTCAAACTTCAGGTATTTCTATAAAAAATCATCGAATATTTCCCGGCGTTTCTCAAAGCTATTTACTAATAATTCTCCAACTCAGAACATTCAACAAATATGCCATCAGATTCACCTCCAAGTCCATCAAATACACCATCAACCCCAGACTCTTGTGCACTCTATGTAATATGCCATCAGATTCACCTCCAAGTCCATCAAATACACCATCAACCCCAGACTCTTGTGCACTCTATGTAATGTGAAGAATCACATAACACATCTTACTCTACATTCTATCCGACAAACATTTTTCCCATCAATCATTCCATCCACTGAAGAAAAGGCACTTCTTGCAATTCTTAATAGCAAACACAGAGAAACGTTCAAAGCAAAAGAAACAACAATTTCGAGATTTCAAGTACTAATAGGCTCCAGTACAGCATATATTTTTACTGTTTATTAAAAAAGCACTAGCGTATATAGAAAATAATTCAGGGGGGAGGGGGCTAGGAGCCCTAGGCATTTGGGGCGTAGGGAAAATTTTGAATATTTTAGTCTAAAAAGGTGAGTTTTAAGGTTATCTGGACACCTAGTAGACCGGGTTAAATGTAGAAGATATTTTTCATTGTTATAGGCATTTTAGCGCGGTTCCTCCTTCCCCCATAGGAAGGAACCCCGCTTATAAGGTTGAAACAATCCGGAAGTGCCGACTAGAAAATTTCGCGTTTCTGAACCCCTAGAGACCGAAAATAACGGTGGTTCAAATTTGTGTATATATATATATATATATATATATATGTGTGTGTGTGTGTGTGTGTATATATATATACACACACATATATATATATATATATATATATATATATATATATATATTTGTCTTTTCGCTCATTTCTGGCTTCCCTAATGGACCGATTGTGATGAAATTTGGTACAAAAATCTTTCGTCTAATTTATAAGGTCAAGTTCGTTAACCAGCAAAATCCGCCTAGTGGAAGATGGCGTTTGGGGCGAAATTCGCGCAAAAAAAATCGTAACGCTTACGTTTTTGAGTTCATAAGCTTGTAAGTACTCGTTTTATAGGCTTCTTGGGCTAGGAAAACGAATGAAACCATTTTAACCATTTCGAGAAAACGGGAAATATAGTTTTTGAATACCGTTTTTGGTTTGGGTACTTAGAATCATGGGATTCAGTTGAAACATTTTCTGCATGTTCTACTTTCATTAAAACTAATATGTTGAAATTTTTGTTACGTTTGGAGTTTAGGAAGGGTTGGAATAAAATATTTTATTAACAGACATAAAAAGTTTTGGTAACTTTGTATACTTTCTTTAATATCTCGAAAAAGGTTGAGAATCTTGGGAAACGGAAGATGACCATTAGAAAGCTCACTAAATGCTCTACAAAAATGGTTCTGATGAAAGTTTTGATTAGGCGATGTCAATCGGAGAAATAAGTGCTTAAACTTTGAAGTAATTGATTTCGTTTATTCGAATAGTTCTTTTTGCCTGTTTTTATTCCTTGTTTTTTTTTTTTTTTTTTTAATTGCTTATAGTTGGATGATGTATTTGACAATAAAACAGATTAAGTAAAATAAGAAAAACAATTCATTGTTAGAAATATAGCTTGCCAAGAGAAAGAGATTTTTTTTTCTCTGTTTACCTTTGTTCTTAATTGTTTTTGTTTTTCTCGATTTGCCTTAGTTTTTAATATCTTGCTGTTATTTTGTTTGAATTTTTTTCTCAATAAAACATGACAAGTAATTGAGAAGCGGGTTTGTATTTTGAATTGACTTTGAGAGTCTTGCTTTAGATTGAGGAATTTCCGCTTCTAACCTGTGGGTGTTAACAGTTTTCATGAAAAAATAAAAAAAAAAGCGTAGTTCTATTTTAAACTTTCGAAATGACAATATGGATGAGAATGGATACGTCTTAAAATGACGCAGTTCCTGCAGAAAGAGAATGTTTAGACTCTGTGTAGGGTCAGACATTTGCCCGGGTCGAGCCACTAGGCAGGCTCAGGTAGGTTTTATTGCACTTCATAAATCAAGATGCATCCTAGGAGAGATGACAGATATTGTACCTGTAGGAAGTCATAAATCCAAATGCTATAGTAGAAATATAATTATATTTTGTGGTTGTATGTGGCGTAATACATTAAAAAATAACATAATAATACTTTCCCATTTTCTTGTACAATTTTATTTTGTTTAATTGCATTTAACAGTAAAATGAGTAGTTTAGTGTTTTTAATTGCATTTAACACTGAAATGGATATGTTAGTAAAGCAAGTTAAGTCAATTAGAAACAAATTCGTAGTAGAGTCTTCGTAGAGAGAAACTTGGGACGGCAGAAAGAGTAATTTTCGCTTAGAATAGTTTCTTGTGCCTTGCCGACAATCTTGCTTTTCTTTGGAATATATGTTTACATTAAGAATGATCTAAGCAAAGTAATAACTGTTTCTATTCTAAGTATACAAAATGACACTAGGGATATGAATGGGACCGCGCTAAGATGATGCAGTTCCTGCGAGTCGGACTTTTTTTACATGAAATGTTCCAAAAAAACAAAACAAAAAAAATCGCCCTTCTATACGCCCATGTACAAAAGTGGTAAAAATCGTCTTAGCGACTTCATTTTGACTATTCTACCAGATTGTAAGTTTGCCATGGGCGCTTTGCGACTCACACACCATTTCTAAACCTGTAGTTCTAACCCAGTTCCTCCTTTTATTACAAATCACAACTTCTTATTTTAATTAAAAGATTATAAATGAGGACCCCAGACGTCAAGGTTTTTAAGTGACATTTTGAAAAAAAAAAAAAAAAAAAAAAAAAAAATGAATGAATTAGATACAGTAATGGGTTGAACACCCGAAAGAGATCTTACTGATTTTCTTCACAGTTGCCGCCACCTAGCTTGTGTTCCCTTGACTATTGTCACTTTTATAATATGAAGTCCAAAAGCAAATTAAGGGGTCTATGTGCGGATTCTTCAATTCTTTTCATATTAATCATAAAGCGGATGATGTATCTATTATGTATCATCGATAATAAACAGCTAAGGACCTGAGGATTTGGTTAGTTTGATCGGAAATGTAAAAATTTAGATTTTGCTATTACCACATACGTTGAAGTTTAGTTTTTTACTTCGTCCCCGTGACCTCTGGGGTCCACAAATGAAATCAACTGAAAAATATTTTCAGACATGATATGAGTGCGCGAGTATTCAGTCCGACGCCGTCAATACGCCTCTGTAGCGCAATATGTGTTTTTTTTTTATTATTACAAAATACCTAATTTTTAATTGCATTTACTCGAAAGGTCCTAAAAATAATAGTACATAACTTGTCCGACAAATTTTCAGTCCGACAACCTTAATATGAGAACCTACATTTAAAAGAACACACGTGGTGAAATTTCTCATTAAATCTCCAGATACTTCATTGAATTGGGAATTTTCGAACCAGATAATAATGGAGGCTCCATGGCCGGGAGAACTAAGGTGTATGCAGTCCGTGCCTAAAGTCGTGTGGGTTCGATTCCCACTAGGGCTGGTGGCTTTTCTTTCCGAAAAAAAGTCATTTCTGGGCTAGAAAAGGGTAATAGCCTGAATAACTCGTCCACAACTTTGACATCCGTATAAGCTGGCGTAACAATTAAAAAAAAAATAATAATGATTTTCATAAATTGTCAAAAAAGCAAGCCATAAGTTGATTACGTTACCGTTGATGGTGGCGAGGAGAAGTGTTAAATAGATTCCTGTGATGGTCCACATAGCTGACTGGCCAGAGCTGGACTGAGCGATGTGTTATGTTAGGACTCATGACGAGCTCATGAGGGTGGTGGGGAGATCAAACCGACCAATTAAGACCCCACTGGTCGCCCAGAGGTCGTTTGAGGGGTCAGCTTGCAAGAAGTTTGGAAAGGTGCTGAGAGCATATTTCTTATCAGTTATCAAATTTCGACATTTTTATCGCCGTCTGGATTCTTCCCTGGAAGATACACGCTTCAAATAAAACAAGCTATAATTAAATGGCCGATGAGGATGCGACTGAGACTCGTCATGTACTTCCTATGCTTAAGTAAAGGATGATGAATCAGACTCATCGTCATGTCGATGTTTTGTATAAGTTACAAACTTCTGCTCAGACTCTTCATTTAATTCTTTTGCCAAATTTAATCATGTTTGTATTTATGAATTTCAAACATGCAGAAATGTTTTTAACTGAATCCCATGATTCTAAGTACCCAAACCAAAAACGCATTTCAACAACTACTTTGGCACTTTTCACAAAAACGGTTAAAGCTTTCGCCTTAAAAACGGTTTCATTCGTTTTCCTAGGCCAAGGAGCCTATAAAACGAGTACTTGCAAGCATATGAAGTAAGCGCAACGATTTTTTTCGCACGAATTTCGCTTTAACGATGGTTAACGATCTTGGCCTTTCAAATTAGACGAAAGATTTATGTACCAAATTTCATTAAAATCGGACCATTTTTGAGCCATCCAGAGCGCGAAGAGACAAATATATATATATATATATATATATATATATATATATATATATATATATATATGTTGTTTTTGTTTTTCTCGTTTTGTTTAGGTATTAGATTTTTAATTGTTAATCTATTATGCTTCAGTTTGTTTGTTGTTGTTTCTTTTAATTATTAATTTGTGATCTAGTCTGTGATAGTTGTTAAACCTTAGTAAATGTTAGAGTATGACTTTGGGTTTGGTATGGCTCATGTAGTTAATAATATAAGTTAACAATTGTGTGTACCTGTTGTTTTTGTTGGTGGTCGTTTCTTGTTTATAGGTCTATTTTATTATTTTTTTTTTTTGTTTATTTTAATTAAACGTTGTTGTTTTATTTATTTTTTTCCCTCCTTAACGGACATATGGTCTGATTTTCCTTATCCAAAGGGTACAATCCTAATTTATGTTTTTATTTTTAATATATATTTCTTGTAATATTTGATGATATTTAGTTATTAAGGGTTTTTAATTATATTTTGTAATGCAGACTAGAAAGATGACTGCTGACTCGGTCAGGACTGGCCGTTTATCTACTGATAGGTCATCTCCTCGTGAACAGAGGAGGACAACGAAGAGGAATGGGGAGATGGTTAATAAACAGAGTCCAAGGGTTGGAGTAGTGAAGGTGGATAGGAAGGATAGGAGTAAGACCGGCCAATATAAGGAAGGGAAGCAAGCCACCTCAAAGTCGGCTGTAGGAACCGTGGAGGACAAAAGTCCGGGGGTTAATAGTCGCAATGTTTCGAGTCCATTGAAGGGAGTTGTTAAGAGTCCTTCTAGGCAGGGTGCATCCTGTAGGGGGCTATTGAGTCCCCAAGAGAAATTATTAATTAATTTAATTAATTAATTAATTAGAGAGATTAGGAATTATCTGGAGGCTTTCGTCTCCCTGGTGGCAGGTCTTATCGATGCTCGATTGGAGGCTGCTAGGGTGGCGATTGATTCCAAGGGAAGTGAAAGGACGGCCTCCACTACTCCTGTGGCATCGTGTTCGGCCGCTGGTAGGTCAGGGGGGTCTCGGAATGATCGCTGGAGGAGGGGTGAGTTGCGGCCGGGGGGCTATGTCTTCTTCAGTTCCCATGAAAAACCATACCCCTTTATCGGAGGATCGTATCCCACAGGGACCGGGTGGCACGGTGTATATTGATCCCAAGAATAATAGCCACTACAAAGATCTAGAGGAATTAAAAAAAGACGTGCTGAAAGCCCTCGTCCCATCAAGAAAAGGCCACCAGCTCCGGAGAGTCATTAAGACCAGGAGCGGAGGAATCATAATAGAAAGCGGGCGGGGAGGGGAAAGGCGAAGAATCCTGGGTGATGTTGATTTACTCGCATTGAGGGTAAATATTAAAGAAAGGCCAATGCTGACACCCAGGCTTATTGCCACGCCCCGAGGACCGTGGAGGGTAAGAACCTGGTCCTGCCTACCCTAATAGAATGTTTGCTGAGGCAAAACTTCGGTGGTGAAGTGGGTCTCAACACCGAGGTTAAACTGTTATATAGAACGGGCCAGAAGACTGTTGAGTCTTGTAATCTGGTTTTAGAAGTTAACTCTCGACTGAGGGCCCTACTACTTAAATCTGGTGGGGTATACCTCGGCAGCAACTTTTGCGTGGTTGGCGACCATGTTGAAACTAGCAGATGCTACAAGTGTCAAAGGTTTGGTAATATTTCGAGAACGTGTGAACAGAAAGTTCACACCTGTGGGCATTGCGGAGCGAGTGGTCATTGCTATATAGAGTGCACCAAGAATAGTGACCCTCCATGTTGTCCGAACTGTAAGAGAGCAGGTCTTAGGGACACTATGCATAGCAGGGTCTGTCCCACGTATCAAGCTGCCCTCGGACGCATTCGTAAAAGGACTGATTATGGATTTTAACTTCGAGATACGAATGTGTAGAACCTGTGGTCGAGAGTTCAGGAAGCACAGAAGTCCAGGTCAGCATGTAACTCGTGCTCACCCGGAAGTCCACAATAGAGCAATCCGTATTCCCAAAATGCCCCGATGGAGTGAGGAAGAGTTGCGTCTTCTGGCACAGCGTGGGGCAGAGTATAGATCAAGGGGGCTCGTTATTACTAATGAAAGCCTTGTACATGGCCTGCTCGATAGAACAGCTGGGGCAACGCAACGAGTAAGGCCTACTCCGCGTTATCGGGAATTCCTTCGTGAGGCAATGAATGAGTGGAATAGACAGGAGCCTTGACAGCCTGCGCAAGTGGTGGAGGTGGTCGGTCCTAGTGGTAGAGAGCTTTTTTGTGAAGTGGCTGCAGAGCAGGCGAGTGGCCTTCGTGGCCTTGATATAAATCTTGCGTCACTAGTCGAGGAAGCCAGAGAAGGGCTCGAAGTCACGGACCGACTGTGCGTTTGGCTCCAGGCGCGCTTTCCCGAATGGGGCAATACCTCGTTCGAGAGGAGTGGACAGCCTGGGGGCCCACGACCCCTTCCATTTAATGCTAGACATCGCCCTCAATTAGAGTACCAGCGCATACAAAAACTTTGGAAGACTAATAGGAGTAGGGCGGTAAAGGAGATATTGGAAGGAGGTCCTCTAGAGCGCAGGCATTCGTTAGACGAAATGGAGAATTACTGGCGCCCGGTTATGGAGAGTCCCTCTCGGCCATTTGATTAGGAAGATTTGCCACCGGGAGCTATATAGATCACCACAATATGGACGCCTGTCGAAGTGGAGGAGATCCAAACGAATAAGATAGATAGATCCTCTGCACCAGGTCCGGATGCAAGCCTCTGATTGGGAGTCTGTTCCCTCTAAGGCTCGTGCAGTGTTTTATAACCTATATTTACTAGGGGGCAGGTTTATCCCTGAAATCATTGGTGCAAGGACTGTCTTTATCCCTAAGAATAAGTTTCCAGAGACGCCTGGCAATTACAGCCCTATCACTGTGGCGTCTGTAGCTCTCAGACAACTTCACAAGATATTGGCTGCACGTCTGAGAGCGTTGGATCTCCAGGAGACAGACCAGAGGGCGTTCATAGCAGCCGACGGAACTGCGGAGAACAGTGTAGTCTTGGATGCGGTGCTCAGGGAGGCTCGGCGTTGTCGCCGTGAGGTACACCTTCCTGGACATTGCTAAGGCTTTCGATAGTATTAGTCACTCAGCTTTACGAGCCGCCATCATCCGCAAAGGCCTACCATCAGGATTCGTTGAATACGTGATGGGGTGTACGGTGAAGGGTTTACCCGGATTACCGATGGTCGGAGGTGGACGGACCAAGTTGTAAGCGGAAGGGGGATTAGGCAGGGGGATCCTTTGTCTCCGTGCTTCTTCAACCTTGCGATGGATTGGGTCCTCCAGGCGGTTCCAAGCCAGGTGGAATATACTCTGGACGGAGTGAGTATTAGCTATCTAGCCTTTGCCGATGACTTGGTCCTGGTGACGTCCTCGGTGGCTGGCATGCGGGGTGCACTTGCAGCGGTTGGAGCACCCATCGCCAAACTGGAGATGGAGCTCAGCCCTAGTAAGTGCTGTGCCCTTTCGCTGGTACCAGCTGGGAGTGTGACCAGGGTCAAGGTAGTTGAAGACGCACTGTTTACCGTTCGAGGAGCCCCGGTGAGGCAGATGCAGTTCCGTGACTCAGTTAAGTACCTGGGAGTCACCTATAGGAATCATGGAACCGAGAGGCCTGACGAGGAAATAGAAACAAAGCTTTTGAGAATAGGAAATGCTCCGCTCAAGCCGCAGAAGAGGTTGACCACCGTTAGGTATCACCTTCTTCCGCGATACGTGCACAAGCTGGTACTTGGTGGCTCCACCCGCGAAGCATTAAGGAAGTTTGATATAAAGGTTGAGCCGCGTTGAGGAGGTGGCTGAGATTGCCTATGGATATACCAGTTGGGAATTTCCATGCTTCGTGCACGGATGGAGGCTTGGGTGCGCCTTGCATGGGCGTCCTGGTGCCGGCTCTGACTATAGGCCGTCTGTCTAGAATGGAATGGTCTGGTCTGGTCTGGCGGAAGGGCGGCTTATGGTTCGGCAGACGTGGGAAAAGGCTGCGGAGAGCGAGGGAGGCCCTGGCCAGGCAGGGCTTAATAGATGAAGACGCTTGGTGCCCTGAAGTTAGGAAGCGCTGGTGGGCAGAAAGGCTCCATTCGTCCAACGACGGAGCAGGATTAAATGAATCTTCTGCTTGTAAGGCCTCGACACATTGGCTCAATGATGGACCTGGAACCACTTCTGGGAGGGACTTCATCCAGTATGTTCGTACCCACATAAATGCTCTGCCGACCACCGTGAGAACGACAAGAGGCCGGATTCTTACATGCAGGGCGGGTTGCCTTGAAGATGAGTCCGGCTCTCATGCTGTTCAGCAGTGCTATGTTTCACGGGGAGGTAGTTGTTTGAGGCACGATACTGTGGTGGATGTACTGGGTGAAGCCTTAGCTGCGAGGGGGTACGAGGTACACCTCGTGACAGTCCTGAGAGCCGATGGCCGACGTTGGAAACCCGACATAATTGTGGCAAAAGAGGGTAAGGTGATGATTGTGGACGCACAGATTGTGAATGGGAATTCCTCTGATCTGAACTCGCTGCACCGGGCGAAGTGTCGGAAGTATGGTAGTAGTGGGGCGAATGTTTGGCGTGCCTGTCACCGACGTGGAGGTAACGTCCATTGAGCTGGAGGGGTGTGTGGAGCAGTGCTTCTGCCAAGAGTTAAAGGCAGTTTGGTGTCCCGATGGGAGCGCTGAGGAGCATTACCTTGCGTGTATTAAAGGGCTCCTGCATCATCTTCAGTCGATGGAGGACACTCCTCGCCGGTGCGGGCTGTTGAGGATCGCCAGGTTTTTTTGTTAATTTATCTATTTGTTTTACTTGTTTATATTTTAATTTGGGGTGTGGGTATGTCTGTGGTTGTTATATTTGACTGCACCACGTCAATATCTCCATCGAGTGCTCTGGTCTAGCGGGTGAAGTGTTCGTGTTCAAAGTGCGGCATTATCTTAATATTGTTATATTGATCATTTTTATTGTTAGTCTTTCTTTTCTATTATTTAATTTATTTATTTTTTTTTATTTTTTATCTATCTGGTTATATTTGTAATAATTATATTAATTTATATTATTATATCATCAGATATACTGATTTGTAAGGCTTATTTTTTAGTGTTATTTTTTGTATATTATTTTATTTTATTTATTTAATTATTTTTGTGCCTTCTTATATTCGTCATGAGGTACTCTGAAGACTGATGAGGACATATTATTGATTTAGGTCTCCCAGCAACTAGGCTTGTGTTGTTTTCAAGCCTAAATAACGAGGGTGAAGGAGACACCCAATTGTTAATTGACTTATTGTATTCTTGAATAATAGTAACAATTGTGTGTATGTATTGTATCCCCTAATAAATAAAAATAAAAAAATATATGTATATATATATATATATATATATATATATATATACATACAAATTTCATCCACTGTTATTTTCGGTCTCTGAAACGCAAAATTTTCTAGTCGGCACTTCCGGATTGTTTCATGAGGTCAACCTTATAAGCGGGGTTCCTCCCTATGAAAGGAGGGAGGAACCGCGCTAAAAAGGAAGACAATATTTTATTGCACTTATTTTATTGTTAAAAAATTGATACTAACCAGGAAGTCCAAAGTGTGTAAGTTGGTTTAAAAATAGTAGCATGAACTTTTTATAATATTTACCTTGAATTAATCTTATTGTTCTAAATAATTTATAAGAGTTTCTAAGTACTCAAACACGTATAGTCTTATTCAGAATAACCGTAATAAAAGCAGATAAATTATCAATGAAAGGTCGTTTTTTTTTGCGTGCGTTTTCTTTCTCAATAGGGAGAAACCCGCTCAAAGAAGAACAAACTTTACGTTTTAGAACCCATTGATCACGAATATAATATATTCATATATATACAGGGTAACCCGCATTGAGATGTCATAACTTTAGGGGTTTATTCTGCATATCATTTGTAGTTCAGGGGCTACTCAAAGGAGATACTCAAACTTTTGTCTTTTTTAAAAACTACTGACTTTTTTTAAAGAAAAAACTGAGTTTTTGGAAGTTGTGATCAATGTATCGTAAATAAAAACAACATTTTTAGAATCTACATTAAATTTCCAATGAAAAACATCCGTTATTGAAATATTACCATGTAAATTAAGAGCTATATTAAAATCCATATTGGTGAGAATGTTTAATATTAGTTTTTATTAAATTGTTCAATATTTTCTTAATCAGCTATTATTAGACCCAGAGGTTTGCCTCCGCCTCAAAATTATTATTCAATAGTAAGGGTTTACTATTATTTAATAAGCTTCAAAATGCTACGTAGTTCGTAGTTTAAGAAAAAAAAAAAAATCTAATTCAATCTACTTTTTTCTGATTTCTAAGTCAAAACCAATAAATGTGATTTAGCATGAAGGGGCCATTCTGAACAAGTTCTTTAATTTCACACGATGATGGCAATATCCCATCCTTCCCAAACTACATGACGTTTATTACACAAGCCCTTCTACCAAATATTAACTCACTCTGGTTTCAAATGGATGGTTGCCCAGCTTTAAATGTATATCTTTCGCTTTTTATCTACAGGGGAGTTTATACAATTTCAAATTATCGTAATGTATAACCCAGTTAACTTATAAGAAGAAATTTTATTAAATAGAATAGAATTAATATTACAAATAAAATAAAATAAGACCCTCAAGGCATAACCATATAATACATGTATTCATTGTGTTTACAATAATGGTAATTATTTCCAATAAGTTCTTCTGAATTATTTCACCATTGCTTCCAAAGTGTCCCCCTACCCTTATCAGAACAAATATTGTATGTACGTAGTGTGGAAACCATCTATTATCAGCTGGGCAACCATCCATTTGAAACCAGAGTGAGTTAATATTTGGTAGAAGGCTTGTTAAATAGTCGCACTTTTCATGAAGTGTTTTATGCACCCTGAAATTATGTACCTCATAGGTAGATAAGAAGGTTAATATGTGTTTCCTGGACATACCTTGGTGCACCGGGTACTAAGCATAGGGGAAAGGTGCAAAACAATATTGCCCAAAAGTAGAGTTTTATTCAGAAGCAAATTAAGGCAATTTTAAAATTAATAATAAATAAGGCAGGCACTTTTAAGGAGGTTAAAATGTAAATTTAAAAGAAAAAAAAATTACCTAGTTTTTATTTTTAATATTTAATGAAGTGCTTTATTCACGCTGCGATTTAAACAGCGTCTTCAGTAAACATATTTGAAAATAATTACAAAAGGGCAGACACTTTTGTGAGGTTTAATTATCAGGAAACATAAAAATAAATGTTGCCTATGATAGACTGTACTACACTGCGCGTAACCGTAACAGTGCATGAGACGACCGCGCAGTGTTGGTTGTTTTCTGTGCTCTCATTGGTTCTTGCTCACATGATCTTGTACAGCTGTTCCGGTTTTAATGGCAGCGCGAATAAAACTCTCATTTAATATTAGAATAAAAACAATTAATTTTTTTTTTTTTACGTGTTATACCCCTTAAAAGTGTCTGCCATATTTATTATTCATTGTAAAATTGTGTTAATTTTACATTAAAGATAGTTGGCTTCTGAATAAAACTCTATTTTTGGGAAATTTATTTTTTGCACCTTTCCCCTGTGCCCAGTACCTGGTGCACCAAGATATGTCCAGGACACACATATTTACCTTCTTATCTACTCAAGAGGTATATTATAGCAAATTTCAAGGTATGTATGTTTATATATATATATATATATATATATATATATATATATATATATATATATATATAGAGAGAGAGAGAGAGAGAGAGAGAGAGAGAGAGAGAGAGAGAGAGACGGTTGATTCAGTTGAAACTTGTTCCAGACTTCTGATTCATCTAATTTGAGATATTTTAATTTTGGTTGCGCTTGGAATAAGGAAAGTATTAGAAAAAAATAATTATTAATGAGGCGTAGATAGTTAGACGTCAGGGAATAGTTGGTTTTCGGCTAGGAAAACATCAATAAGAATTATTTGAAAATCTATATTCAGACAGTTTTGGCATGCTCTGTTGCAGTCTTCTTCTGCAGTTCATGTACCGAGTGTTAAAGAATACCAAAGGTAGCATTTAGGTGGTCATGGTGGAATTATAGCTATTACTGAAGTTCTGAGGCCCAGTGGCCGTGAGTGTGAGTGTTAAGGCGTGAACATTTAACACTCCGTGCCATAGGTCGTGGGTTCGATTCCCACTATGTGGTGGTGGCTTTTCTTTCGAAAAAAGAAAAGGCATCAGCCCTATTCTGACTAGAAAAGGGTGCTAACCTATAGATAATCCGTCCCAAAATTCGTAGTTAATAATGGTGGACGTTAAAATTTAAATTTAAATAAAATAAAGTTCTGAATATAGATGTTCACAAAAAGCTTATAGATCAGTCCCGTAACAGGCCAGAAGAGCCCAAAGAGGCAGATAATGTCGAGGCATCTGATTCTCAACCATCTGGCACACCAGGGAGATAGTGGGGTTAGTACTATGCTTCGGCCGCCTGATATTCCCTTTTTCAGGTACCCATAAATAAATTAATTAAAGTTTAGATAGGGAACGTTTCTTCCAGATTTTATTAGTGTGTTAATATCCCCCCCCAAATTATCGATACCTATTCTAAATGACACTTCAGATAAGAATTATGGAATGCGCTAAGATGAAGCAGTTCCTGCGAGGCGGAATTTTCTTTTTAGTTTTTGCGAGACCTCTGCAATGCATACGTCATCGTGTTTTGGAAATCATGTGCTAAACCATTTTTATACCCCGCCAAAGAGTTTCTATTTTAGTTCAAGCTGTGATGTAATGGAAGTATTACCGCACCAGGCCTACATTGAAACTGCTTGTCAGTGCGATTCGATAAATGCGTTAAGCAATATCACGAAGAGCATCTTAAATTTCTGCTACGAACACCCAGAAACACCAAAAACTTTAACATAAGTATTTAATTAAAGATCCAAAGCCTCCCACATGAAACGTTTTAGTAGGAAATGAATAAGACTTCCAAATGGTCAGCCTCCACTTACCACAAAGTATTTAACGTTTTCGAAATATTTTTATCACAATATGAAAAGTCCCAACTTGCACATGTATATCTAATAAATAAAGTTCTCGTGTCACAGTTTTAGTGTTTATACTCCTCTGAAACGGCTTAACCGATTTTAATGAAATTTAATATGTATATTCAGTAGGTCTGAGAATAGGTTTATAACTAGTTTTTATACCCCTAAGTGATAAGGGGGGCCCTCCCCAAAAAATATTTTTTTATTTTTTCGACCACGTATTTTTTTTATGATTTAGCATGAAAACATACATACAACGCTAAATTTTCATCCTTCTACCACCAATTCCCATTTTATAATAACGATATTAGTACTTTAATTATAATAAATACATTTTAATTATAAAATGTAGTGTTATACAACATATGAGGAGCTTGGTATCAAAGTTGGACAACTCCATTTTTTCAGTTTTGAGATTTTGGTCGATTCTTAAGGAGCTTTTTATGCTGCATTTGGTTTTACGACTGTTTTGTATTATAAACAGACAGAAAATAGGTAAAATAGCGTTTATTTGCACCGTTCAGAATCAAAATATGGACAATTCCAGCATAGTTTGGTTTCAAAAAATGACAACTCCTTCAGTAGCCAATGGCAAGCTTGCATTCATGCAATCTGCTCCCATCATGCACTGCAAATACATCATGGCTGAATGTAAATAGTTACTTGTAATAAGTGCATTTAGTGATGATTCTAATTAATATCTAGCTGTTATCCGGCACACTCTGGTTCCGAATGCCGGATTTTGGGACAAAACCTCTAGGTACTTGAATCTTTCTGATTTAGGTATCATTTTTGAAATATTTCTTCTGTGCCGAGTAGAATGAGACCACTTCCAATTCTTTAGAATAATTATTTTAAAAATAAACGGGTTTTATATAACAAAAAACAAAAAAAATTCATATTTTACTCAAATGGTAGAGATATCGTCGATACAAATGCAAAGGAACGATTGTGAAAAAATGCATCTTTCAGTGTCAATCTTTATAATTTCTGCTGGACTTATGTACGGAAAATTCTTGAATCTTACATCACTCTATTAAAGGGAAAGTATTCCACTATCAAAAGGTCAAATCTGCCGAATATTTGACTGTCCAAAAAAAAGTTATGAATAAATGCTTTTCCACTCTGAAAAGTGGTGATTTTCACATTCGATACTTTGCATTTGTAGCGACGAACTTCAATACATGTACTTTTAGGTAAAACTGTGCGAAGAGGATAGCGAAGTACCACAATTTTTCTAAACCGAATAAACTAAGGATAATTTAGTTTCATTACAGATATCTTTACAATCTATCTGCACAATCAAAGCGCGGTACGCCATACTACACCATAATTGACGTGGAAGAATATCATGAAGTCTTTGCGAAACATGGGCGAAAGAAAATTGTGGAAAGAGATTGGTTATTGGTTTGGTGGCTATTTAAAAGATCCAAGATCCACAGGAATATACTAGTATCTGGTGAGGTGGCATACAACACAAATATCGGTATATTTATGTCCATAACAAAGAAGGCCAATCACTTCTAGAACTTAATCCTGCTCCAATTCCCGTCGGCCCCAAGTAACTTGCAGATGTTAAGAATCTCTTGTCCAAGTACTTCGGAGATAATTGACAAGAAAGAGACCGTTTGCAGTGGTACCGAACATCACAGTACAGAGTGAAACTGCTAATGTTATCAACAGTGGACACTGTGAGTGTGTTGATTGCAGATTTTGATGAACTAGTTCATTCTAAAGTGTGAGAATAATTCAAAGATTTCAACTTTGTCAAACTGCATTTAAATATTTTTTTTCAAGTAATTTTTAACTATATGTTTTTTTTTATACATTAGACATAATTATATTATACTAGCTGTTATCCGGCGTGCCATGCTACACCTACTTTCTGCATATAGAAGAGCCTAAAAAAATTAGAAACCAAAAGAGTATTATTAAAATCAAATAACACGAACCTGTAACTGTTTCGAACCCGTGACCTCCCAACTTTTGAGTCCTAGATGACTTTGACCTAACCTATAACACCCCCCGTATCGAGACATACATGTATGCCAAGTTTGGTGAAAATCGGTCAAACGGAGTGGATTTTTATAAAAAAAAAAAAATAAATAAAAAAAAAAAAAAAAAAAAAAAAAAAAAAAAAAAAAAAACCAACAACAACATACAGACTGCAGCTGGTAGACGTTTTTGACTTGGCCTATGACAATCCTCAGTTTGATCAAAACCTATAGAACGGTTTTGATTTTATAGGGAACAAACATACAGACAGACAGCTGGTAGAGGTTTTTGACCTAGCTTACGGCACTCTCCAGATTAGGATCTACCTGTGTACCGAGTTTAGTCAAAATCGGACGAACGGCGTAGATTTTTATGATGTACAAACTTACTGACAGACAGTTATAAGACCTTTTTGACTTAGTCTACGACACTCCCCAGATTATGATCTACATGTGTACCGAGTTTAGTCAAAATCGGACGAACGGTGTGGAGACGGTATCGAGTTTATTCAAAATCGGACGAACGGTGCGGATTTGTATAAGGCACAAACATACAACCAGACAGCTGGTAGATTTTTTTGACCTAGCCTAGGAGATTTCCCGTATGAAGACCTACCTGTCTGCCAAGTTTGGTCTAAATCGGTCAAACGGTGTGGATTTGTGTAAGGAACAAACAAACAGACAAACAGAAAAACTGAGACACATGATTTTTATATATATAGATTAAAACACTCTCGTGCAATCGAATTCATATTTTTTTGGGGGGCTTCAAAAGAGGATAGGTTCAATTTTAAAATGGCTCCCTTTGGTTTCAAAAACAGACAACTCCATGCCTTGGTTTCAAACATGGACAACTCCACTATTTAAAGTGTAATTACGGCCTTAATACTCATATAATTTTGTAATGCCTTTGAGAATATGTTTCTGGGGCTTATAAGAATAACATATAACAAAAATCCCCATGATACTGACATCAATATAGTAGATATGGTTTTTTTGCCCCTCCTGTAAAAAAAGCAAAAGTGGAGTTGTCCAACATTGATACTAGGCTCCTCATATGATCTTTTGACAAATAGAAATATGCCTCCAGATTCTAACCTGTTCCTGAAGTTAATTCCAACATTCAATTCATGTTTCCAAATGACATCGTTCGGAGCAACGGAAATAGCAAGACATAATGCTGCAAATGGTCAACAAATTTAATTCAAAATTTAAAAATCCAAATTTCTCACAAAGTGGGATCATTGCTTCCAATGCAACACGAAGCACATCAATTTTTACAAATTTTTTACATACGTATATGGAAGGCGAAGACTCCGTAAACGCACTCGCCAATTGCGTGGATGCACTTTGGGGCTACATTAACCTAAATTCACGGTGTGCAAGGCGCATCGTCAGGAAGCTGGAAGATCTATTGAATGAGCAGAATGAATTGTTGAAATTATTTAAATCACACATGCACAAATTACAAAGTGACAATCGCGCATTGCCATCAATCATGATAGAGAACCATCTGGAGATTCAATGCACCTGTTGCTGTTGACGTTGCTGGAATCATGGTTGGCGACCGTACAGCTACGCGAGAAATCCTGATTCGAAGAAGAAATAATTATCTTGAAACCAATGCTGATACACACCTTTCATACGACGCTATCCAATATCCGCTAATATTCTGGAAGGGACATTGCATAAATATTAAAAAACGAGATCCCGCAACATTATTATTTCACTACCAAATTATTCACTAGAAACGATGTATATGGCAAAACAATGTTTGCCGTCTAATTAAAGTTTTAAACTAAACATATATTTAAATGTATAGAATTATCGAAAAAGACGGAATGTCAATAACACTACACCACACACTTTTTATTTTAACTTCCCTACATGTTTTGCACTTCAAAACACAACACATGCTTCAGCCTCAACTTGAGGAGGAGAAACTTCCAATAGCAGGTGACTAGCAGTCTAGACGAGGCCCTGGTAGTGGAAGGTTCTCCTCCTCAAGTCGAGGATGAAGTTATGTTTTAAAGTACCCCTAAAGAGGCACCAAAATGGTGCGAAACATGTAGGGAAGTTAAAATAAAAAAGTCCGATTCGCAGGAACTGCATCATCTTAGCGCGGTTCCGTTCTTATCCGAAGTGCGATTAGTAAAGGAATAGTACCAGCTATCGGCAGGTTTTGATCTTTCGTTAAAAATATAAAATAAAATATCAAACAGAAGGAAGCTTAAAGCGCCACATATGGAAACTGACAGTTTTCTAAGCGGATGGGACTCTCCCGTCATCGCGACGCTCACTCTAAGAAAACTCTATTACCAATATGATTCTTATTTTCTCAGCTTTAATGAAATACTCATTCCACCGTTAAATAAACTTAAAAAACAAAAGTGAAGTAAACAGTGACAAAAACCCGTTTAAAATAACAAAACTAAAAGTTTCGTAGTTTTAAGCACTTACTTCTCCGACTGATATTGCCCCATCGAAGTTTGCTTCAGAATCTTTTTTTTAGAGAATTTAGTAAGCTTTTGAATGGTTATATCGTACTTCCCACTGTTTTGAAGATATTAAGGGGGAAAAATGGTGCTAATACCTACCGATAGCTGCTATATTCCTTCACTAATCGCACTCGAGATAAGAACGGAACCGCGCTAAGATGATGCAGTTCCTGCGGGTTGGACTTTTTTTCAGACAAATTAATGTATTATGTTTATATTATAATATAAATATTATATTTGTAAGGAGAGCAAGTCACTTTAATTGCGGTGTAAAATATTGTCGCTAGCTAAATCTAAGTATTATATAAGCTCATAAGGAAAAAATGATGCTAATAGCTCAGATTTCGATACACCATAAAAGAAAAAAAAAAAGAAAAAAATAAGGACAATATACGAAGATTCCGAACCATTTCATGTCTTATACACAAATAAATTTGTTTAGGTATCTATTTAATACGAATAAAATAAGGTTATAATGAGCGATCCGCTGTGGCATACACCAAGTACTACCACCGTGTGGAGTGCAACTTGTATAGACCGGTACGTCAGTACCACTGTGGTATGTAAAGAGCGGCTGTTCTGATACTCGCAAAAATTAGAAATCCTACATTCCTAAAGTTGTTTGGAGGCTTATCTTTATGACTCTAGAAAGGGACTTACAGATGACGAGGGTACACTGGGGAGCTACCTGGGGACAGGGAAAATTCCCCCCACCCTAAGCCTCCTAGCTCCTCACCTTCGAATTCCTATGATTTTGTTCAATGAATTTAAACAAAAAAATTAATAAATAGATAAAAACTGATGAAAATAGGGAATACCAAAAACAATTCTAAAGAACGAAATCAACACCAGTACAGTAATCTAGATATTCATAGGGCATCTTCGAATTCCAAGATGCCGTTGAAACAAAATATTGTTTCTATTT
Organism: Gonocerus acuteangulatus; assembly: GCA_946811695.1. Lineage (NCBI taxonomy): Eukaryota > Metazoa > Arthropoda > Insecta > Hemiptera > Coreidae > Gonocerus > Gonocerus acuteangulatus. The sequence continues at coordinate 58,056,044 of OX328130.1, forward strand.
ATACGTATCCTGTTTTATTGACTAATACATTTGACTACTATAAGCAATCACAAAAATAACGAGCAGTGAAAAACACTGTAGGAAACACACAAAAGGATTCGTTCAAATAAACGAAATTACCTATGTTTTAAGCACTTATTTCTCCAAATATGACCATCCCATCGCAAATGTCTTCAAAGCATTTTTTGTAGAGAATTTAGTAACCTTTCGAATGGTAATCTTTTGCTTGCCAAGATTCCGAATCGTTTACGTGATATTAATGAAAATATACGAAGTTCCCAAAACTTTTCATGACTAAAAATGAAATATTTTATTTTAATCTTTCCTTTACTCCAAACGTAACCAAATTTTCAACATATTAGTTTTGATAAAATTCAAACATGCAGAAAATGTTTCAACTGAATCCCATGATTCTAAGTACCAAAATCAAAGACAAAAAGAACAGTTCGAAAAAGCGAAATCAATTACTTTAAAGTTTTAAGCACTTATTTCTCCGATTGACATCGCCTAATCAAAACATTCATCAGAACCTTTTTTGTAGAGCACTTAGTAAGCTTTCTAATGGTATTCTTCCGTTTACCAAGATTCTCAACCTTTTTCGAGATATTAAGGAAAGTATACAAAGTTACCAAAACGTTTTATGTATGTTAATAAAATATTTTATTCTAACCCTTCCTTAACTCCAAACGTAACGAAAAGTTTAACATGTTAGTTTTGATGAAATTCAAACATGCAAAAAATGTTTCAACTGAATCCCATGATTCTAAGTACCCAAACCAAAAACGGTATTCAAAAACTATTTTTCCAATTTTCTCGAAAACGGTTAAAGCTATCGCCTTGAAAATGGTTGCATTCGTTTTCCTAGCCCAAGAAGCCTATAAAACGAGGACTTACAAGCTTATGAACTCAAAAACGTAAGCGTTACGATTTTTTTGCGCAAATTTCGCCCTAAACGCCATCTTCCAGTGGACGGATTCTGCTGGTTAACGAACTTGACCTTTCAAATTGGACGACGGATTTTTGTACTAAATTTCATCACAATCGGACCATTAGGGAAGCCAGAAATGAGCGAACAGACAAATATATATATATATATATATATATATATATATATATATATATATATACAAATTTGAACCACCTTTCTTTTCGGTCTCTAGGGGTTCTGAAACGCGAAATTTTCTAGTCGGCACTTCCGGATTGTTTCATTGTATCAACCCTATAAGCGGGGTTCCTCCCTATGGGTGAGGGAGGAACCGCGTTAAAGTGTAAATGTTTGTGGTGTAGTGTTATTGGCCTTCCGCCTCTTTCGATAATTCTTTAGGTGTAAATATATGTTTAGTTTAAAACTTGGGTCTTTTTTACGCCAGTTACTTTTTAGAAAAACGTCATAATATTTTGTTACAATATTGTAACAGGTGTTGCTAGGCTACATAAAGTTTATACATGAAAGAGGTTATAGATTATAAGACACGTTGAAGTTGTGTTTGTTGTGCTGTGTTGAAGTTGTCAAATAATGAATTTGATTAAACTGAATCGTGTGTTAAAATCGGAAGAAGTAGCGTATAGAGCTATATCAATTTATTTAAACTAATTATGAGCTTAAACATCTGTTCTTCATAACTATTAACTTTTTTAATTTTAATTTTAACGTCCATTTATTATTAACTAAGAATTGTAGGATGGGTTATCTATAGGTTACCACCCTTTTCTAGCCAGGATAAGGGTGATGCCTTTCCTTTTTTCTAAAGAAAAGCCACCACCCCTAGTGGGAATCGAACCCACGACCTTTAGCACGGAGTGTTAAGTGCTCACGCCTTAACCCTCACGGCTACCGGGTCTCTACTATTAACTTAATGATACGATAAATAACTGTTAGTAATAAAAGTAACTGGCGTGGGTAAAGTAAAAAAGACCCTAAAACTTTGGTAAATGTGAAGACGAGGGTTCTAGGCACCGATTATTTCGAAATTTTCCACTGTATCGTATTTTGACGCACTAAACACGAATCCGTTAAAAAAAAAAAAAAAAAAAAAAAAAAAAAAAAAAAAAAAAAAAAAAAAAAAAAAAAAAAAAAAAAAAAAACTCGCTCTCAACTAGGAAAGAAGTTATGAAGCACTAAATTTCACTGATATTGAGGTTAAAGTTGCCGTAAACAGCGTATTTGTAAACATGCGCATGCGCAGACAACTTTTTGAAACAAAGAACTCTCATTTGAAATGTTGATAAACTACTTATAACCTCCATAACATCGGAATTCTATGCACAACAGAGAGTTGGATTAACTAGAGTTTTGATATCTTCTTGAGCGAGCGTAGCGAGCGGAAACGCATAGCACGTCTGCCCAAAAGTCGTCCTAGACATTCTTCTTAATATGCATGTTTATTAATACGCTGTTTACGACCACCTTTTAGCACTTTCCTCCGAAGGAAAGTCGCTATTGAGGTTGCACTCATGACGGAATTTTTGAAAAATGTCTTCGAATCTTTATCGATCCTACCTAGTAGACACCGAAAATGAGTCCAGTTAAAATTCATATATATATATATATATATATATATATATATATATATATATATATATATATATATATAGTTATATATATATATATATATATATATAGTTATATATGTGTCCGTTAACACGATACAGGCCAGAGTTTTTGTTTTTTAGCCACGAAACTTGGTATGTAGTATTCCCTCATCAAACGATTTAACGAGTTCGTTAACTAACAAAATCGGTCCATCCGGAGGGGGCGGGGGTTTACTCCGGACAGAAATTACTAATTTCCTTCTACCGGTCCTAATTTCTGTTGTATTGTTACGAAACTCTGTATACGTCCTGGCTATCTAAAAAGAAAGAAGTGTTGTAAAAATGAACTAAATCGGTCTATTGGAAGGGGGGGGGGGTGTTACTTTGTACTATGTTTGAATTGAATTCTCCCGGCAAACGTAGGTTCGCGAAACTCATCAAGATCAATAGATGAAAATGTGAAGCTTTGTGTATTTATTACGTTGTGTAGTACCACGCATGCACAAAACCCTGGAAGGAAATTAATTACAAAATTAATAATTAAAACAGCTGCTCTTAAAAAATGCAAAAGAGTAGAACTATTTATGTTTTTATTTTATTTATCTATATAGGTTATTTTAAGCAAATTATTCAGAAATGCATTCGACACTACCCAATTCTGAGGAAAGTGCTTAGTTATGCAGCTCCTGCGTGACGGACTTTTATAACCTCCATAACAATGAACTTTAGTCCTTCATAACTTCTTTCCTAGTTGAGAGCGAGTTCTTTTTTTAACGGATTCGTGCTTAGTGCATCAAAATACGCTATAGTGCAAAAATTCAAAATAATCGGTGCCTAGAACCCTCGTTTTCACATTTACCAAAACTTAATTAGGCGGTTTTCCCCATGGAGGGAGAGAGGAAATGCCATAAATAGGAAAAGTTGTATTCTAATAGAATAATTTTTTACCCAAGAATATTTTTGAATCTATGTTTAATGGCAGTTATAAATCACTTACGGGAGACAGTCGACATCATTATCAGCCTCACATTCAGCAGAAATTATATTTACTCGACGACCTGAGTTTATAGAGGATTACCTTCCAGTGTTTTCTCTCAAAGCGAGGTGCCCCCCCCCCACCAATTTCTATGACAATTCGCCAAGAGTGGGGTAATGGTTGGCTCAGTCTTCTGCAGATATCCGTTCGGGATGTTGTCCTGTCCCCGTTTCGACCAGAGGGTCTTCAATGTTGTTCACCTTGGAATCGGTTTTCTTATACTCTTCTCGGCGGATTTCACAGTCACCAATATGCAGGTAAGCAAGAATATAGTGTGCGATTTTGGGGAAAAACCTGTAGGTACTTGAATCTTTATTATTTTGGACGATAAACGGGTTTTATAGGACGAAACCCGTGAAAAAAACAGCAAGTATTCGATTTAAAAATGTCATATTTAACTCAGTAGGTAGAGATATGTATCCTTCCAAATGTATTTTCGAGTGCTGAGTTTAAAAAGTTTATTCCAATGGCCATCGCCACGTTGAATGTACCGGTTCCCGTAGATCACCGAAGTTAAGCAACGTCGGGCGTGCCCAGTACCTGAATGGGTGACCAACCACGTGGTGTTGGCATTATAGAAAAGGGTGGCAACCTGTAGACAGCCCGGCGTTAATTGCCCTAATGTTAATACACAAAAAATAATAAATTACCAAACAATGTACTTCAGTTAAATGGTCTCGACGTATTTCTCTTAATTACAATTTTCGCTTATAACCAATTCATTTTGACATTTTTACACCAGAGATTAGGTAGATCTCACTGTAAATGTTCAGTTACTTATAACCGCAGACCGTTCAACAACACTCTGCAGAAAATAGTAATGGTCCCGAATGTGCGGACCACAATCAAAATATCGTTTTAATCATTAGATATATCGCAAGGCTGCTCTTGACTTATAAACTTATTTATTTTTAAATTCTTGATATTTTGTCAACTCATCCTTTTCGAGTGGCCTGAATCAAAATTATAGTTTTATCAAAAATATCATTGACGGTTAAAGATATAATTCTAATATTTAACTTCCCCGACTTAAAATCTCAATAAAAACGTTTCTAGTAAACCTATTAACACAAAACCGGCAACGTTATGATTTTTTTTCGTGCGAATATCCCGGATAAAACGAGTTTTTTCCCCTTAGTGGCCGGAGGGTGCGCACCGAAAGAGGTTCATCATCAAAACATGGGGTACTTGATGACTATTGGACGGAAATCGTCCAATCATTTGTTCCGGATATTATGTATACCAAGTTTCTGGGCTAATACATATGTGTATATATGTATATATATATATATATAAATATATAATCGATAAGGCTTTGGTAAATATAATCGATAAAGGTTTGAAGAATTTTTTTCAAAAATTATTTCACGCAACCTCAATTCAAAAAGTTCGGAATACCTTTGTTGGAGCGATAAAAGGAAGCGGGACTTTATAAAACATCAAAGAAGCATAGCTAATTTTAACTTCAGTAAAGAAAGGCTCTCTCTAAACCTATAGCTTAGATGGCTTCTTTTGAATACAATGGACGGTGTTTGTATTCTGTATTTATTTTTATTTGCACACATTCTTTAATTAAAATATGCAGAAGTATAGGATATTCAATATTGGGCATCCCATTTTGTGTTTATATGTATAGTATTATATATGTGTATATTTAGTAAGTAATGGACAATAGATTTTATAAGTAATGGATGAACTGAAATTATTATAAGAAATTCGTGCCTTATAAGTAGATTGATTAGAAAATAAAATATACTTAAAGAATGAATAATCAATTTTTAGTGAGAAGCATTATTTGAGAGTCGGCCTTGAGGGATGACAGAGTTTATTTTTAAAACCCTTTGCTTCCTTGAATGACTGAACAGCTCCATCTGTGCTAATTTTGAAACTATTATTTAAAGGTCTCACAAAAAGTACTAATTAATTGTGTTGCTTTCTTCCACGAAACCCCGTTCAACGTGAACAAAGGATGGCCAGCGGCTATCGAAAATCCAGGTCACTTCCGTCTGGATCCCAAACCTACCAAAAATAGTCCGGCTTTTTGACATTTGTTGCAAAAAGAATTAACAAATAATTTAAACAACATCCAGATCTTCTAAGAAAATCAGACAACTGGGACATTTAATAATTGAGCGAAAAATCATTAAGGACAGTTATTGTGCAAATACTTTTTTAATTGTCCGAGTTATATGATTTTCTTAGAAAGTCACAGTGATGTTTAAATGATAATGTTAATTCTTTTTATACAAAACTGGATTCCACAAAAATTGTCTGGCTTTAATGGCATTACAAAAATGTGCATAGGATTTAAATATCATCGTGATTTTCTGAACAAATCAGAAAACAGCGACATTTCATAATTATACGAAAAATCGTTTAAAACAGTTTTTGTACCAATTCATTTTTTATTATACCAGCTCTTTAACTATGTTTCTTTGTCCTAATCAAACTAGTTTTAAGGCATAACTTTCCTATAATGACTTCAGTTGATCGATTACTTACAAAATCTATTGTTACGTGAATTTTATTACTTATATATATATATATATATATATATATATATATATATATATATATATATATATATCCTCCTACATGCCGGCATGTATCTCCAGCGGTTCAGTTTCCTAAACCACAAATTTTCCCCGGCATTACAGGGGAACTCTGGTGGTTCATGATTGTTTGTTATCTGAAAGCAAAATGTCTCCCGTGCGGACATTTTGCTTTCAGATAACGATGAAAGAGATGAAGTAACCCAGCGACGAAGTTTAAAAGAGAATATATATATATATATATATATATATATATATATATATATATATATATATATATATATGGTAAATGTGAAGGAGGGCGGTCTCCACACCGATCCTTTTGAAATGTTGCACTATTACGTATTTTGATGCACTAAACACGAATCCGTTAAAAAAAAAAGCTCGCTTTTCACTAGGAAAGAAGTTATGAAACACTAAAGTTCACTGTTGTACGGGTTCTGAAAGGTAATGTAACCTACTATGTTTGTCAACATACGCATGCGCGGGTATGGAAAAGTTCGTAATAAGGATGTCTAATTAAAATTTACCATCAATTATTTATCAATTTATCTCCAGTTAGTTATTCAAAAATATTTTTTTTAAATAATAAACCATTCTTTAATTTTTTTTTTAATTTTAAGAAGATATCAAAACTCTAGACAATCCAACTCGCTAAAATTAATAGAATTCAATTACTTTTAGCGAGTTGGATTGACTGGAGTTTTGATATCTTCTTGAGCGAGCGGAAACGCATAGCACGTATGCCCAAAAGCGACAATTTACGACCAAGTCAGCTACCACAAGGTGAGTCTAAATTTCAATTACACTTCGTCATTAAGGACTATTGCGAATGCGCGTGTTTACAAATCCAGTCTTTTATAACCTCCATAACAGTGAACTTTAGTGCTTAATAACTTCTTTCCTATTGAAAAGCGAGCTTTTTTTTTTTTTAACGGATTCGTGTTTAGTGCATCAAAATACGTTATAGTGCAACATTTCAAAAGGATCGGTGTGGAGACCGCGCTCCTTCACATTTACCTATATATATATATATATATATATATATATATATATATATATATATATATATATATATATATATATATATCAACCTTATAGGATATTAACGCCACAGACTTTAGAAAAAGTTAGGCATTTTATTATTTTGTTTTATGGATGTACCCTTGTAAATAGCTGTTATGAAACCTCAAAGAGATATATTATTGTGTTTAATCTAAAATTTTATTATTAAATCTTTGAGCTTAATAATACTACTTTGATTCTTGATTGTTACACATAGCCAGGTTTTTGTTTATAATTAAATGTTTAATATTATATTGTACCTCAGAAAATTTGTATTAAAAATTATAATTCTCTAGGCCTGTGTGACTATATCAATATGTATGAATAAAACGAGCAAATCACTTTATTGTGGGCTTGTAAATCAAATAAATAAAAAGTTGATTATAATCAGATCAAAACAGATAAATAGTTATTTAAATTTTTCACTGAAATTCAAACTGCGCCGGATTTTCTCTGATTTATATTTTCAAAACAATCTCTTGGCACTGCGATCTGTAATAAAATAGGCTCTATATTGCGCCCTTCACGCTTTACGTTTTTCCGGCAGTTTAGAAGGTTGTTTGTCCATATTCTATATTATAAATAGTATACTAATAATAGTATGTGTCTATATGTAGAGAAAGGCACATGTACGATTTATTCTTTCTATAACTTTCGATTCAACCAGTTATGCGTTTGATGAATATAATTTCTCCCATTTACATATAACTCATTCTTTGATGTTGCGATCAATTTTATCCGATTTAACTTGTTGAGGTTATCCTAGTTCTTGAAAACATGTGCAATTTCACAAACATTTAACTGTGCAATTTTTCCCCGGCTGTTTAGGTCATGGTGGTCATATGTGTTTATTTTAATTTTAACGTCCACTAATACATGACGACCGTATTCGGGACGGGTTTATCTACAGGTAACTAGCCATAGATAGTTAGACATATTTTAATCCGACGAATCGTCTGCGCGTGGAACGGTACTAATGGGGCGGTACTCATGGGTCGGTTTCTGTACTAATTTGTACAGAAATTAGAATATATTTACACAATTCTTCCGTTAAGGAATAAGTGAGAATTTGTCAAAAAAAAACAAAACAAAAAACAAAAAAAAAGTGAACCGAGATTGTTTTTTCCAGTTTTGCGTTGCACGCCACAGGTTCATCGGATCACAAAATGTCTCGCTCTCTATAGAACAAAATGTCCATCCGATGGGTTATTCAAACACCATTATATCATAAAATATTCAAGCTAAGACGCTGAACGTGGTCTCGTCTTAAAGATACTTTAATAAGCTACAACTTTTGTATTGTGGTGTTTTTTCGCACAACCCTTCGTTTAAACGGTAAATCGGGATTTGAAAAAAACAAAAAAAACGGTTGTTTTGTGTTTTTCTTGTAAAGGAAGCAAAAAAGGAGAAAATTGCCAAACGACTTTTTGACTTAATAGTCATGTCCTTTAGTTAATAGTTAATAGTCAATAGTCATAGTTAGTCAATAGTTAGTTAGGCAATAGTTAGTTAGTCAATAGTTAATAGTCATGTCCTTTAGTTTAGTCAGCGACTTCTGAACTTACTTGTTATATATCTTTTGTGTAAAGTTATATTTGAGGGAAACACCCAAAAATCACATTGCTGATTATCACACAGAGGCGTCCGGTTTAGAATTAGTAATATTCATTTTTATAAACAGTCAAATGTTTTATTATATTGTTATAAAACTGAATTCTTTCCTTGTACGAGGTAAGCTATGGCTAAAATCGCCAGTTTAACCGAATCGATGAGCAGGACTCGATCAAACTGCCCTTGAATCTGTCAACAATATCATTAATTGCCCCGTTTCAGCTGGATCATGGACGATATCGTCATTACAGCTGTGAACTCAGCTCTTTCTTAATTCAGCATTTTCTCAAATCATTTATGGCAGATAGTATTCTACATTCGAGAAGTAGATGCATAACTTAATCTTCAGCTCATTTATTACTAGCTGAATACCCGTGCTTCGTCACGGCAGATAAGTAGTTATTTTATTCCGTTAAATACTGTATCATCAGAATTAACGCTATTATATCATTTTGTGCAGTTTATTACAGAACGGTTCCCGCCATACTATATGTTATTCAAAAATGGATAAGTAAACAAAATGTAATTTTTCTGAACACTGGGGCGCTACGGACCAGTGTCAACAAACAGATAACCTAGAAATAACCCGTTATCTTTAGGTTACCAGTAAGAGGAGTTTAACCAGTACAGGTTAAAATTCGTTGTCAATAATAAATTTAAAAATGTATTAAAATTTAAAAATTAATAGGTTAGGTATGTTGAAATTTAAAAATGTATGTTTCCATGATGTTATTTGGAAACACCCATTATATTTGCGAGCTTTACCAAGAAGTGCTCTGACTGGGGATACTGATGAGTGAGGAGGCTGTGCAAGGGTTCGGGATATTATATTTGCGAGCTTTACCAAGAAGTGCTCTGACTGGGGATACTGATGAGTGAGGAGGCTGTGCAAGGGTTCGGGATATTATATTTGCAAGCTTTACCAAGAAGTGCTCTGACTGGGGATGCTGATGGGTGAGGAGGCTGTGCAAGGGTTCGGGATATTATATTTGCGGGCTTTACCAAGAAGTGCTCTGACTGGGGATGCTGATGGGTGAGGAGGCTGTGCAAGGGTTCGGGATATTATATTTGCGAGCTTTACCAAGAAGTGCTCTGACTGGGGATACTGATGAGTGAGGAGGCTGTGCAAGGGTTCGGGATATTATATTTGCAAGCTTTACCAAGAAGTGCTCTGACTGGGGATGCTGATGGGTGAGGAGGCTGTGCAAGGGTTCGGGATATTATATTTGCGGGCTTTACCAAGAAGTGCTCTGACTGGGGTGCTGATGAGTGAGGAGGCTGTGCAAGGGTTCGGGATATTATATTTGCGAGCTTTACCAAGAAGTCTTCTGACTGGGGATGCTGATGAGTGAGGAGGCTGTGCAAGGGTTCGGGATATCATTACCTTGGATGGACTATCACCAGTTATAGCGTAAACTCTATGAGAAGGAGAAAATCACAGTTTATTTCTAGTAATCCATGGTCTGTCATCATAGTTGAAATAAAAATAATATAAAATGGATACTTTACTGTAACAGCTGACCTGTTATCGTACCAGTCTCGCATGCTGTCTAGGCGAGCATGTTCTTTTTAAAAGCAACTAAAACTTCAAACCCCTCTAAAAATACATAAAAATTTGAATATAAAAAAAAAATCTTTCTTATGTTCTAAAGGGAGCTTCCATGCAAAATTTTTCTGTCAAGTAGTTTGGGCTGGGCAATGACAGGTGAGTGAGTGGCATTTGACAAATATATAGTAGATTTATCTATTTTTTGTATACAAGGTGTCCCACATTGAGATGTCATAACTATAAGGGTTTATTCTGCATATCATTTGTAGTTCAGGGGTGGAGAAATCCGCGTTCTATCTCAACATGTAGCAGAGCTATTCAAACTTTTGTCTATTTTCAAAACTATTGGGTTTTCTTATGAAAAACTGTGTTTTCCGGATTTCTGGTTTATGTATCGTAAATTATGACCACATTTTTAGAATCTACATTAAATTTCAAATAAGAAACACCCGTTATTGAAATTTCATGTAAATTAGAAGCTACACTAAGAGCCATATAGATGTGAACTATTGTTATTAGTGTTTTCTTAACTCATTCAATATTTTCTTAATCAGCTATTTGTAAACTTAGCGGTTTGCCTCCGCCTCAAAAGTTGCCTTATTTAATAAGCTTCAAAATGGTACCCTGTTGTTTTAAAAACAAAAATTATTTAAGTCTATTTTTTATTTTTATTTCTAAGTCAAAACCTATAATATGGCTCTTAGTGTAGCTCCTAATTTACATGTCAACATTTCAATAATGGGTGTTTCTTATTGGAAATTTAATGTAGATTCTAAAAATGTGGTCATCATTTACGATACATAGACCAGAAATCCGGAAAACGCAGTTTTTCATAAGAAAACCCAATAGTTTTGAAAATATACAAAAGTTTGAATAGCTCTGCTACATGTTGAGATAGAACGCTCATTTATGCGTCGTTGAACTACAAATGAGGTGCAGAATAAACCCTTAGAGTTATGACATCTCAATGTGGGACACCCTGCAGAGTAAAAGTATCCCAAGAATGCTTTTCACTGGAAGTCCCACATCTAGACCGGGGGAAGAGATTAAAAATGGCTATTGCAGATCAGCTTTTTATAACCGATAGAACTGTGGTAAATAACGATTTTCCAAAGAACCTTTTATTTATATTTATTCGAAAGAACAGAATTTAAATATCTATATTTCTTATCAATAGACAATACTTGACAAATTACTTATTTAGTAAAATGACAAAGACCTCTTTCGTAAAACGACATTTACCCTCGTACAGTAGATTATAAACAGCTGAGCTATCCACGTGTAGCTTGCTGAATAAATGAATATTGAAGAATAGTGTGTTCTAAATGTCGCTTAACTTTCTGCCCATTAAAATTACAAAGTTTTTGCCACGCGCAGACGGTTCGTCGGATCAAAAAATGTCTTATTCTCTATGGAGCAAAATATCCATCCGATGGGTTATTCAAAGGCGATTATCTCCTAAAATATTCTAGCTAAGACGCTGAACTTCAATCATCATCTTAAAGTCAATTTAATAAACTAAAACTTCTTTTAAAAAAATTAGAAATTGCTCAGGAGGGTCACAATCTCACAATATAAATACAATAGTTTATCTATCTTGTTCAATGTTAGGTATTCTGAAGTAAGGACAAGTAGAATATACACTAATAAGCGAAAACGCGCTAAGATGAAGCAGTTCCTGCGAGTCGGTCTCTTAAGCTATTGTTAAATCATCAAACTACTTATAAAGTGGAGAAGCTAAAACTCAATTACTTCGATATATCATCTTCATATCTTGTTTGCAATTAGATTATCTGAAGTAAGAAATACAATTTCACTGATAAGGGCTGATAACAAGCAGGTGTTACATATTTATTATTATTGTTCCGGTGAATGGGGAGTTTAACGAAGCCAATTGTTAACGGAAGGCAATTTGTCTTTTAATTAGGTTTTCTTTTCTTCGTTATTTTCAAGGATACATTCCAAAGTAATTAGAAATTATTTTGTACATAACGGTACAAACGAAACACTGATAGTGCTAAATTTGAATTGGAAAATATCCATTTCACAAAGATAGGTATTTTGTACCTGTTTTTAGCGCGGTTCCTCCCTCCCTTCATAGTGCCGACTAGAAAATTTTGCGTTTCAGAACCCCTAGAGACCGAAAATGACGGTGGTTCAAATTTGTGTATATATATATATATATATATATATATTTGTCTGTTCGCGGCCCTGACAGGTCAAAAATGGTCCGATTTTGATGAAATTTCATACAAAAATCTTTCGTCTAATTTGAAAGGTCAAGTTCGTTAACCAGCAGAATCCGCCCACCGGAACATGGTTTTTGGAGCGAATGGCGCGCGAAAAAAATCGTTCCGCTTACTTTATATACTTACAAGAACTCGTTTTATAGACTTCATGGCCTAGGAAAACGAATGAAACCATTTTTAAGGCAATAGCTTTAACCGTGTTCGAGAAAATTGGAAAAATAGTTGTTGAATAACGATTTTGGTTTGGGTACTTAAAATCATGGGATTCAGTTAAAATATTTTCTGCATGTTCGAATTTCATCAAAACTAATATGTTGAAATTTTGGTTACGTTTTGAGATAAGGAAGGGTTGGAATAAAATATTTTTTTAACAGACATGAAATTTTTTGTGAACTTCGTATACTTTCATTAATATCTCAAAAACGGTTGAAAATCTTGGGAAGCGAAAGGTTTCCCTTCGAAAGCTTACTAAATGGTCTACAATAAAGGTTCTGAAGAAAGTTTTGAATAAGCGATGTCAATCGGAGAAATAAGTGCTTAAACTTTGAATTAATTGATTTCGTTTATTCGAACGGTTCTTTTTGTATGTTTTTATTCCTTGTTATTTTTTAACTGCTTATAGTTGTGTAATGTATGTGACAATAAAACAGATTAAGTGAAATAAGAAAAACAATTCATTGTTAGAAATATAGCTTGCCAAGAGAAAGAGATTCGATGACGTCTTTTGAATATTTTCAATTGCCTTTATGCTGTTGGTTTTTTTTTTTTTTAATTTTTTAATTGATTTTATTTGTAGAATTATTACTATAGTAGAAGAACAGAAGAAAATGCGAAAATTTTTGATATTTTTCAATGTATTGAAACGTATGAAATAAGTATCTCTAGAAGAGGATTCTGGGGTCTGGTGGACCCGATCAGGTAAAGTCATAAACCACTTTGAACAAAGGTTGAACAAAATATTATCTGTTCCTATTCTAAGCTTTTCAAATGACAATAGGGATATGAACGGAACCGCGCTAAGATGATGCAGTTCCTGCGAGTTGGACTTTTTTACAGATAAGTTCTTGTGGGGATTTAGGTCTGAGTCAACGAATATAAAAGTCCGAATCGCAGGGAACTGCGGCATCTTTGCGCGTTGAGTCCATAGTCCTAATCTCTATTGTCATTTGAAAAACTTGGAATAGATATTGTTAACATTTTGTGAAAAATTTAAGCATAGCCTCCAATGAGATATGAAAGAAGTGAAAGTTTTTAGGTGCCATTATGCACAGAAAACCATCCCGCCATTTCCGGTAGCGGAAATTACGCACTCGGCCTCTTGGACATGCAGAAGAATTTAGTAAGCTTTAGAATGGTTTTCTTCCATGTACCAAGATTTCCTTACAGTTTTCAACACATTAAAGAAAACCTAAAACTTCTCCGTTTTGCAATTGTAAACATAACAAAAATTTAAATATCTAAGTTTGGATGAAAGTCAAATATCTGAAATCATTTTCAACTTAATTTCTGTTAATAAAATCACTCTTTAGTGCGATTCGTCCCTCCCTCCATACCCGCTTAAGAGGTTGACCTCATGACGCAATCCGGTACCGCCGACTAGGAGATGTCACTTTTCTGATCCCATAGAACTCGAAAATAACGTTGGTTCATATTTGTATATGTAAATATAGGTATAGACAGATTTTTTTTTTTTTTTTGTTTTTTTTTATCTGTTCGCCCTTTCACCGGCTCAAAAAGTGTCCGATTTTATGAAATTTGGTACAAAAATCTTTCGTCTAATTTTAAATTTTGTTAACCAGCAGAATCCGTTCACCGGAACATGGTTTTTGGAGTGAAATTCACTCGAAGAAACCGTAACGCATACGTTTTCGAGTTCATATACTCGCCCGTACTCATTTTTTTTAGGTTCCTTAATGTAGGAGAACGAATGAAACTATTTTTAAAGCGATATCTGTAACCCATTGAGTCAGTTGAAACTTGTTTCAGCTGTTTGACATTCATCTAATGTAAGATATTTAAATTTTGATTGAGTTTGGAGGTGAGGAAATATAAGAAATATAAATTTTATTAATAGACATGAAAAGATCTCGGATCTTGGTATATTTTCTTAGATATCTCGAAATCGGTTGGGAAATTCTGGGATGTAGAAAGAAACCATTCGAAAGCTTACTAAATCCTCTACGAAAAAGGTGCTGATGTAATTTTCGATGGGGCAATGTTAATCGGAGAAAAAAGTGTTTAAATCTTTAAAATTGTTAGTTTTTAGCACTTTCCTCCGAAGGAAAGTAGCTATTGAGGTTGGACTCATGACGGAATTTTTGAAAAAATTTCTTCAAATCTTTATCGATCCTACCTAGTAGACACCGAAAATGACCCCCGTTAAAATTTATATATATATATATATATATATATATATATATATATATATATATATGTTTGTGTCTGTTAACACGATAGCGGCCAGAGTTTTTGTTTTTTCGTCACGAAACTTGGTATATAGCATTCAATTAGCAAACTATTGAACGAGTTCGTTAACCACCAAAGTCGGTCCACCGGAAGGGGGGGTTTACCCTGAACCCAAAACAGTAATTTGACCATGTCAGCCGTAATATTTGTTATATTTCAATGAAACTTGGTATTCGTAGTGATAATATAGAGAGAAAAGTGAGATATAAAAATGAACTAAATCGGTTCATTAGGAGGGGGGTTTACACCGGACCCACAATACCAATTCGCCATTACCAGCCGTGATTTTTGGTATATTTCGACGGAACTCGATATTCGTAGTGGTAATCTACAGGTAAATATGTGATGTAAAAATAAACTAAATCGGTTCATTAGGAGGGGGGGGGGGTTTACTTCGGACCCAAATTACTAATATACTCATACTGGTCGTAATTTCTGCTGGGTGAACGTGGGTAACTCATGGGAAAGAAGTGTTATAAAAATGAGCTGAATCGGTCAATCGGAAAGGGGGGTTTACTTTGTAATATATTTCAATAGAAAAGCCAGCCAGACATAGGTCCACAAAGGCGCCGCAAGGAGCGCTAGAGGGACTGTATCCGGTTCCTACGTTAGATCAAAATACGATAATATGAGGTTTTTTGTATTTATTACGTAGTGTAGTAGGTACCATGTGTAAACATAACTCTGGAAGCAAATTAATAATTTATCAGTTACTCATTACAAAATTAAAAGAGAACTATTCATGTTTTTATTTTATTTATGTAGGATATTTTAAGCAAATTGTTCTGGAAAGCAGTCTACACAACCCAAATTCTGAGGAAAGTGCTTAGTTATGCAGCTCCTGCGTGACGGACTTTTTCCACATGAAAATGGCGTACGTCTGGCCTAAAATGCTGCCAATGTAAAAAAACTTCATTCATATATTTTATGATGAGACAAAATGCTATGCTATACGCGAGAGAATATTGTAACAAAGTACTGTACAAAATGCTATGCTATACGGCGAGAGAATATTGTAACAAAGTACTGTACAAAATGTACCAAAGCACTGTAACAGGAAAGTGTGTGTCTAATTTTAGAGAAGTCTTTTAATGAATATTGAA
Source organism: Gonocerus acuteangulatus (assembly GCA_946811695.1). Taxonomy (NCBI): domain Eukaryota; kingdom Metazoa; phylum Arthropoda; class Insecta; order Hemiptera; family Coreidae; genus Gonocerus; species Gonocerus acuteangulatus. Next base: position 58,072,207 of record OX328130.1, read on the forward strand.
GAGCCAAGCATGCAAGAATAAGGAAACTTCCATTTTTAATTTAAAGAAAGCAACAATGAAATGAAAGAGAAAAAATTAAATTTACTTCCCCGCAATCACCTCAAGACGTCTCGTTAGGAGAATTAATGAGAAGCAATATATTACACAATATATTTTATATCTCACAAGGTATTTATTGTTTATATAGTATGGAGACTCGACTATATTGAAAATAAACTGAAAAAGGTAATAGGTCTTGCTGAAGTTTTCGCTGATTTAAATGCCACAATAATTTAAAAAGTTGAATACATATATAGAATTCCTAGCACATCCAAAACACTACATTTCTTACAGCCAACGGCCATAGCCAGATTGAATGCATCGGTTCCCGTAGATCGCCGAAGTTAAGCTAAGTCGGGCCTGGCAAGTACCTGAATGGCTGACCGTACACGTGCTGTTGGTACAATAAAAAGGGTGGTAACCTGTAGATAGCCCGGCGTTTATAGCCCAAGTGTTCATACACCTTTAAAAACACACAAAAAAAACTCGAACTCATTGATGGCTTTACATCATTATATAATCATGTAATGCAGTTTATTTCAACAGTCACTGTCTAACTAAGGAGTGCTGGCCTTTCTAAAGCCAGAGTAAGATAAAAGCTATCTTACTCGCAGGCTGTATCTTACTGCTTTCTGAATTACTTGACTGATATATATGCAAATTCACACCATTTGACCGATCTTGACGTAACTGGGTATACAGATAGATCTTGATACGGGGAGTGCCATAGGTAGAAAGTAGGTGTAGCATGGCACGCCGGGGAACTAATGAATGAAACAGAACAGCTAGTAACATTATGTCCAGAAATTTTGATGTTCATCGTCACATTTATAAGAGACTTGCCGAGAAGCTAGGAACTTGAAATTTGGCAGAATGGTAGACCTTAGGGTGATATTAAAGGGAAAACTCGAAACCCCCTAAAAAGTTGTGTTTGAAGCCGTCCGGGGGGGAGGGGGTTGTTTTGTACTTATCGTACGATCGGAAACCAATAAAGTGTGGTATCAAATGAATCGTCTTGGTAAGAAGAACCTAAAACCAAAGGGAAAAATACGAAAAGTTGAGTTGGGGCCTTTCCCCACGTAAAAATGCCCGTTTTTATATGCCCTGATATCTCCGGTTCTAATTAAAACCATAAAATTAAATTGTAACCGCACACTATTTTTAGGATACCCAAGTTGACTTTGCAAGTTTCATCTTTGTATGCCAAACCATATAGAAAGTAGAAAATATTTAAAAACCTCTTAATTTTACACCGAACAACTCATTAGACTAACAAATTATAAGTTACTTCCTCAATCAGACAAGCTAGAAGCTTGAAATTGAGCCAAATCTGGGGGCCAACCCTAAATTCACTTATAAAAAGTATGGATATTCCTCTTCAAAAAACCAACGTTGAAAAATGACGCCAAGTTCCAGGCCCCTCCCAAAAACATTTTGCCTATGAAAGTTATGATATCATAGTATTGGGCCACGTTTTAGGCCCTTAATACCTTGTCAAGAACCTAATAATACCCTCTCGCTAATTGTGCATTTCCAGCTTGGCCACTATTCGTTAAATGATAGCCTCTATGACGATCGGATTTATTATAAAATGACTGGCATTTAAAGGTGATTATAAACTCTGTAATGAATTAAAAGATCGTGTTTGTACGACCTCTATGTAAGTTAAAACGGCCATCATTTAACGAAAACTGACCAAATTGGAAATGTACAAGTAAGTGAGAGGGTATGATGAGATTCTTCACCAGGTATTAAGGGCCTAAAACTAACTAGGTCATTTTCGGTACCTAGTAGGTCGGATCGACGAAGATTTGAAGAATTTTTTCAAAACTTCTTTTTAATGAGTGAAACCTCAATAGCTACATTCATTCGGAAAGTGCTAAAGGCATCACCTCTGTCAAGGCTGGAATATGGTGATACATATATATATATATACAGGGTGTCTACTGCACGAAAAAGTCATGAAAATGTCACGAAATTCAAAATAGGGCACGAAAATCCCGAAAAAGTCACGTATTTTCAAACCAAGTCACGAAATTTCAGTTCTTACCTGAGTGTAACGTAATCCCGGCAATTCGGAGAATTCGTAACTGTTGCAGTTTTTGTATGCATTTACGAATCAATTATTCATTTTTTAAATATATGCAGGCTTAAAAATTGAAATTCTGTACACAGGGACAGAGTTTTTCATTTTGAGTGAAATTATTTTCTTTTTAATGAGCATGAAATTTGCTTTTCAAATCATTAAAATGTCACAAAAAAGTCCCGAAATTGGCTTTCACAAAAGTAGTAGACACCCTGATATATATATTATTTTTTTATTAGGAGATACAATCCACTTACATAATTATCATAAACTGCATAAAAGACACATACATGGTCAACTTAACAATTTGGCGTCACCCTCGTAATTTAGGCTTGAAAACATCAAGCCCAGTTGCTGTGAGACCTAAATCAATAATACGTACACATCAGTTTTATCAGTACCTCATGAAAAACTAACAAGAAATAAAAATACATAGCTATATAAATAAAATAAAAATAGATAAATAAACATAAGAAGTCGTTGTACACTACAAAATTTAAATTAATAAGCATTAATAAAAAAAAAAAAATAAAACGATAAATATAATAAGAAGAAAAAATTACAGAATTAAATACCCTTATACTTCACCCACTAGACAAGACTATAAGTATATATATGTATATATATCCACAAAATCTTTGTAATTTATAAGTGGTCGTTTGAATTTCAATAAATAATTAATATTGAGTTGTTTTGTGTTTACAGAAAACTATCAACTCTAGTATATCGGCAGAGAAACCTGAATACACTATAGACGGCTACTTGACTCTCTGTCTTCTCTACGGACTCTATGGAATCACGCTATGGCTGGCCCCTTCTATAATAGCTCTCATTGGGTACAAGCTGAGCCTGGTCATTGGAAGCGCTTCCTTAGCGTTAGTTCATAACTATAGTACATACATGGTTAACAAATTAAAAAAAAATAAAATAAAGGAGACTAATTGGTTCATTGGTTTAATCGGAAATAGACCAAGAGAAAATTATTGAAAAAATTAAGTGTTGTTTTCTTCAGCTATTTTGTACCTCAGAAATGTTATTCAAGAAAGAACCGTAGTAAACGTTGTTTGAAAATATTGTATAATTCTAGTATAGGAGATTTGAAAAACTATTGTGTACTAAATTTCAATGAGGCTACAACTCTCGTTTTCTCAGAACGATGATACTGTAGTGGCGTCCCCCTCACAGTTTTATTTTCAAACTATCAACAGCCAGTGTTGCCATAGAAGTTATATTATAAATTTAATCTTTGTGAATTATATTTTATGCGTTCCTATACTTGATAACCTTATAAGAATACTTCATAAACATTTAAATAATTATTACTGCATAATGTATTTAATTACTGCTGCATTTAATTATCTGTTATATAATTGTAATAATATTATTAAATTGATATGCAATAGGCAGTGTGTCGGCAAACCAAATACTGAGTAGTTGTTAGTTTTGTGGTGCCCTTTGAAATCATAGCGAACATTTTGTTTTTAAAAAATTGAATTTCGCCCCTTCAATGCTGTCGCTTTGTTCCATTCTGATTGACATGATCCAATTGTTATTTTCATTTTACCAGATGTAAAATACACAGAATATATAAAAACTAATGAAGAAATTAAAAAAAAAAAAAAAAATTAACAGCTCATTCAGCAGTGTAACCACTACAAAATATATATAAAGTCTAGCTCTTTTAAATTTTCAAAATAATTTAAAATTTTGTTTTTGGCTCATTATGAATCTTTAAGTGAGTTATAATGATTTGCATAAGCTTCCATTAGTCTTGTTAATGGAAATTCTTCAAAACTCAATTTATCATTAGTCCGTTCTTTTTCCGTTTATACATGAAGACTCTCATGTATAAATATATATTAATTGAAGGATTTTGAAATCTGGAATGACAAGAGCAGAATGAATCGCCACACATGGTCACAAATCAGTGTTGGGCAAAAATTATTCAGAATGATGAATAAAGATTAATGAATAAATATATTATTTTATTCATGAATGAAGAATAATTGCTTTTATTCGTTATGCTGTGAATGAAGTTTATGTTTTATTCACAAATTATTTGAATAATCAATCAGAATAAACATATTTTAGTGAATAATGATAGATTTATAAAGATGTTGGCAGCTGGAAATATGCATATATATGTGTGTTTGAGTAGAATTAATCAGTAGACCAACTAGAAATAGATAATAAAGAATGATGAATAATGAATAACGAATAATTCTGTGAATAATTCATGATGTACCTTGTGAATAAGATAATTCAGTGAATTATTCATCATTCACTAAAAATTTATTTGAAAAATCATTCATATTATTATAATGTCCAACACTGACACAAATAAATAAATGACAGGAGCAGTCACTAATATGTAAATATTTTGTATTTTATATTTAAGAATTGAAATCGTCCAAAGACTGACCATTGAAGGAGTGAATAGGGAAAATAATAGTACTTTTTTTCCAAGAAAGCATGCTCTTTACACATACATATAAATCCAAATCCGCTCTTTGAACATGATATGTTTTATGTTTGTTGTGTTTTTTATTTGCAGAGAAGTTGATCAATAATGCCTTTATCATTCAACAGGATGTTTATTTTTTCATTAACATTGGAAAAAGTCTGGGCAACGTACGTGGGGATCTTGCTGGGAGGTGCAGGAGGGTCGTTTCTTTGGGTAGCTCAAGGACATTATCTAGTTCTGAATTCGAATGCTGATACCATGTCAAGGAATACTGGAATTTTCTGGGCAATTTATACTGCTTCGTAAGTAAATTTATTTTCAATAAACTGTCTTGTATTTAAGACACTTATGAACTTTTATTTTAAATAATTATTTACTAAAACATTAAGTACAAAAATTATGAAAGTATATAAATAAACATAATCTCTAACTTGAATTTCCAGGATGGTCTCTGGGAATGTGTATGCTGCTACCCAGTTTGAAGGGAAAGTCCACATAGATATTGACACAAGACATAGGCTGCTCTACATTATGGGAACGGTGGCTGTAATAGCATGCATTAGCTTTGTATTCCTTCGAAATCCGCCGGAATTGAAACCAGCTAAGGTCGAAGGCCCGTTGGAGGCACTGAAAAAGACTTGGCGGATCTTTTGTTCAAGAAATATGATGGCTCTACTCATCACATTCGTCTACGGAGGTAGCCACACTCACTCTAATAGGTATCTACTGTAAATTGATTATAAATTACTTCTGTAAATCTGTATTGTACTAGGTCTTTCATGGATAAACATTAAATTTAAGTAAAAAGATCTCTTCAGTTGTACCTTATCTCCAAAGAATGGATAAATACCTTACATTCCATTAGGAAAGAGCCACCTTCCATTTGTGACAATGTCTTAATCACGGATTAATTTGATTCAAGGCATTTAAACACCTATATAAAGGATACTTGGAATCCTGGGGGTGGGTTCTTCTGGTTCTTGATATATATTTTGTTCTAGAACAAGTATTTTTATCTTGAATTTTATCAAAATCGGAACATTTTTTTTAGGTAATAGAGCCAAAACACACATATGACAGGTTTTTTTCATGTCCTATTGCTTATGAAACATTTACAATACTCAGCACCTTTGGAATGTGCTATCATGGCAGACATCATAAGCAATCTGCATTGTTCATGAAGAATGGCTCAGGCCTTTCCATGTCAATTCAACCAATGAAAGTACTGTTTACAACCTGATCCTTTAGATTTTTTTGAAATTTTGAATCCTAATAGCTCTAACAACTCCTTGAATGGTACAATTTTTTAAAAAAATTTATCTGTTTCCGTTTTTATAGTATTAATTTTCAAAGTATTGAAAAACAGCCTTTTTTTGGTCAACTGGAAAATGTTTATTGCTAGGTAGAATAAGTTCTATTCCAGCTAGAACAGTCAGCATAGTCTCATTGTTTAGCTAATTAAATGGACTTTAATTTGATATACAACAAGACCAACTTATTACAAATTTTATGTTTAAACAAAAATTTTGAAATCTTGTACGTAACGGTTTTTGAAAAACTGTACTTTTAAAATTCTGAAAAAAATATATTTGAATCTTCAGTTCATTGACTACTAAGTAAGTTTCATTATGGGATGGGAATGGGATCATTTTATAACATAATTTGGACTTTATAATTGTCACTGCGTAGTTGGTAACAATATGGTGAGTGATGGATATTTGTATTGAAAATTCAAAAATAAGCATCCCTGATCAAAATTTGAATTTTTTTTTTAGACAGAACTAAAATTAAAAAGGATATTTGAAAAAAAAAAAAAAAAAAAAAAAAAAAAAAAAAAAAAAAAAAAAAAAAAAAAATTACTGGAACCCAGAAATTGCACCCTTTCATTCCTATAACTAAGAAAAAAATTAAGACTTTTACTTTACTCGAACTTCAATAAAAGTGAAATTGAACTGGGAGGTAACTGATTTAGACACAGATCCAGTAGCCTTCAATGAAAATATGTGGTAGTTTTATTGCCTGTGAATATGACGACCAGTGGTGGCTGGCAAGTGAACTCAACAAAAATGAGGAGATGGATGAAATAAAATTTAATATACAACATGTCTCAATTATTACAAATATCATTTTTCAAAAAATGTTTTAAAAATTTGTACAAAATGATTTTTGAAGAATTATGAAAAAGAAATGAATATGACCGTTTTATTAAATGTTATAAATGGTCTTTTTTTTTTCTTCTTTTTTTTTATCCCATTGCCATCTCATAATAAAACCAGCGTAATTTGTAGTCTAAACTAATGTAAAACATTTTTTGAAAAATGAAATTTGTAATAATTGAGACATGTTAGATATTAATTTTTATTTCATTCATCTCCTCATTTTTGTTGAGTACACACGTCAGCCACCACTGGTGTCGATATTCACAGGCAATAAAACTACCACATATTTTTTCATTAAAGGCTACTGGATCTGTGTCTAAATCAGTTACCTTCCAGTTCAACTTCACTTTTATTGAAGTTCGAGTAAAGTTGAGTCTTAATTTTTTTTCTTAGTTAAAGGAATGAAAGGGTGCAATTTCTGGGTTCCTTTTTTTTTTTTTTTTTTTTTTTTTTTTTTTTTTTTTTTTTTTTCTTTTTTTTTTCAAATCTCCTTTTTAATTTTAGTTCTGTCTGAAAAAAATTCAAATTTTGATCAGGGAAGCTTATTTCTGAATTTTCAATACAAATATCCAGCACTCACCATATTTTTACCAACTACGCAGTGACAATTATAAAGTCAAAATTATGTTAGAAAATGATCCCGTTCCCATCCCATAATGAAACTGACAGCATATGTAGTCAATGAACTGAAGATTCAAATATATTTTTTTCAGAATTTTTAAAGTACAGTTTTTCGAAAACCGTAACGTACAAGAGTTCGAAATTTTTTTTGAACCATAAAATTTGCAATAAGTTGGTCTTGTTGTATATCAAATTAAAGTCCATTTAATAAGCTAAACAATGAGACTATGCTGACTGTTCTAGCAAGAATAGAACTTAATCTACCTAGCAATAAACATTTTCCAGTTGACCAAAAAAAGGTGGTTTTTCAATACTTTGAAAATTAATACTAAAAAAACGGAAACAGATAAAAAAATTTAAAAAAATTGTTTTTGGTTATTTCTTGTTATAGTAACCAACCTACCAAATTTTATTAAAATCCAAGAAGGTCGGGTTGTGACCCTTGTTGATTTGACATGGAATGACCCGCTCATGAAAAATAGACATTTACTCTTGACGTGCCATTAGCTGATTCCCTACCTAAAGAGACGGAGGACATCTACTAAACCAGAAGAAATGCGGGTGGATCTAGTGAAATATATGAAATCTCTTAAATAATAACTTTCTGACTGCTGGTGACATAGAAATCGTAATCTGTACGTTGGAAAATGTTGCGGGGTACGCTATAACCTTGTCCCATCAATTTCTTAGGCATTTGTATGTCAAGAAGCGCCCATCTAATATGTTTCTCATCAGGCATAAAGTATGTTGGAAATATCTACAAAAATTTTACCAAACTTTTTTTAAGAAAAAAAAGACACAAAAAAAAAACTATGCCCGCTGTTAGAGGGTTAAATATTAAAAACCATTTAATAATAAATCTCTTATCATTCATTGATATTTTGAAAATATATTTAACTACGTTATCATAAGAATAAAAGAAAACAGCACATGAAATCAAGTAAGATTTCAATTGGGACAAAAAAAAAAGCAATAAATGAAATTTTATGTTACAATTTCTTTTTTTTATACAGCTATAAATAGATTTTCTTATTATTTTCAGGATTCCAGCAATCATTCGGTACTGGCGTCTACTCACCATGTCTTGGATTTACTAAAGAATTTGGAACAAAAGCAAAGCAATTGGTTCCTATCTCAGGATTACTGTTTGGTCTTGGAGATTCAATAGGTTCGTGCCATTCATTTAACATTACTAAATTAAAATAATAATAAGTTGTCCCTTAACATTTTTTATTTTTATTTTTTGAAAATCCCAAATCCAAATGAATGGTTTGGAAGTTATATATCACTGTATGAGACAGCCTTGTGGCCTGAGTTGAACTATACAGTCAGGGTGTCAACTGCACGAAAATCACGGAAATAACAGGGAATTGAAAATAGGCCACGAAAATCACGGAAAAGTCATGAAATTGCAGTTTTACAGGAATCTAACATCGTCTCAGGACTTTCACACATTCGTAATTGTTGCCGTTTTTGTATGAAGACTGAATTTGATATGCCTCTTGCACCCGCTTCCTCTGTTAGATTCCTTTGTTGTAGCATTTACACATCAATTATCTGTGTAAACAATTGCTAATAGTTTATTTCAAAAATAAAGAAGTAAATATATTTAATAAATTACAATGAGGATTCCCAAAATGTTTGCTATTACATACCATTACTAATAATCATATTTTCATTTACAGGGGGAGTACTGTATATGATCCTCGATAAAACTGGCATAAGGTACTCAAGAAGGCACATAATAATATTGGGATTAGTAATTCAAACAATAGCTTACATCAGTACCTACATAAATCTCCCAAATAGTTCAGTATTTGGGGAGACCGACGAAAAGGCAATAATAACTTCTCAGTGAGTAACGAGGATTTGGATAGATTATCATTTTTGAAATAAGATTTCTTTGTAGATAAAATTATTTGTGAATGGATCGTTTCTAATCTCCTATCTTTCAGTACTGTATCAGTTAGATAAAAGGGTGTCTACTGCACGAAAAAGTCATGAACATTAAAAAAAATTTCCCCAAATTGAAAGTAGGACACAAAAAAGACAGGATTTTTGAAACCATGTTACCAAATTTCAATTTTACAGGAGTCTAACATAATCCCGGGCTTGCGAGAATTCATATTTGTCGCCATTTTCTTATGGTGACTCAATTCTATCTGCCTCTCCCATACCCTTTTTCTGTTAGATTCCTTTGTTGTAGCATTTAAACATCAATTATCCATTATTTATATATTTTTCTTTATTCAGAGTTTTTCATGCAGTCTTAAATGTTGAGATTGTGCACACTTTCACTAAAGTCATGGGTTCAATTCCCTCTGGGGTGGTGGCTTTCCTTTGGGAAAATGAAAAGGCATCTTCCCTATCTTGGCTCGTAAAGGGTGGTAACCTATAGAAAACCCGACCTAAAATTCTGAGTTAATTATAAATGGACGTAAAAATTTAAATAATAATAATGATTCGGTGCTAATGGACCAGATTTGTCGAAGCACCATTAAAAATAAATAAATAAACAATGATTTACTAAATTATATACATTGATAATAAATATTTAGTGAGTAATATTTTTAGAAATTTTGAATTCTGCTGAAATCGTTCAATATTTTATAGAAACTGCTAATTTTATAGAAATGTTTAGTATCATTGTTTCTTCACTTTTAAAATTAATGTATCTATCCCCTTTAAATTATGATGTACAATTTTATAAAGTTTCTTTTAAATGTATGTTAATTTATTTATAGATATTACTGTAATTTGGTAATCCGTTTAAGGCAACAAATAATTTCAAATTAAAAGTTAAAGTTTTTTCTTTGTAAGTGAAATTATTTTCATTTTAATGCGCATGAAATTTGCATTTCAAATCATAAAAATGGCTTCCACAAAAGTAGTAGACACCATGGATTAAGAAAAAGAAAAAAAAAAAGTGCATTTCTCATCTCTGAAGACTTTCTTCTTTATAGTCTTCTTTTTTTATTGGTCCTAACACGATTAACCCCTGACAATTAATTTTGTTCTGAATGACACCTTCAGTACTTACTGTCAGGTTGTCTTAACCAAATTCGCTGACCCTTTCAGGTCTTTTAAAACTATATTTTTGTCCAATCACAGGCAGCATGATTCTCCATTTTTGCTTTTTATTTCTCTTTACATTACTCTACTTAATTTAGAATAGCATTTAAATGAAAACCCCCACCATTAATGTTCGGAATGAATTATGTATAATTATTCGGATATGTTTAGCATTTTAGGACTTTCCGAAGGAATGTATTATATTTAGGTGTGTACATATCAGTACATTAGGGTTAAAATAAAATTATTACAGAACACCAAAAGAATTATTTTTTCATCTGATAGGTCAAGTAAAACAATTGATAACAAGGATATTTTAATTATCATTCAAGTTTAAAATATCAAATCTAATGAGTAACTGACATGTATGACAGGTTTTTAGTGCGTTTTATCCTACCCTCCATAGAGAAAAAACTGTCTTATGAGGTTGACCTCATGACACAATCCCGAATTGCCGGCTAGAAAATATTATGTTTCAGAACCCAAGGTTCACAAAAATAATGGCGGTTCTTATATATAACAAAAAAAATGCATTTCTTTTCTCTTAAAATTGTCTTCTTTTATAGTCTTCTTTTTTCATTGGTCCTACCACGATTAACCCCTGAAAATTAATTATGTTCCGAATGGCACCTTCACTAGTGTGAGGTTGTCTTTAAACACAATTGTTGATAAATTTAGACTTTTGTGCATGTGGGATTAAAACTATTTCATCTAACTGAACGGGTTATAGTTAATATTGAACCAAAGGAAGATTACACTGCATATTCTTAACGCCAAGCAATTTCAATTTCAATATTACATCATGCCTGAACTGTGATCACTTTCCTCAGTGCTAAGTTTGTCAAATCTCTTTTATTAATATAGATTTTTATTTTAATACTTTTTCATTGTATCCAGGATTTGGTTGGCTTTACTCTGCAGTTTCTTAATCGGAATTGGAGATAGTTGCTTGAATACTCAAATATTCCCACTTTTGCGAGACATGCATCCAGAGCACAGCGCCCACACTTGCTCTCTCTACAAGTTCTCTAAGGTGATTCAGTATTAATATTTTCCTTTGAATTTCAGTGCTGCTTGAAACAGTAATTAACTATTTAAGCGCATATACAGTTTTGTGCATTACATTGTTGCTCAAACCTTTGTAGATTTCTGTTGTCCATCTCTTGTGTATATATTACTTTAGATGTATAGTCACACTTTAGCCGAACTGCAAAGAAATTTGTCCCCTAAGTTGTGACTTTAAAAATAGTTATGCTATTTTAGTATGCTCAAAAAAAGGAAGAAGTTGATTCCCCTTAACCATTTAGTGACCTATGTACCCCCATTTAGAAATATATTTATCACCTTAACATACTTGTAAATATTTCCAACCTGCAAAAGTTTTTATTTAAAGGCAATAAAACAGAATCTTTTTTTTTATTAATTATAATAAAAAAGAAAGTTTGTCAAACGTTTTTAAACATAATAACAAACTGTATAACAAGGAATAATGATCCAATTTTTGGATGGTAATAGATTTGTCTATAATTAAGATCCTGTCTAAATAATCTATCCTTCTTTTTTTAACTTCATGTTTTAAAATTACCTTTAATTTTAATTTTACTGCGCTACAAACAACCTAACATCTTAAAACTTAAAAAAAAGAAGAAGAAAACAATCAATCCTGTAACAGGCCATGAGTGCCTGATTCTTGATCAAATAGCATGGCATACTAGTCAGTGGTCAGTACTATTATCTGGCTACCTGATTTTACCTTTTGCAGGCACCCATTAATAAATTAATTAAAGGTTCGGTGGGCCCGTGAGCGGTCTGGGATCTCAAATCCGACGTATAAAAGAAGACACTATAAGAAAAAATCTTTAGTGCGCTCGAGTTTTTAACTCAGGTCCTCCAGCATATTAGTCAAGTGCTCTACCACTGAGCTAACCTCTCCCTCTAAGCTCAAAAAGTTACAAAGGTTCATCTACTAGAAAATATTTATTTATGTAATCACAAATAAATTTTATATTTCTTTTTCAGAGCATGGCGATAGCAATTTCATTTTTCTTTAGCAGCTACATGGGACTTCATTTGCAGCTTGGCATTATGTTCTGCCTGGGAGTACTGGGAGCAATAGGGTTTTCATACGTTGATATTAGATACACAAATACTGTCAATGAAAAATGTGAAAAGGTTAGTAACCTTATAAATTAATTTCATCATTTAACTTGACATGGCCAGATATACTTAATTTCCAAAGGAATATTTGGAAAAATGTATTCTGAATAAAAAATAATTCACCAAATGTCTGTTTCGTGAATAACAAATAATCCTTATATTTTTGTTATAATAAATAAAGTTCCATATATTTATTTTATATGTATCACATATTTTTTGTGATGTCATTCCTTAACATTGTCAATGTAACTAACTGTACCTCCTAATAAAGCAGCATATTGTCATCAGAAGATTTTGATCCTAGGAAAATAATTTTGCATTCTTTGCATAGAAACAATAAATAAATTATTTATTCTCTATTATACGAATAAAATGTATTTAAGTTATTATTCACAAGCACGGTGTCTACTGCTCGAAAAAGTCATTAAAATGTCACAAAATTGAAAATAGGGGATGAAAAAGTCACGAAATAGAAACCAAGTCACGAAATTTCAGTTCTTACCGGAGTGTACCGTACCCCGGTACTTTGGCGCATTCTTAATTTTTTTTTTTTTTTTTTTTTTTTTTTTTACGGCGCATCTACTTCTAGGTCATTAGCGCCGACATCCAGGGTGCAGCGAGGAATTTTCCCAGCGAGCCTTGAGATGAGAAAATTCCTGCCGGAGGTGGGAATCGAACCCACCATCTCCCGCTTATGAATCCAGCGCGCTAGCCACTAGACTACGGGAGACCCCCGCATTCTTAATTGTCGCCATTTTTGTACGCATTTACAAATCAATTATTAATTTTTTAAATATATGTAGACTTAAATATTGGAATTCTATAAACAGGGCCAATTTTAAGCCAATAGTTAAGGCTTTTTCATTTTGATTGAAATTATTTTCTTTTTAATGAGCATGAAATTTTCTTTTCAAATCATTAAAATGTCACGAAAAAGTCCCGAAATTGACTTTAAAAAAAGTAGTAGACACCCTGACAAGGTATTAAGTACATAACTTTTATTTGCATATTTATTCATAAATCATTAATTTATTAAGTTGATTATTTAACCTTATGCGCTTGTGCGGGCGGTGTAAGAATGCTGTGTGAGGGCCAGGTATTCTCTACTCTTTCTTCGTAGATTCCGCTCGAAGTTTACTCAAATCACTCCTCTCAGCCTCGCAGTACAGGCCCCAACTGGTCGGCGGTCAGTTCACCGCCTTGTGAGCTCTTGCCTCCTCATTTATTAGCACATGAAGGTTAATAATCTAGTTATACTAGATTATTAGTACCGGTTCCTGTTGATCACCAAAGTTAAGCAACGTCAGGCATGGCCAGTACCTGAATGGGGTTTTTCTTTTACTTCTTCCTTACATTAATCAGAGGGATCCTAAAGACAGATTAGTAACTCTAAAATATTTGCAAGAAAATCCCAAAATAATTTATTCTAGACAGGGATTCAGGCCACAGGTCACTTTCTTGGAAGATTGGAAGTCAATGTCCCTTCTGACAAAATTAATTCATGTTTGAATGGATTTATTTACTGCTTTTGTAAACAATTCCATCGTGGCATATCATTATTGTTAAACAGAACAAAACTCCTATTAAATTTTTTGGGGGAATTACTAACAAATAATTACAATTCATTTTCTCAATAATGAATATCATATAAATATTTGTTCTTATTGGTTTACAAATAAATTTAAATTATTTTCCTTTATTGAAGTAACTAAGTTGCTCCCCAAAATTGTTTAAAACATTAACTTATATTTGCGACATTTCGAACCTGTTCAGGTTTATTATCAGGCATCTTATATTGTGTTAAGGTCTATTGGGCACACTCAAAGGCTTACCCTCAGTGTGAATATAATTTTTCCACTAAACAAATCATGATTCTTACCCGGTTATAACAGTCACACTGAACATTCGATATGTATGGACCTTAAAATGAAATTTAAAAATTACAATAGACCTTTACAACATAATATGAGATGCCTGATGATGTACCTGAACAGGTTCGAAACGTCGCAAATATAATATAATGTTTTAAACCATTTTGGGGAGCAACTCCTACCAGTTACATCAAGAATCCATTGAGCCTTCCCCACCCTCAACTTTTCTTTTATACAAATCTAAAAAAAATATTTTTTCTAAACTAAGTAATCTTATTTCATTTATTTTTGAGGTTTTTATGACATATGTTTATCGACAAAATCAAAATTCCAGAGGGGGGTGCAGCCCCCCTCTATATAAACCCATGTAATAATGAGAAGACATGTTATTTTCTTAACAATATATTTTTTCACAGGTGACTCACGTTGAGGGCAGCAATGGACTGACATAAAAGTAAAATACAGCTGTACCCTACTTCATTGATTAATGAAGAATACAATTTTGTTTTTAATCAAGCCAAGGTTCTTAAAATGCCTGATGGAAATCTATGTAGGATCTTTGTTTACAAGGAAAGGATGTATAAATGAGTACTGTGAAAAACATATTAACTTGTTTAATGCTGAAAATTGGAGCTTTTCATATTATTTGATGTTGAGGGAGTAAGAACAGAAACTTCATAACTCTTTTTACATGTTAACCTAACCTATTCCTAACCTGCCATGCCTGGAAATTGTTATTTTCAATGTCAGGGCCATGATGCATATGGAACTAATAAATATATTTTATTTCTAGTTAATTCATAGATGCTTTGTGTATATATTTTTTCTTAACCTTTAAGTACAAGGTAGGGAGGTGGGGTGCTCTCAGCACCCCATGACTTAATTGGCTCTGGGGGGTGCTCACAACCCCCCCGTCCCTACTTACGTAACAAAAATTTAAAATATAATTTTTTGTTTTGACCTCCATTTGACATTTTATATGAAAGGAATCAAGAAAGAATGAAGATTATTTTTTATTAAATGTGTGAAGAGGATGGAGAAGTTGAGTTTATTGATTCGGATGAAGAGAAAGGTGATACTTTTGAAAAATCTTTGCACATAACATAAACGGAACAGTCGGATGAAGAATCACTATAACAGGCTGAGATGAGATGCTATAAATAATACCATTTTATAATCTTTCAAAAGGTGATGTAGACATCATTGATAAGTTGTATGCTACATATCCTGTAGCTCGGCATGTCCTCAAACTGTCTTCTTCAGAATCCTGAATTATTTTTTAAATTAACTGCTTGTTTTGTCTTCTTTTATCTCTTAATAATGAATTTTAACTTTATTAAGAATTCTTCATTGTACAACAAAGTCAATATTTTTGATAACTTTATAAAAACAAAATTACAAATGAAAGAAAACGATTAAAATTGTATTATTAAAAAAAATACCATTTTTGAGCATTTTAATTAATTATTTGGTTATATAATACAGGAAATGGGTTAAAAAAGTGAAATAATAAAGTAGATGCTAATTATAAACCCCCTTTTTTGGGGGGGGGGATTTTTTTCATTGGGGTGTTTTGAGCACTCCACCTCCCTACTTACGTTAGGGTAAACCATCTCCCTACTAAAGAGTTAGCTACAGAGCCAAAATACACGTAATTAGCTGACAGTTGAGGTGTTGATGTTAATGATTCTTAAATTATATTTTGTGCCTCATAAAAATTTCATTTGGAAAATAAAGTGAAGTATTGCTTTATGTTCAGTAATTTTTTAAATTATTTAATGTTACAATTTTATATACTTTGGAACAATATGAAGATACTGACCAAGCAACTATTAATTTATGTTTGAATTATGTTTTTCTAATAAAATTTTTCTTTAAATTGTCATAACTTTATTAATTCCTATACATGAGATAAATTGTGTGAAGTAAGGAGTAAAAACAAGTGAACAATGTAAAAACGCATTTTGTATGAAGAAAAGTTACTCAAATTGTTTAATTTATTCATTTCTGTGGTGTCCTTAGAAGTTCTTATTTTTATTGATGATGTGAGAATAAAATATATATGAATTGTTGTTATTTTTTTCAAATAACTGGCTAGCTGGCTGGTGATTAACGCCTTAAGCATTTAGATTACGGTATATTTACCTTTAAAAGCACATTTTGCATGACTCTTGAATCAAAAAGAAGATATACTGTAGCTTAAAAAGTTGGTGTGATAGACCCAAACTGAGTTTATTTTCTTATTCAGAGACCAAAAATTAGTTAATAACAAGTCGCAGATCTAAGATAAGGAAATGGCTCTTCTCCAGTGTTATCCTTAGTAGCAATGTGCTCTCTTCTGATGCTAGTTTCTGACTGGCACCGGGATGACATTTAAACCTTATGCTACGGTGGGTATTGCTGGCTAGCCGACCCTGTATTACGGCAAAGTCTCTACCAGGCCGGGCCCCAGTTACGAAGCTATTCTCGACCTCCTCTCTATGTGCATGAAAACGTTTGTATAATTTCCGCTCTTAAAATTTCTATTTATAGGAAAACTTTATTTTATTATTTATTGGCGTTTTTTTATTGTCTCTAAATATTTATGTTGAATTGTGTAATTATATGCTCCAATAAATTTTTTTATAGACTATATTTTTAATAAGAAAACTAATTTTTTTTAATGATATAGGTACTAATCAATGAAGCTAAATAAATAAATAACCTCTTTTTTATTAAAACAAAAAAAAAAATCTATCCTCCTTTTTGATTTAGATCGAGTTGGATCTAACACTGACGGTGTTAATTTTTTCAAGCTGGACCCAGCTATCCCTAAACCCTAGCTTCCTCGTCACAAAGATTTAATTCCTCCGACAACAAGTGGTGAAAGAAATATCTATAGCTTCCCTCAGTCCTTGCTTAATTGCTCTTAGCTCATACTCCTGGAAAAGTCAGCCTTAGGGAACCGGTAAACAAGAGAGGAGGGTCGGATTGCTGTACAAGGCCTTCGTGCTGGGGGCTCAGTGGTTCTCGACTGCTAGTCAAGTCTAGCAAGTAATCTGAATTGTAGTATATCCTGATATTTGTAGTTGTATCACCATACGCCCTCATCCTGTAGAAACTTTACTGATCTGAAAGACAGTTTACATTTTTTATTGGACTTCTTAACTACACTTCATAAATGAGTGATATATGCAACAAATTGATTGCTATGTGAGCAAAGGCACTATATATATATTTACACAGATTTTCATAAATATTTATATAGGTCATATATGTTAGAAGTGTTTTTTTCATAAATATACCTTTTCGAATCAACGCTATAGCCTGTTTACATGTTGAACGCCAAGCGGTACAATAGTACCGCCGATGGACTATGGTCTGGGGCCAAGGCGGTTCCAGCAGGTACGGCCTGCTCCCACCAGCTAAAACTATGTTCTGGGCCATGGGAGCTCTCACTAGGGTTGATTTCAAGGTGTTTGGGATATCTCTGGCTCTGACCAATTCACTTACATAATTGGCTCAATTTTTTTTTTTTGTACATACCTAACAAAAAGAGGCTAAAAATGGATTCTTTTAGTTTTTTATTTTATGATTTATATGCCACACTAAAGTTTTTTGTGATTTATTTCAAGAAAAAATGTTTGGCCCTGGAGAGAATTTCACCATTACTTTCCTTGGCGCTTAAAGTGTTAAGGTAGACGGAAAAGTTCACTAGCATATGCTCGAGCTTCTAAAGGTAATAACCCTCCCTTTTGTTTGGACATTTGCAAAGCCGTTTAATGAACTATACTTTTATGAAACATTATTATTATAGAAAGTGATCTTGCTTAGAACCAGGGTCTTGTTTTAAGCCAGGCAAGGGAGATAGTTTTAATGTTTATCAATAATTAGCCAAAGCTAAGGCTGAAAATAATTTTAATTTTAACATTGCATGTTCAAATAGATGGTATAGTTTTCAACATTAGCTTTGGCTTTTTAAACAGCTTTGTATGTGGCATAACAGAAGGGAGACTGAAAAGGAATATTTTCCTCTGGAGTTTGCACATGCGCAATTGGCCTTTTCTATCTATCTGAATGGGCTATAGAACAAGAAGGATATGGGAGAGTTTGAGATAATAAATATCATATTTTAAATAAAAAATACTAATATATTTTAATATATAGCTTCTAAAAAATATACCAAAACTACTAATTAAATAAGAGATTGTGAAGTGAAGAAATAAATATACAAATCTTCAAAAACATTAGTTATATAAAAATACAAATATATAATACATATGGTAAATGTCTTTATAAAAATATAAAACACTGACATAAATACCTAGTGTTACAAAAATTAATTTAAAGAAAACATAATGGATACAAAACTAATGAAAACTTAAAATATTTCTTAAAAAAATAACAGAACAAAAAAAATATTACAAATCAATATAAAAATTGTTGGACGGAATTAGTTACAAATTCCATGGACGGAAACAAAAAGAGATAATTGTGCCAATATTTTCAGTCTAACAGTCAAATGTCACTTGTTTAAAGATTGTTCAAAATCAAACGCTAAAGATTCTATACAGTCAGGTAAAGCACCTGTTTCTAGGTAAACAGTAGAACACCATTTATTGTTAATACACTACTTACTAATTCAGTTCTCTTTGCGAATAAATGAAACATCTTTGAAAAAGAGTAACTTGTAAAAAAATCCTTTAAAATATATTAATTATACAGGAAACTTCGTGTGGAGAGCATATTTTTTGGGTTAGGTACAGTAGCGAACAGACTTAATTTCTTTTATGCAATGGAAAAAGCGAAGGAAGTGAAAAACTACACACTCCTCACCAAATTTTAGAAACTGTTTACTTTCGGTCCACTCCCTGCTCCCATGCTGTTAATTAAGACCTAGTTCACTGCCTCTTAATTGTTTCCATTAAAAGAAATTATAATTTGTCGAATACTTTAAGTACAATCCTAACCAAAGTTGATTTTTATAAGAATATTCTAACCAGGAATGATATCTTTCTATTCTTTCAAAGAAAATAGATTTGAGTTTGGTTTGGACATGAGGAAGTATTAAACAAATTATAATTGTCCTTAATGGACATAATTAACTGGTAGTGAAGTATATTTTAATTTATAAGGAGTGATCAGGAAGTGGACAGACAGCCAGATGGAGGTGACATGGCAGGGTACTTTGATGTCTGCATTTTCGTTAGGTAATGACTAACGCATGTTCCATGCTAAAACAAGTATTTGTAAGATAGTGTCTTTGGAAGAATTTTAATAATACGATATGAGGACCACATGTGGCTCAAGTGGTACACCTGTTTTGAAGGACCAGAGTTAGAAACTCGGGCCACATTAAAGATTTTATCATCTAGCGCCTTCGTTCGTTCGGTGATCGAAATCGGGGTACCAGACCATTCCTAGGCTCACCCAGCCTTTAACCGCTTAAGGTCCAGTATCTATATTGAATAGTATGACATAAATGCTTGTTATACCATTTGTTTTACCAACAGATAAAACCCAATAGCAGTAGCTTTGACACACACAAGAATAAAAAATAATACAAAACTGTGGTCTAGGTCAATAACAGCTAAAGTAAAAATCAGGTAAATGCATTTAAGGGCGATTTCATAAAATGTTCAGCGCCCGAGTTAATTTGTTAATGGGAAAATTGAAACGGTATCCGTGCCCGAGAGATCTTGGGTGTGGGCACTAAGCGGTAAATGTGTAACAGCTAAAGGAGAAATAAGTTTGCCAGATCATAATACTTATTTAACTATCTTGCAAGATAGTTGTAAGGTCAAGAATCAGATGGGGTACCTGCCCCACTGGCACAACATGGCCTGCCATAGGTTTTTTTTTTTAAACAATAATAATATAGTGCAAGCATCTCACTACTAATAAATAATTGTAAAATAATAAGACTCAATTATTACAATCCTTTTAAAAATAAATTACTTAAATAGAATTTTCATTACAAAATTAAACAAACTATTGAAAAACTAATCTTGCAAGACTGAAAGAATGTCTATAACATAATAATAACAAAAATACAGTGTATATAGCAATTTCAATATATTTAACCTAACGGATATAAATTACAACATTTATTTTAAAACCTTAAATACATCTTGTGCCTTGTGCAGAGCTATAATTCATTAGCAAAATGTTAATCAGACTAATACAAATATATATATTAAAAAATGCCAAATTTGTAATTTTAAAATTAATCACTAAGCCCCTGACAAGGTAACATAACATCAAATTCCCTAAAATAATATTCCAATGCTAAATTCTGACCCACGTTATTCTTTCTAACCAATAAAAAAAAGACAGAAGACCAAAATACTAAAGAGAATATTTTTGAAACTCTAAGTGTGAAGAGTTTCTGTCTGTTTTACATAAAATTACTCGGGCTGTTAATCTCTCCCGTTTTTATTAATTCATTGAAAATCACTAACATCACTTTTAGTGCGTATTTAAAATAATAAAAATATAATGCTAAACTAATGAATATTTAGCCCTCTAGGGGTTTTTTTTTTCCTCGTATTATATCTTGAATAAAGAATCAGAGAAAAATGGTTTGGAGGACATATTCTTTAGAAACATCTTCTGCAATTTTGACTATTTAAGAGGTTTTATTTCCTTGAGATTTTCAAAAACAATCTAAACTTTTTTTTTCCCTTCATTAATTTTTTATAACTTTAAAAACATTTTAAACCTGAAACTAATTTTTCAAGCCAATGTTCAAAATATCTCAAAATTTAAAAATATATTTTGAAATAGGATTTTTCTAATTTCCTCAAAATATTTGATATACATTACGGACTTTTTTGCAAATAGGTAAATAAAAAGAACATGAATTATAAATGTTAACAAAATTAAATAATATTTAAAAGATTCTTAAAACAATAAACAATTTATCAACAAAAAAAATATTGACTTTTTTTGGCTAGGCAATTGATTATAATTTTAAATGTATATTCTAAATACAATTTTTTTTTTCTTCTTTTTTCAAAACTGGTGTACAAGATTTTGTTAAAATGTACACCACATATTTTTTATACTAAGGCCAGACATAGGATTTTTTTGATTGAGTTCTATTTTTACAGGTCACACATTTTTTACACTCAAAATGTTGCTAAAATTAGAGAGTTTTTTTACTAAACTGTACTTTCTAAAAAAACATTTTCCCCACATGACACCTTAGGCAATATAATATATAATGTGGGTAGTGAATTTTAACAAAACCAGTAGAATATATCCAGCACACCAGTTTGAAAAAAGTACTTTTGAGAATATGTTTAAAATATACTTAAAAATTTAAACAACTTATCTAGAAAAAAAAGGAATGGGTCTTTTGAAAATCTCAAGTGGGCTTAATCCCTTAAAAATATAATGTTTATAAAAATCTTTATGAATACTAAAAGTTAAACTAATTTAGTATATGTTAAATATGTTCAGACCCGAATATGAGATTCTGCCGAAAGTTATTACAGGATATTTTCTTAGTCCAATGGTAGTAAATTAACTAAAATCCCCTTGAGATTCTTTGGTAGACAAGTGATGTTTAAGGGTTTCAGACATCTGTTGGCATTTGTATGGTGAAGACTGTACTGTGCGGAGTCGTAGGCCTCGAACCAGCGATGGAATTGGCAGTAGACGCAGCAAGAGACGCCATTGTACTTAGCTGAAACAATAAGAAACCGGATATTAACAGGATTAGATTATTCTCAACTGGAGAAATTAGTTTTCTCCAATAGGAGATTGAAGACCCCATGCTCCACAAGGCGGTTAAAAAGATGTGGGAGTTATTGAAAATTGATGTGAAAGATATACTAAATAAGTATTAAGCCAAATCGTAGTTAACTGCATTATCTCCGTGTGTTTGCATATAATTCTTACATCTGATGTGATTTGAAGCTTAGAATGTTAGGTCTCCAACTGAGGTGTTCCTGTCAAAATTCACACATGATCTTTTTTCGGAGCAAACAAAAATATACGAGAAGTCGAAACTGCACATGTCTGCTAATATAAATAAAAATATATGTATATGTATATATATATATATATATATATATATATATATATATATATATATATATATATATATATATATATATATATTGTTCATAATATGTCCTTTATTCCAAACGTTACAAAAATGTACCTCTTACTTTCATTTGATGTGGGACCTGTAAAAAGAGGTTCAAGTCAGGGCAGTCTCAGAAAAAAAATTTATTTTTTTTACGTCCATAATAAATGTTTAAAGATATCACATTGAAAGTGGTGGCATTCGATTCCCAACATGAGAATGCCTATACAACGTGTACTGTACCGGGAAGCTATTAACACTAAATCATAAGCATTAAGATTTTTTTACGCACAAATTTTGTGAAAATATCACACGTATACAAACAACACAAAATTACTCATCAGCACTATCAGACCGCATCATCAAGTCGAAATAATTGATTTATTATTTATTATTTTCAATTAATAAAGCCCAATAAAGGCTGGCTTTTTTGGACGGAAGGTGCTGCCAATATTTGTTTTGACCTTCTGCGATATTTCAAGTACAAAACCGATAAATAAAGTCCTTATAAGCGAATAACTATTAAAATTGAAGGGCTCAATGCCAAAGATGACTAACCCACAATTAGAAATAAAAAGAGTTAAGGGTAAGAACAGTCTGAAAAAAATTGGTCTTGGTGACAGTAATGATTTTAATTGGTCCAATTAAAATCATTTTTGTCACTAACACAAATTTTTTTCAGACTCTTCATACCTTTAACTCCAATTTTCTCAGTTATTTCTAATTGTGTGTTAGTCACCTTTGGTACTGAGCCCTTCAATTTTAATAGTTATTCGCTTATAAGGACTTTATTTATCGGTTTTGTACTTAAAATATCGCAGAAGGTCAAAACAAATTATTTGATATGTTGAAATAATTAATGAAATTGTTTTGAGTTATTATACAAACTAAAACGCCTAAGTCCTTCAAAAGTATGGCTTTGTCTATTTTTGCAGCTTCAAATGAAAACTGTATGTTAACTACAGACTTAAGCTGTAAACTTCCTGAGTGTTGTAAGGAAAGTATAATGTGGATGTGCTGAATAGAAGATTTGATAAAGAAATTGTTAGTGAAATATACACAAAAACAGATCCCAGAGCATACTACAACGCATGAGAAAAAGCTTCACAAACCATTGTTACAATTTGTTATAGCTTACTGCTACTCAAACCCCAAGCTTCACACCAATTGACACTCAACACTCTGCCTTCGTTCGGTTTTTCAAAATTTATTTCTACACTCTCTTCATTTCTGCTGCGGTCTCTTCTTAAAAAAAATTATTTATCCATTTCAATAAACTTTAAATAACGTTAGTAGCTCAAGAAAGGATTCATTAATTGTGCCCGTTAATCATTTTCTAAAATCTATGTTAGTTTATGAGTAAGGGGAAAAAAATGAAGGAAAGATATTTACAGCAGATTCATTAGTAACAAACTATAAATTATTAGTTTAACCATAAATCAAGCTAGACCAGGATTAAATATAAACTTTATCACATTAAGTAAATTCCCGCTATGCCAAAAAGAACTAGGGAAAAAATAATGTTTATAAAAAATTCTGATCTACGAAAAGTAAAAAAAAAACATGTTTTTTTCAAGTTAAGTCATACTTTCAATATACATTAAAGAAGCTTGCAATTTTTCAATTTTACTGTCCATATAAAACTACAAAATACAGCCTTACTTAAAATTGAAAATAGTTCGAATTTACTCTTGTATGACGAAATAATTTTCTGTACATGAATTACACAAAACATAAACACAAAGCATTATCTAAGAGTTGGAGTCAGTGATCTACTTCTGTCACAAATAACTAAAATGGTTTAAAGAAGGAATGTTCTGCCAACACTACGAGCTTGTTGCTAGATCTATTACAAAGCGAGATCACATTTAAAATGTAGTCTACAAGAATAATTAATTTCTAATTTTTAATTCTTAACACATCAGGCGCTTAATACACCTCATAAAGCCAATATATGGCATTATATGACTAAACTCCGCGTAATCTGAATTTTTGCTATTACGAAGAGGGTTTGGCCCCAATTAGTTTGGATATGCAGGACTCTACTGTGTAGCAAAAAATTCAGTTCCGACAGTTTGGAGGAACAAAAATACTTTCTTTCCTGACAACTTGGCATCTAAAATAAAATATTTCAAGCCGTCTTATAACATACATGAAAACTGCAAGACAACAGATTCATGAATGGCAGGAAGTCAGGCTGTTTTGGGGTTTTGGTAAAGATTGCTTAAAAAATACAAAAATAATCTGAAGTCCATTCAGTATTTAGAAATAATTAAAAGGCAAAATTGAGTACAGACAGGCTCCTTTCTCTTATTCACATCAGGTTGTGTTGTTTTTAACACTTAGAGTGCTGCAATTTGACCTAGCCTACCGATTCCTAGGCCGCAATAAGCCCGTAATGCAATACTTGACTGCTTGACCCCCAGACCAATACATTCTCGCTCAGACCATGTTAATAATGTGATGCAAGCGAGCATAATTTTTTCTGTTACCAACATAATTTTTACTTTGGAACCATTGTTTAGTAGGGTATATATGGTTATTTAAAATAGTAGTTTCTGATAGAGTTGCTAATATAATTAATTCATTTGGAGCTTTCATAGACTTCGTTTGAAAGTAGTAATCCTGAACGAAGGTAGAGTGTCAGAATTTGCCGCTCACCTACTGAACTGGCTGAGTGGAGACTGTGCTGTGCGGGGTCGTTGGTCGAGACCCAGCCAGAGAATGAGTCATGGATGCGTTGAGGGACTGCATAGTTCCCATCTGAAATATAGCACCACATTTCGTTCATTCTCCGGAATGCGCACAAAAATCCAGTCACTTTCAAAACAAACATATCAAACCAAAAAGAACTTTTAAAACATCGTGAGGGCGATATGCAGAAATAGAGCAGACAAGTTTAAAAATATTCCTTACCTTTCACAACCAGTGTTGGGCCTAATCATAATTACGATAGCAGAGATAGTTGTAATCACAGAAAAAAAACATATGATTACAGTCCTAATCACAGAAAAAGTTGCGATTACAGTCGTAATCACGGAAACATTCTGTGGTTACGAGTGTAATTATAATCAAACATGTGATTATAAGTGTAATCGTAATAAGACTTGTCTTGTAATTACAATTATAATCACATCTCGAAAGCCTGTGATTATAATTGTAATCACATCTCGAAAGCCTGTGATTTTATTCGTAATCACATGTCAAAAGCCTGTGATTATAATCTCAATCACATCTCGAAAGCCTGTGATTATAATCTCAATCACATCTCGAAAGCCTGTGATTATAATCACAATCACATCTCGAAAGGCTGTGATTATAATCGCAATCACATCTGGAAAGCCTGTGATTATAATCGTAATCACATCTCGAAAGCCTGTGATTATAATCATAATCACATCTTGAAAGCCTGCGATTATAATCGTAATCACATCTTGAAAGCCTGCGATTATAATTGTAATCACATCTCAAAAGCCTGTGATTATAATCATAATCACATCTCGAAAGCCTGTGATTATAATCGTAATCACATCTCGAAAGCCTGTGATTATAATCGTAATCACACCTCAAAAGCCTGGGATTATAATCGTAATCACATCTCAAAAGCCTGTGATTATAATCATATCTTGAAAGCCTGCGATTATAAGCGTAATCACATCTCAAAAGCCTGTGATTATAATCGTAATCACATCTCAAAAGCCTATGATTATAATCGTAATCACATCTCGAATGCCTGTGATTATAATCGTAATCATAATTATGAGTATGGCCAAAACTATTCACAACCCAGCATTTCTCACAATCATAATGGTATGAGTTTAAATTTCAAATCTCAATCTCATATGAAATTACATAAATTACGAATCTATATTTTTGAGTTATTATCATGCTAAGGGGTGTTAAAATGTGGGTCGTGTCATTGGGTTGACATCAAAAGGGGCTTTCCTCCCTATGAGCTAAAACTTTAATAGAAGGCATCACTCCTAACCTGGCTAGAAAAGGGTGGTAACCTATAGATAACCCGTCCTAAAATAGGTTGTCAATAATAAATGGACATTAAAATTTAAATAAATTAAATGATTGAGGGAAAGTTATTTATTAGAGAAAGGCTGAGAATACGAGTGAAATAGTTCTTGAGAGAACTGGCTAAAAATCAGAGCAACCAACTAGCAGTTAACAAAACTGGAAACTTGTGCGAATGGTAGATCTAAAGAGAGAGGTAAAAATGCTTTGGTAAATAGTGCAAGAATCCAATTGAGAAATGCTTAATTGCAAAAGAATCAAAAAGATAATAAAAACAAAGTCTATAAAATACAAATAAATAACTGATAAGTAAACAATATTTTGTAATAAACTAGAAAAAAAAAACAATTCAAATTTAAATTGTACCAATTATACACTTTCTAGCTACCCTCTGGTGGCTTTAGTTTATAAACATAAAAAAGCGATGAAAATAAAATGAGTTTACCCTCAAATGAGCAAGGTCCTCGAGTTTGGTCAAATCTGAAAGCTCCAAATATAAAGAATACACTAGAACCCATCCGTAGGCATTAGCAACACAAAATAAAGCCCAAAGTAGAACCATGATGACGTTGTAGGCGAAGATTAGGTCGTTTACAGTCGTGAAGAATATCCAAGCGAGCACTCGAATGATGGTAAATACTGAGAATGCGTACAGCCATGGAACGATCTTCTTCTCATGCTCCTAGAAAAAAAGAAATAGTATAAACAAACAAATAGGTGAGTGCATTATCTCAGCATAAATAACAATTTCAGTGGCCAGATGTGAATTATACATTACAGCTGGTAGCAGATTGAAGTGCTGTTATCTCTGTGTTTTTAATTACGAATCACTGAGGGATCGAGCTTCTAACACTAGGCATTCACGGCCCAGGCGAACGCCTGGCCAAGAGCTACCCAGACCCAGATTGTGTGTGCTAAACCAAATAATATGGTCAGGCAGGTTCTTTGCTTCAACTGTGTGTTACTAGCCTGAACCAACACTGATAGTTCCAAGAGCTTTCATCATGTCTGGCCGTTTAGACAACACAGTTCCAAAAGTTTTAGGTCCTTTCATGAATGAAACTCCGTTCAAGGCAATATCTGTAATTGTTTTCAAGAAAGGCGGATAAAACTAGTTTTCCTACCTAATTTTCGATTTGGGTAGTTAGAATCGTTGGATTCTGTTGGAAGATTTTCTTCATGTTTAATAACACAGGTCAACATTTGATTTAAAAAAAAAAAAAACACTCCGAGCGGTATGGTCCTTATGGGTTTCTTGGGGTCACTAATTTCAATAAGCGGGTTGGTTAACGTTCATCACATCAGAAAAAAACAGTAGAAACAATCTGAAAAAAATCATGTGTATATTTTTGAGGTCCCTGAGTCCGAATATGTAGTTTGTTTGACTTACCAGGGTGTCTACTCCTTTTGTGAAAGCCGATTTCAGGACTTTTCCTGATTTGAAAATCAAATTCCATGCCCATTAAAAAAAACAACTTAACTATTAGCTTAAAATTATCTGTAACCTAACATGGATTACAGTGATACCAGCTCATCCTAATCAGTGACCCCAAAATCCCTATAAGGACCATCCTGCTTCAAGTGTGTCATCCAAACTGAGATGTTGAAATTTTGGTTAAATTTTGAGTTAAGTAAATTTAGAAAAAAGTAATTAACATACATAAGCAGTTTTAGGATATTTGTATATTTTCTTAAATATATTTTCATAAAAACAGTTTGGAAATTGTGGTAAATGGAAGGTTTCAATTCAAGTGCTTACAAAATTCCCTACAAAATCCGTACTCAAGTAGTTTTCAATGGAACAATCCCAATTGGATAAATAAGTGCTTAAAATAAGAAAACTTATTTATTGTAGTTTTTTACAACAGTAAAATAAGTCAGAAAACAGGTTATTAAAAAAAGTTTCTTTGTTTGTAATAGAGATTTTCGAGTGGAATTCGAAGATGCCAAGTGAGTATTTTTGACAGCTTTATGTTCTTTTGGCTCCACCTCAATTTTGAATTGTTTATATCTTATTTTTAATTGAATTTAACAGTAAAATGATTGTTTTAGTAAACAAAAAGTAAATAAATGAGAAACATATTTGTAATAGTGTTTTCCTAGAGCAAAATTGAGAAGGGCGGCGGGAGTAATATCTGCTTAGGATCCCCGTGGTCAAGTGGCTAATGCCTTAGATTCTCATACAGGAGATGGTGGGTTTGGTCCCACTGGTAGCAGGAATTTTCTCATCTCACGGGTCGTTGGATAAAATTCCTTGCTGCACCAGGAATGTCGGCGCTAATGGCCCAGAAGTTGATGCGCCGTAAGAAAAAAAAAAAAAAAAAAAAAAAAAAAAAAAAAAAAAACTATAGACGAAATTTTCATAGAAAACTGCAAATAAAATTTTCTTTAAAAAAATAAATATATCCCTAATTGGATTTTGAAGATATTTAATATTAAAACTTCTATAATCCTATATCAGGTAAATTATTATAAAATATAACAAAAATTACTGAAGTTTATAAAACTCAGTGATTTATTTATTATCAATGAAGCAAGAAAATATATGCATCAAGTACACATTTTCTATTAAAACATTTGGTAAAACTGAAGGAGAGCGTCCTCAGCACCGATTTTTTTTTTCAAATTTTGCACTATAACGTATTTTGATGCACTAAACACGAATCCGTTAAAAAAAAGAGTTGCTCTCAACTAGGAAAGAAGTTATTAAGCATTAAAGTTCACTGTTATGAAGGTTATAAAAGTTGGCGTAAACAGCGTACTAATAAACATGCATATTAATAAGAATGTCTTGGAAGACTTTTGGGCAGATGTGCTATGCGTTTCCGCTCGCTAAAGAAGATATCAAACCTCTGGTCAATCCAACTCGCTGTTATGGATAGAATTCTGATGTTATGGAGGTTATAAATAGTTTATCAACATTTCAAAAGAGAGTTCTTTGGTTTCTAATGTTAGATGTCTGCGCATGCGCGAGCTTACAAATACGCTGTTTACGCCAACTTTAACCTCAATATCAGTGAACATTAGTGCCTAATAACTTCTTTCCTAGTTGAGAGCAACTTTTTTTTTTAACGGATTCGTGTTTAGTGCATCAAAATACGTTATAGTGCGAAATTTGAAAAAAATCGGTGCTGAGGACGCTCTCCTTCAGTTTTACCAAACATTCAAATGACATTACAATAAAAAAGGGGAATATTGCTTCATGAAATGAATAAGTGTATGCTATACAAACCTTTCGTAAGGCAATTATCAGCATAATACTCGTCACAAAAACAACCATTGCAGCAAGGACAGAGAAAAGAGCGAAGATAATCAACATATTCCTCACTGAAAACATAGAGAATGTGTATTAAAATGTGATAATTTTTTATACTGGATAAGCATAAAGGAAAAATTTTCACGCAAACTTAGACTCTAATCTATTGTTGTCTTTTGAGTTGGACAGTGGCCTCTCAGTACCCTCCAAAAGATCAGCAAGGTTCACTTTGGACTTCTTTCGACTGTACTGCAACTTTACAGTTGAAAGATGTTCTTATTGGACCTGGCCGAACCAAAGGAAGGCACTGAAGATGAAGTTGGGACCTCAAAAATAATCATTCAATATAAGAAATACAGTAAACGTTTTTGTGGTTTTTATTCTTATCCAGTATGATGTATTGCCACCAACAAACCAAAATTTTAAATTTTACATATTACTATATGAAGTTTGGTAGACAGAAACATCCTATCTTAAGCCTATTTATCAAAAACATGTGCTACCTAGCAGTGGCTATTCATCGTTATTAACTTTTCAAAGTATTGCTAGGTAGTGCTACAGTGAAATTGAGTTAACACGCCCGGAGACCAGAATGAACAGTAAATGAAAAGTCAATTTCAAGTAAACTCGGCTCCTTAAAGTCCTTAAAGAGTTAAATATTTGAAATACGTTTGAAAAAGGGTAGTTTCTGGAAGTGGCTATTCAAGACTTATAAATTTCTTACAAGAAAGGTTCACACAAAAATTTCTATAGAAGAATCTCAGCCAGAGAAAACATTGTTAGAAGTGTTCCAAAGTTTAGACTGTTGTGTCCCTAAAATAGTGTGATTCAGAGGAGGTGAGACAAACATTAAAATATTGGGAAAAATGTAAGTAGGTTAGTTATATAAAAGTATAAGTTTACCATGTCTGTTGCCAACATAAACGAACTGGTAGCTTATGAAGTAATAGCCGTAGTGCACTGATCCAGGTGCAGCCATAGCCAAAGAATACAAGTCAAAAACTCCAGTAAACACAGTAAATATACTCAAAATCTGAAATTATATGACAAAATTTTAATACCAGTAAAATGAAAAATAGTTATCAAATACAAATAATTATTTCAGGGATGGTAGATATCAATTACTATTTCATTAAAAACAACAAATTCCAGTTAAGTGAGAACATTCTAGATAACAAACGGCAAATTATAATCTGTTATTCAATTATTCTCGCAAAAGTAGGCAATACAATATCTGCATTCCAAAACGCACCTGCAGGTTTCATATTTCTTGGAAAAACAAGTAGATTTTATTTATTACATTTGATATTTTTTCTGATAATTTTGGTGTATTTGAACAATTTTATGCTAATAATTTATGTTTACGTTACAGCTCAATTTATCCCCTAATAATAAATTTCAGTTATATGATAAATTTCTTTGATCTCTTGTTATTAGATCATTAAATATTTCCTTAAGAAAAATGTTTAAAATGTGTAGTGACAATTTTCATAAATAACGTCTGGAATTCGCAGTTTTAATGATGAAGTATTATAACATAGTACCCATTGTTTGTTCAAATATAATCTCTCTCTCTCTCTCTCTCTCTCAGTCAGAAAAGAAGCTCTTGAAGAAAATAAGTTTTTGAATTTTTAAAACAACAAACATAATGAAGGGCAGCAAAGCAGCTTATCAGTTTTTCTTATATTATTTATGTAATTTTTAACAGAATAAAATATATAAGGAGTTGCTGCCCGAATACTTAAAAAATAAATAAATGTAAAATAGAAAACTGTTGTTATAAACCCCTTAAAAAAGGGTTTATAACTGAACAGCTTTAATAATTAATCAAATGTAAGATATTCTTAAGGCATTCCTATGAATGACTCATTCGATGTTACTATTTGAGGCTTACTATTACGCCAATTTAAATTAATATAAAAGCTTCAGCACTTAAAAAGTCTTCAATAAAAATATAATCCTACTTACTAGAGAGTACACAGCGGTGATAAGGGACGCTCGCTGTATATCCAAAATAAAGGCATCCTGAACTAAAGGTCTTCTGTACCAGGGGATTTTCAGTGATTTTATTGAACGAGAGGATTTAAGATTGGAAGTGGATCTAGTCATATGAGAGTACACACTTGGTGTTCCAACACTGGGTGTCCTTTTCGAATACATTTTCTCTAAAAGTATGAGAAAAAAATACTTAAGTAACCACTATAATCATTTACATTAATATAAATAAAACAAAAATATCATTTAATTAGAGAATATATTTACAAAATATATAAACACAAACAGTAAATAAACATGTAAACAAATAACCTGTTATTAGAAAAGCTTAAAGTATAGATCAGAATATCATTGCATTTAAACAATTTTATGCGTAACAAACTTTGTAATAAATTTGTGCTTGGATTCACAAGTTTTAAACAATATTACAGAACTTAAATACAAAATAACAAAAAGTAGGTGTGTCCTTTGGCAAACTTTGAAGTCAACATAACAGAAATGAGGCAGCAACAGATTCTTTCCATAGAGCAACAGAGAGATGTAGCATTCTGAAGATCTTAATTCTCAGGTTGACTCTATGACGTCACTGTTATTTTATCGGCTTTTGTTTTGGCTGGGAATATTTCATTCTATTGACGCATTCTTTTTCTCTGCCGCTTCAAATAATATCATTTTCTTGCACAAATCAAACAATAAAGAATAAGAAAAATAATTATAATCAAATCGTAAAAAAATCCCGAATTTAATTGTTCACAATTGTTTTTTCTTTTTCTTTTAGCACTTTCCTCCGAAGGAAAGTAGCTATTGAGGTTGGACTCATGACGGAATTTTTGAAAAATTTCTTCAAATCTTTATCGATCCTACCTAGTAGACACCGAAAATGACCCCCGTTAAAATTTATATATATCTATATATATATATATGCATATATATATATATACATATATATATATATATATATATATATATATATATATATATATATATATATATATATGTGTCTGTTAACACGATAGCGGCCAGAGTTTTTGTTTTTTCGTCACGAAACTTGGTATATAGCATTCAATTAGCAAACGATTGAACGAGTTCGTTAACCACCAAAGTCGGTCCACCGGAAGGGGGGGTTTACCCCGAACCCAAAACACTAATTTGACTATGTCAGCCGTAATATTTGTTATATTTCAACGAAACTTGGTATTCGTAGTGGTAATATAGAGAGAAAAGTGAGATATAAAAATGAACTAAATCGGTTCATTAGAAGGGGGGGTTTACTCCGGACCCACAATACCAATTCGCCACTACCAGCCGTGATTTTTGGTATATTTCGACGAAACTCGGTATTCGTAGTGGTAATCCACAGGTAAATATGTGTTGTAAAAATAAACTAAATCGGTTCATTAGGAGGGGGGGTTTACTCCAGACCCACAATACCAATTCACCACTACCAGCCGTGATTTTTGGTATATTTCGACGAAACTCGGTATTCGTAGTGGTAATCTACAGTTAAATATGTGTTGTAAAAATAAACTAAATCGGTTCATTAGAAGGGGGGGGGGGTTTACTCCGGACCCAAATTCCTAATATACTCATACCGGTCGTAATTTCTGCTGTATTGTAACGAAACGCGGTATACGTCGTGGGTAACTCATGAGAAAGAAGTGTTGTAAAAATGAGCTGAATCGGTCAATCGTAAAGCGGGGGTTTAATTTGTAATATATTTCAATAGAAAAGCCCGCCAAACGTAGGTTCACAAAGCCGCCGCAAGGAGGGCTTTCTACCACTAGAGTGACTGTATCCTGTTCCTGCGTTAGATCAAAATACGATAATATGAGGTTTTTTGTATTTATTACGTAGTGTAGTAGGTACCATGTGTAAACATAACTCTGGAAGCAAATTAATAATTGATCAGTTACTCATTACAAATTTAAAAGAGAACTATTCATGTTTTTATTTTATTTATGTAGGATATTTTAAGCAAATTGTTCTGGAAAGCAGTCTACACTACCCAAATTCTGAGGAAAGTGCTTAGTTATGCAGCTCCTGCGTGACGGACTTTTTACAATTCACATTATGAGTCATTCAAGTATTTTAAAGAATATAAAATTGAATAATTGTATAAAATGAATATATCGAATATATATACAGTGAAATCTCCTGTAACGGACACCTCCAAGTAGCGGACACCTCTATGAACGGACAGAATATCCATGGTCCCGGCGAAAACCCCCTTAAATCAATGCATTAGCACCTCTCAATAGCGGACCCTCTACTTAAGGACAACGGACACCTAAAATCGGACCCATATAGCTGATTTCAACTCTCAATAGTGGACAGCAGGGTAAAATATTTAATTGGATTCTCAGAATCTCAAGAAAAAGCACACCCTGGCGGGCATTGCTAGTAAAATATCCAGAGGAAACCGTACCCTACTGTTCCGGGAACCACATCTTGTTTTGTTACACCACTTTTCAGCAGGTTTTATTCAGTTTCATCTAGTCATGAACTTCGAAAAGAAAGCGTCTAACTCTAAAAAGTAAAGTGGAAGTTTCAAAAGTGTATGATAGTTTAAAGCTTTGTGTTAGAGACCTGGGCGCGAAGTTTGACGTCGGCAAAACGCAGAAGTCAAACTTCGTGTAGTTTTTAGAACGATATGTGGGGAAAGTGCATCGGTTAATGTTGATTTAGTTCAAGATTGGAAAAACTAATAGGTTTACATTTGCCATGACTATGAGGCTAAAAATATATTTAATTTTGATGAAACGGCTTTATTTTTTCGGGCTCTGCCAAACAAGACAATGATTCTAAAAGGGGAAACTTGCACAGAAGACAAACAAAGCAAAGATCGTTTAATTGTTATGTTGTGCGTAAATATCGAAGGCGATTTTGAATAGCCGTTAATAATCGGTTATCATTAAAGCCACGTTGTTTTAAGAACATTAACGCTAACATTGACATTGCGCCCAGGTCTCTAACACAAAGCTTTAAACTATCATACACTTTTGAAACTTCCACTTTACTTTTTAGAGTTAGACGCTTTCTTTTCGAAGTTGGGGTCTCCCGTGGTCTAGTGGCTAGCGCGCTGGATTCATAAGCAGGAGATGGTGGGTTCGATCCCCAGCGGCGACAGGAATTTTCTCATCTCAGGGCTCGCTGAGAACATTCCTGGTTGCACCCTGGAGGCCCGGCGCTAATGGCCAAAATTTGTCGATGCGCCGTAAAAAAAAAAAAAAAAAAAAAAAAAAAAAAAAAATTAACGCTAACAAAAAAGCATGGATGACAACGCCTATAATGAGTGAATGGCTAAAAACTTTCGATCAGAGAATGCGACATCGAAAACGGCGTGTAATTTTGTTTATGGACAAGCGACATGCCACCCACAGATGCATCTAATAAATGTTAAAATGTAGTTTTTTCCACCGAATATGACATCTTGCTGCCAGCCCCTCGATCTCGGCATTACTAAAAATGTCAAAACACACAGAAAACGATTTCTTCGGGAAGCCATTACGAAAATGGACTCAAGGCATTATGTTACTAATGTACTGGACGCAGTATTATGGATAATGACAGCTGAAAAAGAAATAAACTGTTTTAGACTGTTGTGCACTGCTTTTTAAAAAGTGGATTTCATTAACCTCCCAATAAATGACACCTTTTTTTAAACAGCCATTTTTTACGGACCCAATGGTGTCCGCTATAAAGAGGTTTCACTATATATATATATATATATATATATATATATATATATATATATATATATATATATATACATAAACACATTTAATTTTCTTAAAAAGAAACTGAAAACATTAATTTTATTTCATAAAGAAAGTCACTATACTATTCTAGCTCAGATATAAAAATATTATGTGTTTATTACAAGAGTACTTTTGCCAATATGGGAGATGGAGTTTGTTAACTATCAGTCCAGGCAACGAATGCTTAAAAACAAGCTATAGGTGGAAATTTTTGGAACACAGTTTTGGACTTCTTAACTTTTTTTGGGCTGGATAGAAAGAACATATCAAAAGTCCTCGCCCGCAGCCTTTGTGCCGGGGGGGAGGGGGGGGGGTTTAGAAGGTCGTATTTTTCGGGTTTTCACTTATGTCTCGGAAACCCTGCGTCCTAGCGACATGACCATTCTATATTAAATTAAAGCTGATTTAATTTCCTACAAGTTCTATTCCATAAAGTGTTTCGAAATATCTTTAGATTTCGAAATATCCGCTCTTGAATGTCTGTAATTTTGGGAAAAAACACACTTTTTTCTATTCTCGACCGGATATCTCTTCAACGATGAACCCAAAAAATAAATGCCGGCTATAGGGTTGTAGAACATTCCATTCGCTTCAATAATATATATTACTTGACTATTTTATGTATTTTCTTTCAAACGTTATATACGCACTCACATGGTCTTAGCAAAACCATTGCCAATATAATGGACAAGATCTTATCTAATTGAGTGTGAATGACTGGTCAGTGGGCCCAAAATTATATATTTTGTGCTATTTATACGTCCAGTACTCACTATATTTACATAATGTAGTATATTTTGGACTATACATTGGCTGGAAATGGTGAGAAATTGAAAGGTTCATTGGTCGACAGTTGTCGCCAGATATCACGATGAACACTACAACTGTTTTCACGTTTGAAGGAAAATACATACAATAGTAAAGTTATGTATATTCTTGAAGGGAATGTAATGCTCTACAACCAGAGTTGGGCAAACGTTAGCGCGCGCTAAAAGCTGATACCTCTCCGCTAATTTAGCGAAACTGTAGAAAGCCAGCGCTAATAATTAGCGGTTAGCGGCGGCAGTGCGCTAACCGCTAATCTATTTATGAAATATCGTAATTGCTAATAGCTTAAGCTATAGTTACAATAGCAATTACGATATTTCATAAATAGATTAGCGGTTAGCGCACTGCCGCCGCTAACCGCTAATTATTAGCGCTGGCTTTCTACAGTTTCGCTAAATTAGCGGAGAGGTATCAGTTTTTAGCGCGCGCTAACGTTTGCCCAACTCTGTCTACAATCCTATAATTTTGCGGGCATTTATTTATTGGGTTCATCGTTAAAGAGTTATCCGGTCAAAAAGTGTGTTTTTTCCCAAAATGGCAGACATTCAAGAGCAGATTATAACGTCGACCTCACAAGCTTGCCGGGCTTGCTCCATGCGGAGGGAGGGAAGCAACGCGCTAAGAACTAGGCAGTAAAATATCTCACTGAAAATATTATAAAATTCTTGCCAAAGAATGTTTTACAAGGGAATCTTGAATTCTCTTTGCCTTAGAGATAGAACGATGCCTATCACTCTCCGTCTTGATGGGCGCTTTGCTTCCTTCCAGATCAAACAGAATAGAAAATCACCATCCTTTAGTGCTCATTCTAGATGTATCTGCTTTCAATATAATATAACTATAGTTAAGCAACTAATACTTATAATTATACAGATTTCGAGCGTTTCTGCCTCCTCCCTTAGGCCGGCCACACACTATGAGGTAGACCGGACAGGTACACCCGTGAGGTGCACCTGTCCGGTCTACCTGTGACCCACACTGTTCAGGTGTACCGGACAGGTTTGTCAGTCTTCAACATGGATCCTCCAGGAGATGATCTACTTTATCTCTCTCTATTTGCAGTAATATTTGAGACACCTAAAAACAAACGAAAAAAACGCAAACAATGGTGTAAGGAATGGTTGCAGAGAAGAAATAAATTCACCCATATCAATCTGCTGAAGGAATCAAGAGATGAACGAACAGATTATCGCAATTATCTGCGCATGAACGAATCAGTTTACATAGAGTCATTGTAACTTGTATCTCCTTTCATTAAGAAGAAATATACACAAATGAGGGCCGCTATATCTCCACACGAAAAACTAACAGCTACTTTGAGAATCGTGAGGAGTCAATTTTCCTCTACTCCTTTCGAATATTAGATCGAAAACTATTAATTTTACTTTTAGCCATACTCTCGTTTACATTTGGATATATTTCCTGCAGTTTGTATACTAATTTGCGATATGCAGCATCCCTTTTATTTCTATTGTGAAAATCATCGTCTTTTATTTTCCATAAACATGGTTCATTTTTATAAATTTCGATGAAATCACTAAGAACTTCGTTAATTTTATGAGACATTTTACACTTTAAACTGATTCCATAAATAAATAAATAAATAAATAAAAAGTCCGTCACGCAGGAGCTGCATAACTAAGCACTTTCCTCAGAATTTGGGTAGTGTAGACTGCTTTCCAGAACAATTTGCTTAAAATATCCTACATAAATAAAATAAAAACATGAATAGTTCTCTTTTAAATTTGTAATGAGTAACTGATCAATTATTAATTTGCTTCCAGAGTTATGTTTACACATGGTACCTATAACACTACGTAATAAATAAAAAAAACCTCATATTATCGTATTTTGATCTAACGCAGGAACAGGATACAGTCACTCTAGTAGTAGAAAGCGCTTCTTGCGGCGGCTTTGTGAACCTACGTCTGGTGGGCTTTTCTATTGAAATATATTACAAATTAAACCCCCACTTTCCGATTGACCGATTCAGCTCATTTTTACAACACTTCTTTCTCATGAGTTAGCCACGACGTATACCGCGTTTCGTTACAATACAGCAGAAATTAGACC
The DNA here is from genome assembly GCA_946811695.1 of Gonocerus acuteangulatus. Classification (NCBI taxonomy): domain Eukaryota; kingdom Metazoa; phylum Arthropoda; class Insecta; order Hemiptera; family Coreidae; genus Gonocerus; species Gonocerus acuteangulatus. The sequence continues at coordinate 58,110,683 of OX328130.1, forward strand.
GGTATGAGTATATTAGGAATTTGGGTCCGGAGTAATCCCCCCCTTCTAATGAACCGATTTAATTTATTTTTACAACACATATTTACCTGTAGATTACCACTACGAATACCGAGTTTCGTCGAAATATACCAAAAATCACGGCTGGTAGTGGCGAATTGGTATTGTGGGTCCGGAGTTAACCCTCCCCCCTCCTAATGAACCGATTTAGTTTATTTTTACAACACGTATTTACCTGTGGATTACCACTACGAATACCGAGTTTCGTCGAAATATACCAAAAATCACGGCTGGTAGTGGCGAATTGGTATTGTGGGTCCGGAGTAAACCCCCCCCCCCCCCTTATAATGAACCGACTTTGGTGGTTAACGAACTCGTTCAATCGTTTGCTAATTGAATGCTATATACCAAGTTTCGTGACGAAAAAACAAAAACTCTGGCCGCTATCGTGTTAACAGACACACACACACACACACACACACACACACACACATATATATATATATATATATATATATATATATACATATATATATATAGATATATATAAATTTTAACGGGGGTCATTTTCGGTGTCTACTGGGTAAAATCGATAAAGATTTGAAGAAATATTTCAAAAATTCCGTCATGAGTCCAACCTCAATAGCTACTTTCCTTCGGAGGAAAGAGCTAAAAGGCCACAACGGTAAAACAAATCAACACAAATCAGAGTTGCAGAAAACTGAGACCTCATCAGGTACACCTGACAACCCCCACACACACATGAGGTCTACTCGCCTGTGAGGTGGAAATAATCGAATTTTCATCAGGTGTGAGGTCGCCGGAAAGGGTAGAGTGGGGGTAGTAAAGTTCCGCCACAGACTATGAGGTAGACCGGACAGGTGCACCGGACGGGTGAACCTGTCCGGTCTACCTCATAGTGTGTGGCGGCCCTTAGAAAGGTAACCCGCTCGCTTATAGCGTTGTTACAATGACCAATCCGGAAGTGCCGACTAGAAACTTTCATTATTCAGAAGTTATAGGTCACGAAAATAACGGTGATTCAAATTTATATAAATACTAGCTGAATGCCCGTGCTTTGTCACTGCAGATAAGTAGTTTTTTTTTTATTGCGTTAAATAATGTATCATTAAAAACCGCTACTATATAATTTTTTGCAGTTAATTGTAGCATAGCTCCCGTCAGACTATATGTTATACATCAATTGATAAGTAATCAAAGTATAATGTTTCTTGACACTGGGGAGCTCCGGACCAGTGTCAAGAAACAGATAACTTAGAGAACCCGTTATCTATAGGTTACCAATAACAGCAGTGTAACCAGTACAGGTTAAATTTCGTTGTGAATAATAAATGTACGTTAAAATTTAAGTTTTTCAGATGTCATTTTGAAACACCCATTATATTTGCGAGCGTTACCAAGAATTGTTCTGACTGGGGATGCTGATGGGTGAGGTTATTCACTTTTTGGAATAAACTAAAACTAAACTAAAAATTGCAACCTAAAAAAAACTAAAACTAAAATTTTACTAATTAATGGATTTTAACTAAACTAAAACTAAAACTAAATCTTTGGGAATTGACTAAAAACTAAACTAAAAATTTTGTTTAGTTTTACTAAAATAACATGAATTAATATAAATCATATGTTATTTCGATAATTAAGTAAATTATTAAAACTAATAGAACTTGCTTAAGAATAAGAAATTGTGGCTTTTTCTCGTAATTTGAAAACATATGTTCTTTGATAAACTAAATTAGTTAACTAAAAACTAAAGCTAAACTAAAATCACAAATTTTGGTCTCTTTTACTAAACTAAACTAATTGCATTACTAAAAACGGAGTCCATATGATTAATAATTATACAAATCTAAAACTAAACTAAAACTAAAACTAAGAATACAACATTAGTTTAGTTTTAGTTAGAGAAAACCAACGTTAGTTTAGATTACTAACGTTAGCTTTGCCCAACACTGATTGTATTTATAGTTCTGTTACTTATCTCAATTATAACATTTTTTTTATTAATTTCTGTTTTTTTTTTACATTTTAGCTGACGAAGGCTACCAATGAGTAGCCGAAACGTAGTTTTGCCCAACACTGGATTACCATCATAGTTGAAATTAACCGCAATTAAAAATAATACTATGAAATAGATAAAGTACGGTAACAGCTGTTCTGTTATCGTCCTAGCAAAGCATTCTGCCTAGGCGAGCAAGCTCTCGTTAAAACTAAAAATTCGAACCCCTCTAAAAATACATAAAAATTTGAATGTAAAAAAAAAAAAAACTTTTTTAGCGAGTGTTTTCATCTCAAAGGGAGTGTCCATGCAAAATTTAATTTTTTTCTGTCGAGTAGTTTGGGCTGGGTGATGATAGGCTAGTGAGTGAGTGAGTGAGTGAGTGATTGATATTTGACAAATATATAATAGAAATAAAACTGTGAAATCTAATCTGTCCTAATGTATACTGTATTTTCAAAGAAATGAATAAGTATTGATAACAAACTTTGTCTTATCTAGACGTTTCTGTAAATTTGAAGTTTTTGAGAGAGGAATAAGGGAGGGTAATATCAGCAAATCCCCTCATTTTCCCTAGAGGCAGAATGGATGAAATTTATTGAAGGGGGGGCCTCGAATTTCCCAACTCCGCATTTCCAATTTCTAATTAAAGAAGGGCGCGGAATATCTGAGGTTTTATCCGAGAAGTATAAGTGGCTACTGAAGACAATATTCGTTGGTGGTGGCGTTTTTGTTTTTATTTATTTTTAAAATAATTTTATTATTGTATAATTCCTTTAATTTTTTCTAAAAAAAAAAAAAAAAAAAAAAAAAAAAAAAAAAAAAAAAAAAAAAACAATACCTGACTCGCTGAAATTGCGTCATTATATGAAGGATGCAGAGCACAACCAGACCAAGTCCATGGTATACAGTTTTCAGAAAATGAGTATTATGCGTTTTAATTGAAGAGACTTTGCATAAATGCTATTGACCAGTATACGTCTTAAAAATATTTGAACTTAAACACTGACATTATTTATGTATATTTTCAAAAAATAGTTACAATTTGGACTTGGCTTACTTCTGCTCTGAAAACAAAGAAGAATGACTTCCAGATGTGTAGCAAGAACTGCTACAAGTGGCAAAATAATGAAGTTAGGTTATGAAGTTATGAAGTTTAGTCTCCTGTAGGACTGAAAAGAGCCATTTTAGTAATACTCTTCAATGCCATTACAACATAAAATGTCAAAAATGGACTTGGTCTACTTGTGCCATATCTCGTTTCCATATAATGTTTATGCTAGGTAATCTAAAAGCTTAGGATATTTAATAATTATCATATAAGTCTTGTAAGGCGACTTCACTCCTTCAAGCTAAAGTGTCTTTAAGATCTAATTAATAAACATTTTGATCAATTTTTATTCTTTTATTTCCAGGAATAGAGATTTGAAAATGCCTGTAATATGCTTGAATGTCAATGGTTATTCAGCAGGCCAAAATATCCATAAATTTTAGTGTTACATAGTTACATAGTAATTATAGTTACATAGTAATTAGTTACATAGTAATTATAGAGAATAATTGGAGAAATGTTTTCTAACTTCGCCAAAAAACATTTATCAGCAGTGTTGCTTTCATGTAACCGAAATATTGATAAGTTGATCAATGTTGTCGGGAGAATTGAAAAGTTTCGCATAGACGTTTCCCCCGTTAGACCGCAGAACCCTTGGAGCAGTGTTGCCTTAGCTTTACAACAATTTTTTCCCTTATATAAACGAAATACGAAGTTGACCAGTGTAGCACACGCTTCTCGGAAATGCTGCTTTGTTCTGCCCTAGCCATAAGGAGGGCGGAGTGGGTGAAGGTATATCTTCTATCAACTCGTAGCATTGGAAACACTTGGAGCAGTGTTGTCCATCTTCGCAAAAGCCTCTATCAGCAGTGTTGCCTCTTATGAATGAAATATTAATAGGTTGATCAGTGTAGTCAACGCTTCTCGAAAAAATTAATATGTTTCGCACTGACGCTACAGAAGGGGGGGGGGTAAGAATATTTTTTGGGAGGACTGTGTCAACTGGTAGCACAGACAACTCATGGGGCAGTGATGCCTAACTTCGTCAATAACGCCAATCAGCAATCCTCAAATCTATTACAGTTAATACAAACTAGATAGATAGATATGGAGTTTGACGCTCTACTACTAGGTTATGTGCGCCTTCCAGTATATCGGTTAGAAAAATTTTGGGTTCTGTTTTACAAATGTTTGAATTAGGTATTTAATTAAATTTTGAGACGTCTGTGAGTTAGTGGGATAGGTGTAGTTCTTTGCATGTGTGTAATGGTGTTATGCTTTTTTTATACTATTGTAAATCGCTACTATATTACTAATACTGTACTATTGCATAAAATAATCTTTTCTTAAACTTAGACAATTAATGTATTCTAAGACTTATAAATTAATTTAGTTATCGTCTTTAATTATGAAAAACTTTGTCTTAATACAAACTAGTAAATAACAGTTAACTAAGTAGGCAGGGCTTACTTTTCCAGGGTCATTTTTTTACTGGCTAATAACAAAGTTGATAATTTGAAATATCAATTATTTCAACTTGTTGAAATAACAAGTATTAAATTTTATTTTCAGATAACTGTAAGTTTTAAATAATTCCATTAATAGTGTTTGGTACTGTTAATGAAGCAGGGGTTAAGGGGCCTGTGAAGTTATTTGGACAGGAGGACCCGCCATTGGGACAGTATGGTCTTAACTTCGCCAAACATATCCACAAGTTTATCAGTGTTGCCTTCATATTAACGAAATATCGATAGGTTGTCTAGTGTATTCAACGCTTCACGGAAGCATTAATATTTTTATGTTCGGTAAGGGGGGGGGGGGGATGTATACTTGCTATCAACTAGTTGCATAGAGAATCCTTGAGCAGTGTTCTCTAATATTCGCCAAAATTATCAATACGATTATGAGTGTTGCTTTAATTTAAATGATATATCGGTATATTAGATATTGTGAAGCTTCACGAAATTATTGATACATTTTCTCCAATAAGGAGGGAAGGTATACTTCCTATCAACCAGAAGCCTAGATACTCCTTGGAGCAGTGTTGTCTTGTCCTTGCCAAAAATCTCCTCAAGTTTATCAGTGTTGCCCTCATATAAACGAAATATCGATAAGTTGACCAGTGTTGCCCACGATTCTCGGAAATATTGATACTTTTCGCCCAGACAGTAAGGAGGAGGAAGGGGGTGGGTTGGTGAAGGTATACTTCCTATCAGCCAGAAGCCTATATACTCCTTGGAGCAGAGTTGTCTTGTCCTTGCCAAAAAATCTCCTCAACTTTATCAGTGTTGCCCTCATATAAACGAAATATCGATAAGTTGACCAGTGTTGCCCACGATTCTCGGAAATATTGATACGTTTCGCCCAGACAGTAAGGAGGAGGAAGGGGGTGGGTTGGTGAAGGTATACTTCCTATCAGCCAGAAGCCTATATACTCCTTGGAGCAGTGTTGTCTTGTCCTTGCCAAAAAATCTCCTCAACTTTATCAGTGTTGCCCTCATATAAACGAAATATCGATAAGTTGACCAGTGTTGCCCACGATTCTCGGAAATATTGATACGTTTCGCCCAGACAGTAAGGAGGAGGAGGGGGGTGGTAAAGGTATACTTCCTATCAGCCAGAAGCCTATATACTCCTTGGAGCAGAGTTGTCTTGTCCTTGCCAAAAATCTCCTCAACTTTATCAGTGTTGCCCTCATATAAACGAAATATCGATAAGTTGACCAGTGTTGCCCACGATTCTCGGAAATATTGATACGTTTCGCCCAGACAGTAAGGAGGAGGAGGGGGGGTGGTGAAGGTATACTTCCTATCAGCCAGAAGCCTATATACTCCTTGGAGCAGAGTTGTATTGTCCTTGCCAAAAAATCTCCTCAAGTTTATCAGTGTTGCCCTCATATAAACGAAATATCGATACGTTGACCAGTGTAGCCAACGATTCTCGGAAATATTGATAAGTTTCGCCCAGACAGTAAGGAAAGGGGGGGGGGAGTGAAGGTATACTTCCTATCAACTAGTAGCACAGAGAACCCTTGGGGCAGGTGACCAGGCACTTTCTCGCGCATGCTTCTCAGCCAATCGATAACACGCCGACAGAGGGCAGTTCATTCTCTCTCAGGTTGTCAACCTGCTCTCGTCTCCCGCCCTGGCGCTTTAAGCAGCACAAAGGACTGTCAACGCTTGGATAAAAAATCTAGCTATTTCTGTATCTAGACAATGGATTCAGACACGTTTCTGCTACAAAATAGGCAACCTACTATAAGTTTAACTTTACGTGATGAAAAACTTATTACCAGACCATGAATTGGGCAAACGCATTGGGCATAACAAAAAAGCCTTGCAGGATTTAGAATGCTTGAATTATAAATAGCTTATGTTTTATATTAAAGGTTCTTCCTATTTTTGTGTAAACCTTACATTGACAAAACAATTTTACTATTGAACAATTCAAACACCTACTCCAATGACATCTTGAAGAATAGCCACAGATTTTAGGCACTGAACCTTTTGACCACTACATTCAATAAACGAGCACAGTGAGGGCAACGCGTGCGTAGAGAAGGTATAGAAAAAAAAACAATCTAGCCTTAAGTTTATTGAACATCATTTAGCTGGCATCTCTACAAATAATGAAGAATTTATGGATGTTAGAGACAGACGAGAAACACAGAAAGTGTGATATTTCAGTTTCTTGAAGTACTAACAGGTTGCCCATAGGGTGCCAATGAAAGATTTGTTCATTCTGACTGATGCGCTAACAAATCCTGTTTTCAGCCAATAAACCAATCAAGGTGTACCAATTCTTTTTGCATATATATATATATATATATATATATATATATATATATATATATATATATAAGCAGTCCCGTAACAAGCTACGAGGGCCCTGAGAGGCAGGTACTCTAGACGTACCCGATTCATGGCCCCGTACGGCATAGTGTGGTCAGTTCTATGCTCCGGCTACCTGATTTCCTTGCTGCTTCGACTGCTAGGGTCATTAGCACCAAGGTACTCATTAATAAATTAATTAAAGGATGAGTAGGCCTGGGGACGGTCAGGGAGGCCGAATTCAACCCATGAACGAAGACACTAGGAGAAAAAATCTTTAGTGCTTGCTCGGGATTTGAATTCAGGTCCTCCAGCATAGGCCTCCAGTGCTCTACCACTGAGCTAACCTCGCCCCAATGTATATATATATATATATATATATATATATATATATATATATATATAAATATAAATATATATATATAAATATATATATATAAATATATATATATATATATAAATATATATATATTTGCTTATAATCTTCATACTAACGTGAACGATAGATACACCAGTAAGTATATATAGGAGCATAGTCCAACACCACTTTCTATCTAGTGGTAAACTAGGAGAACAATTAGAATAACACGAAAAATCACCTAAGTAACACGCAAATTTTGTTCGAAAAGAGAACAAAACTTCTTAGTCAGCCCGCACCAGTGCGGGAGCAGCGAGGGGAGAGCGTCTTTCCGAGCCAGTGATATTTCATTCTTTCCGAATAAGTTCTTTCTTCTGTCATCAGGCATTTTTTTTTCAATTAATTTCTTTATTAGTTATTACATTCTGTATATAAAAACATCTTGTAATATGATAGAATATGAGGGTACTATGCTCAAGGCCTCCCAACTTCTTCCTCGATTAAGGTAAGAAAGACGCTCAGATGGCGTTAAAGGTGTCTTACCCAAGCTTCCTTCTGCTCCGACCAATTGCTTTAGTCTAAGAGAGATCGGCGAGCCAAAGACATTGACGCACTTGAAGGAAGAGAAAGTCATTGCTAACAGTTCACTTGGTCACTTCAGCAGATCTCTGGTCTACTGTTTTCTGAGTCGCCTTGGTGGAGAGAGTGGATCGGTGACACTCGATGGGGAGAGGACATGATTTTGATGAGTGGAGAGTTTGGTGTGGAAACGTTGAAATCTTGATAATATAACATATTCCAACGTTTCCGAACATTAAATTTCATTAAAATCTTGAAGTACTCGTCGTAAGGATTCCACCTATCTAATCTCGTCTGATTGGCGTTTTGGTGACTTATGGTTTCTGAAACGGTGACATTTCTCATCTGTGCCTTCCCAAACTGCGTCATTAGATCAACGTCCTAGGTGCGTTTCCTCCAAATGGGGGATAGGAGCAAACGCGCTAAACCCGTACAACACTAAGGTAGAATTTATTTTAGAAAATTTTATTAGAGTCTATTAAAATAAATAACTTTTAAATATTAATGCGAAAGAATAAATTACTAACAGAGAGCGATGAATAAATGTTTAGACTGTGAAAAGTTTTGATTTTATCTGATAAAATTAGCAATTCAATCAGAAGCTGGCCGAGGGCTTTGTTTTGTATTGATGTTGAAGTATTGCCTATCCGAAGCTTGGAAGGCGCAACGGTTTGAGCCGGATTATTTAAATTTCTAGTGGATTCCTTGGAATCCCACCAACTTTCTGGATCGATCTCTTGTTAGTAGTTCTCCAATGAAAGGAAATCTACCAAAGAAGAAGTATTTTTTCTTTCGGTTAAAGAACCAGTTCCAAAGAGGTTGAAAAAATTTCCTACCAGCATGATGCAAAAGTCATTAAAATTCTAAAATAAGTAATTTTACTACTTTCAACTACTAGATATAGACAATGAAATATATATATATATATATATATATATATATATATATATATATATATATATAAAACAGGCCACGACACTGTAACGGGGCAGACACTGTAGTATCTGATTCATACGGCACACTAATACAATTTTTGGAATCTACGTCTTCTTAGCGATATATATATATATATATATATATATATATATATATATATATATATATATATATATATGTGTGTGTGTGTGTGTGTGTTGAGCGATATTTACTTGGAATATGAAGAAAAATCGGTCCATTGGGAACGAGTATTCACCTGAAAGGTTTATTTAGGCTTTAAGCCGTGTACAAATATCCCTTTTAAAATATTTACATATTTTATTGAGTCCATTTTCCCGCGTATGAAAATTGCATTACCTACCCCAGCAGCCTACATACAGTCCCAGACAATCAGATTTTCGCCGCCGTGTTTCGCTGAACCAGTTACGTATTACGTACTTTTTCTAAAAACATCGTAAATTTGTACACTTTCATAATTTTTATTTCTTAAATTTCGAATTTATTGAAATAAACGGATACACTTTGCAATTTATGTGTATACAATTTTATATTTAACCTTGGCAAAACTAGAATTAAAAAAAAAATTAGTTCATTGTGTTTCTACATTATTTACGGGGGCGCGTATAAAATTAGCGAGAGGCCTTTGTATAAACTTTCTCCATATTTTGAACGTGGATCTCATGAAAAAGGGGGTTTGGATATTATGTGGATAAGGGGTTAATCCCCTGCTCATCCCTTTGTAAACATAATCCCCCTTACACTTCGTAATCTAAACCACAAAACCTCAGCTCTCTGATTGCGCTTCAAAGGTTAACAAGATACAAAGTAAAATTCCTATCTTCGCTTCTAAAATTGGTCGCGCTTTATACAAAATCTTGCGTTTCCATTAGCCCTACAAACACACACAAATATATAAATATATATATATATATATATATATATAAAATTTGTGTATTTTATTTTTGTGAGAATTAATTATTATTAGAATTGATCACTGTTAGAATTAATTATTAATTTTGTTAGAGGCGTTCAAATATTTTAATTTTCGCAACGCACATTATACGTGTCGCGGGTTTTTCTTTTCTTTAGGAACCACCGATCTTCTAATCTATGTGAGACGTCCTAGCCCGCCATTCCTCGGACTGAAGCCAGTAGAGACGTTCAGTTGTGCTCCCGATACAGTATATTCGGTGTGTCTTATGCCGGCAGCTTCTCTCACGGTCTATGGCAATCCGCTCCTCTTGGCGTTACGAAGTTGTTCCTGTTTTACCCCCGCTTCCAGCTTTTACTCTTCAGGCTGTCCTCTCGGCGATTGGTGAGATCATCCCATAATTCCCTCAATCCTCCCCTTCGACCTCTTCCTTCCTGCTGTTTGCTACTATTAGCAACCTAATATTTAATGTGGGTTACTAAATTCTCCTCTAATGCGGCTAATCCTTTATACTTTCTCTGCGAGATTCTCTTATCCGAGATTTTATCGGCTTGAGCAACAGGCCTACCTACTGAACATCTTCAATGCAGCGTACCGCACTGTACTCTTCGCAAAGGCTTGGTCCCACAAAAACCAGGAGACAAGCCCGGTCACCACCGGCAGATAAATCTGCTGAGCCAAACGTGCAATATCTTCGAAAAAGTGTTTTTTGCTCATGTGTTGAAGCACTGCACGTAGGCGAACGTGACCGCGCCCCCACCCCGGAACAGAATGCCTTTCGAAATATAGGGATCACCATGCTCCAGAACACCGTGGCCACAGAGCTCAATAAGGACAGAGACACGGCCTTCATTTCCTAGGACTGCACACAGGCGTTCGACTTGCCACCAACTGCTTTTGGAACTGGTTTGGATCTACGGATTCCCTGCACAGCTCGTCAAGATTCCTGAGAGCTACTTGTCAGGAAGCATTTTCTCCTTCAGGATGGAAGGTAATACATTCAGCAGCGGATCTTCAACGATTGGAGTCCTCCGCTGTTAGGAGTAGACGCAGAATGAGATACAGAAATAGACGACATCCCTTTCAAGATAGATGCCATGGTATGCTCTTTTCATGGAAACCAAGGATTCCGACCACCAAGAGCTCTGCCCTCACACTTAGAGGTCCCGGTTCAGCGGATCAGCACCGCATGACAACAGGCTCCTGAAGGAATGCCAGCAGAAGACGGTCCACCTGAATTATCTCTTGCGATCGGCCCAGACTGAAGCTGCAGATCTAAAAGACGATCATCAGGCCGAATCTTCTACCTGTTCACCAACTGGGGTACATGTACCCCATTTTGTTCAGAAGTCTCCCTACCCCAGTGGGACGAACCCACCTCTCATTCACGATGAGTTTCAGCTGCCTGCAGTTCCGGACTTCATACGGACGTGTCATATCTAGTTTAAGACACCCTCAGGTACTGCGCTGCGACACCCCCTATTCAGGTATTTAACTCTCTCCTCACTGCACCATAGATGGCAGGGAGGATCCTGGACCTTGTGAAGTGGCAGCATTGCTGCACATATTGTGAATGGTGTAAATATTCCTGAAGGTATCAGTTTAAGTTAGATATTAAGATCCACCCTTTTATTCTCCCTCCCTCTACAACTCTTTTACCCCCTTGATTTTGTAAAATAGTCTAAATAGACTCAAGTCCCCTAAATGTAAATGTTTCATAACAGTCCCTTCTAGTACGTAAGCGTAGGATAATGTGTAGCTTTAAGTCCTGCTCCAGGCTCCGACCCGTTGGGCCTGGAGCTCTCTATGTACATGATATTAAATTTTTAGAGTGTGGGAAACAAAGACCTCAGCCTTAACCCTGAGGAAGCTAGCAGCATGGCTAATGAAACGTCGGTAAAGAAGACGGGCAATACCCGAAATTATAATGTTTGCGATTACTTGGACCGTGGACGTCTCAGAATTTAATAATCCTACACTCAAAAACTGTAGACCTCTCTAGAACCCCGGGAATTCCGAAAGAACTGATATTTCCACCAAGCCCTTTGAGAGGCTGCTTGGAATTCCTCGGTCTATCTATGAGAACTGGATTACTTTCCGCACGTTGTAGCTTTCTTTCTATTTCTCCGCGAATAGAGATCTTCTCTTCAAGATGGCAGCAGGATTTGCTTAGAATTATTATTCTGCGTGTCTTTGAGAAAACAATTTTGTGTCAGATGAATCTAAAATCGTGAATTTCCTACGCTACCTGTATCTTCTACTTCTGTATGTACAATAATAAAATATATCAAATAAGGGTTTCCTGATGAACATAATATGACCATCAAGGAACCCTTAAATAAATTTAAAAAAAAATCCTTAAATAAATAACGGATTGTTATTTATTATTATTTGTGAAAATTCTAAACTAATTCTAAAGCTGGTGTTTTAATATTATTAAATAGAGCAAATATCCTTCGGTTGAAGTCCAAATTACCAATAAATAAAACATTTTATTTTAAATTTTTGTTTTACATTGTAGTTCCGGCCTACCCCGCCGCGGGCCATTATGACCGCCCTTGACCCCGTATCGACCTCCCGATCTATCTTCAGGGGGGAGATTTTATCTCATCTCCTTCCTTTATCACTAACCCTTATCACAACTCTTATCTAAACAATTTATATTTAGCTATATATATATATATATATATATATATATATATATATATAAAACAGTCCTGTGCAGGCCAAGAGGGGCCCAGGACCCCTAGCTAGGCTACGGCCACCTGAATTTCCCATTAATAGCCATTGCATTAACTGAAGGTTGAGTGGGCCTTGGAACGGTCTGGTACCCGAATCCAACCCTTCTTTTAATCTTTGAACCTAGGTCGTACAGAATACAGAACGGTTACGGTAGATAAAACACTGGGAAGAGCTCTTCTCTTGATCTGCTGAGAAGCTGTATACTCGAGTATTATATATATATATATATATATATATATATATATATATATATATATATATATATATATTAATGAGAGGTATTTTTCAGTTTCCGCTATCTATCTATAATAGATTAATTTGAATATATTATTATTCAACAATTCACTCATGAATACAGCCTCAAAAGAACCTTCGAAAACTACAACTAATAAATATTGTAGTAGATCCATAGACACAGAATAGGTCTCTCTTTTCCCAAAGGAATGAGAGAACTTTGTTTCCCTGTGGTCCAGTTCATGAACTCCATACTCCAAAACCACCTGTTATAAAACCTGGCTCCTTTTCTTCAAGGTAGTCTAGTACTAAGATAGATAAGCCCTGTACGGTATTTTTGCAGTAGGTCTATTTAGTTACTTCTACATATTACGTTATGAGTTTCGTTCAATTAACACAAAAATTACGGTCTTGGGGGGCAAGAGAATTTCAGGTATAATGTTTCCGCACCTTTCTTTAAGCACTTTTCGAAGGAAACATATCCAACAAACAACCACTAGATACGATGGGCATATGGAAAAACTCTGGGATGAAGCTGTTCTTTCGTGTCGGAGATTTGTTGTGTTTTTTTTTCTCGCACCCGATGCACACCGAAAGTGCGGACTAGAAAATTTCACGTTTGAGTACCCATTGATCACGAAAATATCGGTGATACAAATCTGTATATTCAGTGTGATATAGGTTGAACGTTTGGCTTCCTTTTGTCAAAAAATGTGAAATGTAGTTTTGTTATTTTCAAATACCTCATGTTTTGACTAGACATTTTGGGGGGAGTATTCAAAAACATTTGAAGAAGGTTGAATAATCTTAATTCAAACTTCACAACTAATTCTAATTGTTAAAAAAAAAAAAAAAAAAAAAAAAAAAAAAAAAAAAAAAAAAAAAAAAAAAAAAAATATATATATAGAAACATTGCGGGACTGTAAATGTTGGTCCTCAGTTCGGCCGCATCAGACGGGATGGAATATTTAATAGTCGCAATTTGCATACTTGGTCTTATGTTAATCCTAACACCATCAGTATCAGTTCACAGTTAATGTGTGGTGCGAAATTTTGGACGAATATCATAATATCCGACCGGTTTGATTAAACTGCAGTTTTAAACCTCCTCTAACATGATGGACCTATTGCATTGGAAGATGTTCCGCTTGCACAAAGGATAGATTCATGGTTTCAGAGGAATTGCTGTCCGCAGCAGCAGTAGATGGATCCACTTTCCAAGTTGACAAAACTCCTATTGCATTGGAAGATGTTCCGCTTGCACAAAGGATAGATTCATGGTTTCAGAGGAATTGCTGTCCGCAGCAGCAGTAGATGGATCCACTTTCCAAGTTGACAAAACTCCTATTGCATTGGAAGATGTTCCGCTTGCACAAAGGATAGATTCATGGTTTCAGAGGAATTGCTGTCCGCAGCAGCAGTAGATGGATCCACTTTCCAAGTTGACAAAACTCCTATTGCATTGGAAGATGTTCCGCTTGCACAAAGGATAGATTCATGGTTTCAGAGGAATTGCTGTCCGCAGCAGCAGTGGATGGATCCACTTTCCAAGTTGACAAAACTCCTATTGCATTGGAAGATGTTCCGCTTGCACAAAGGATAGATTCATGGTTTCAGAGGAATTGCTGTCCGCAGCAGCAGTGGATGGATCCACTTTCCAAGTTGACAAAACTCCTATTGCATTGGAAGATGTTCCGCTTGCACAAAGGATAGATTCATGGTTTCAGAGGAATTGCTGTCCGCAGCAGCAGTGGATGGATCCACTTTCCCAGTTGACAAAACTCCTATTGCATTGGAAGATGTTCCGCTTGCACAAAGGATAGATTCATGGTTTCAGAGGAATTGCTGTCCGCAGCAGCAGTGGATGGATCCACTTTCCAAGTTGACAAAACTCCTATTGCATTGGAAGATGTTCCGCTTGCACAAAGGATAGATTCATGGTTTCAGAGGAATTGCTGTCCGCAGCAGCAGTGGATGGATCCACTTTCCAAGTTGACAAAACTCCTATTGCATTGGAAGATGTTCCGCTTGCACAAAGGATAGATTCATGGTTTCAGAGGAATTGCTGTCCGCAGCAGCAGTGGATGGATCCACTTTCCAAGTTGACAAAACTCCTATTGCATTGGAAGATGTTCCGCTTGCACAAAGGATAGATTCATGGTTTCAGAGGAATTGCTGTCCGCAGCAGCAGTGGATGGATCCACTTTCCAAATTGACAAAACTCCTATTGCAATTTCGGCAAATTGAAAATTTGTAATTATATTAGCAAATGTTTTAGTGTACTCTAAAGAGTGCAAAAGATAAATCAATAGGAATTTGGAAAACACAAAACGTGACACATGTCTCAAATGA
The DNA here is from genome assembly GCA_946811695.1 of Gonocerus acuteangulatus. Taxonomy (NCBI): domain Eukaryota; kingdom Metazoa; phylum Arthropoda; class Insecta; order Hemiptera; family Coreidae; genus Gonocerus; species Gonocerus acuteangulatus. The sequence continues at coordinate 58,125,713 of OX328130.1, forward strand.
AGAAATTTTCCAAAAATTTCTTTCAGTTGTATTTTATTGTTTTCGGACTGTACAATGGATTCCCACAGTTTGACCAATAAAAAATGAGTAATCCATAATTTCTTCACAGAAGATATTTGAAAGTGACAAAACTCCATTTTATATTTTTTGGCACAAGGGGGTCAATTGTTCAACCTATGCCTAAAAAAACGATCAATTCATATGCAGAGATTTAATACTAAGTGTAGAGGTAAATGAAAAACGTCCTGTTCCTTCACAAAAGTTGAACTTTTGTGAAGGAACAGGACGTTTTTCATTTACCTCAAGATCTTCCTTCTCTTCCAGCAACCTCAACGTTTTTGGACTAAGTGTAGACGTTTTTCTGTAAGTAATGAATCTTTAGTCCGTTACTGGGCTGAGGAAAAATGTTTGCGAGAAACCTCTGATTTATCGGGAAAAACATAAGTGCGTTATTGGGCGTCAAGAAAGTATCTTCTATCAGTTTGTTTAGTGAATTAAATCACTGTTTACTTAAAGACACTTATGTCTATTTTATGATGGGTCATTAGAGTTTAATTATCTCGAACAGTTTTAGAGCAATTCTTTTTTAGTCAATACAAAATATGTCCACGTAAAAAAATAGATAATTGGACATACCTGCCTTTCCCTTCGAAATCAGACCATGCCTCAAATGAACTTTTCTTTTTTTTGGAAGTTTTGTCCCAAATTACCTTCTAGAGTTTGGCTACTAAGACCTGAATCACTCTGTATTTATATATAATGCCTGCTTGCTCTATCACAAGCTGAAAAAATGTCCAAATTGTATGAAATTTGGCGCAAAAATACGTTGTCTAATTTAAAAGGTCAATTGCGTTAACCGGAAGAATCAAACTACCGGAACACTGTTTTACGTGCATAACTCGCGCGAAAAAAACGTTGCGCTTATGGCTTTTCGTTTGTAGGTACTTTTTTTATGGACTCCCTAAGGTTTGGAAACGAATGAAACCATTTTGATGGCGATATATGTAACCGTTTATGATAAAAGTTGATAAAACTAGTTTTCTGACTAATTTTCGGTTCGGGTACACGGAATCTTTTGATTCAATTGAAATATTTTCTGCATGTTTAAAATTTTTCCAAACTGAGATTTTTCAATTTTGATTAAATTTGGAGGTATGGAAGTATTCAAAAAAATATATTTGTATTAACAGACTGTTATGTATATGTCCTGGTCCTGGTGTATTGTACCTCTTTGGGAGGCAGGGGGCAGGTTACCATGATGGTTACACCTCATGGTCGGAGGCTTGCACTTGAGTCAGTCAATAACAGTTCATATCTTAAATCATCAGTCTTCCTGTTTACCGACCAGAACACAGACATGACCAGTTTTCGTAGTTATCTCTCTTGAGATTAGCTTAGGATATTGTTGGAGATTGCTGAGAGGGAATGAATCTGTGATTGTCCAACAGGTCGAAGGTCGGATTATCCCAGCTCAGGTAAGCCGTCAGGAACTAGGTCAAGGATCGATCAGCTGCCTATATCTCTCGCAAGGGACACAAGGGACTAATCTCAGGAAACCCTCCAGGCAGTTTAGGTGATGCTGGAAGGACCTTACAGGACATAAATAGCATGTCCTATGATAAGCTTTGTAACATATGTAAGGTATCCTTTGGGACACTCGTTAGATTGAAATATGTCCCTATTAGATGCATTAAAGGATATAAGGAAGAAATTGTACGGGGATTCTCGCAGGATATGCTAGGATACTATAATATTCAACCAATAAAATTGTCATAAAGGTCTAGTCGATTTGTGAGAATCATTCACACTCCTTTCGATTGCCGAGAAACGGTTAAGGGTCTGTGTTCTTCCTCTCCGTGGTGGTCTGCCTCTGTGAAGTCCCCTTGCACTTGACATCATGTGAAGCTGAGACCCAAAAAGAAATGTAAAGCAATAACTGTGGCCAGACCAGATGCTAAAAGATTGTTGAAGTTTCCTTGGGATTGCGTGGGAATGCGATCAGTAGTTCATAACATAGTAGTGGGGAGTTGAGAGCAGCCGTGAAATAGTAGTGGGAGTTGAGAGCAGCCGTGAAATAGTAGTGGGAGTTGAGAGCAGCCGTGAAATAGTAGTGGGAGTTGAGAGCAGCCATGAAATAGTAGTGGGAGTTGAGAGCAGCCGTGAAATAGTAGTGGGAGTTGAGAGCAGCCGTGAAATAGTAGTGGGAGTTGAGAGCAGCCGTGAAATAGTAGTGGGAGTTGAGAGCAGCCGTGAAATAGTAGTGGGAGTTGAGAGCAGCCGTGAAATAGTAGTGGGAGTTGAGAGCAGCCGTGAAATAGTATAGTTTCAACTGAATAATTTCTTTAAAGTGAATAATCTGATTTGATCGCCTGGTTTGTTTATCGTAGAGAGCAGAGACGAATTTACCCTCATCTATAAAGTTTTCCGCGTTGTGGGTCGGATACGACCTGTACAACGCGGAAAACTGCGCATATCTCCTCACACCCGCACTGGAACGTCAAAGGGCTTCAGGTACCCCCTCAGTCAATCCCGCGAAAGCCACGGACCACGTTTCCGTCTGTCAGGTAAGAACTATATTTTTTAATCGTCTCTTAATATAAATTTTTTCCGAACCCGGGTCGGATACGACCCAACGGTTATGTTTATGTACTTGATTATAGATGCTATTGTTCCAGGTTATCATTAAAAAATCATGGCTTATGGAGAACACAAATTACTCATAACTATGGAAGAAGTTATAGCCAAATTCAGGTGACAAGAGAAGCAATCTGATGCGGAATTAGATGACCGAATTGATGAAATAGATTCAGAGTCTGACGATGGTATTCTCTCAAATCATGACGAAGGAGTCGAGGAAGTCTCAAATCAAGATGATCACGAATATCAAGATATAGAAGTTTATTTCTTCAATTCGACCTTCATCGGTGTGCAGCAGTGCATGTGATTATTTTACCAAAACAGAAATGTGATATAATCTGTTCCTCATGTTTTATTGTGATATTAAATTATTTCTTGCGTGTACACACACACAAACACACACACACATATATATATATATATATATATATATATATATATAGTTGTTATTACTAATGTAGTGTTTTAACGTGTCCTAAACAATTTACTATGTTTTCTTATTTTTTTATTTTTTTAAATTAATTTTACTTTCCTGAACTGAAATGCTTGTTTTCCTTAATGAATTGTCTTTTACGTTTTAAAAGTTTATTTTATTCACCTAATATTTGAAAATAAATGCGTAAATCCCAATAACTTATTGCATTTCAGGCCCAAAAATGGCTCCGGGTCGGATACGACCCAACGTTTATGTTTGTGTGTCAAACTTAAACGTTTATAGAGGAAGGTTAAGTTGGTCGTTTTCTTGGTAATGCTAGCAAGTATAATGGTTGTTTCCAAATGACATCTCGGAAACATCTAGGCGCACGGTAGTACGCCAGGCCAAGTTCCGGCCTAAGCATACTGTGTGTATATGACAGGCGGTCTTAGAGCCGATTTTTAGTCTCTCATAACATTCAACCAGGTAAAGATAAAGTTATGAAATTTTACACAGGTATTACACTACTAGATGTGAGTAAAACTGAAAATTTTCATAATTCTACATAGAATAGTTTCTGAGATATAAGCGATCGAAAATCGGGATTTATAGGACTCACTCACTCACTCACTCATCAAAATTATTAGGCACTTCCAATGATGCTAGAGACTTGAAATTTTGCATGATGATAGATATTAAGGTGTTATTGAAGGAAAAAATCGAAAAATCCTGAAAAGTTGTGTTTGACTCCGCTTCCGGGGCGGGGGCGTGCCAGTTTTGACTTCCTTCGGAAACCCATCATTCCGTCCGAAACCCATGATGTGGGGTATCAAATGAATTGTCTCGGTATGAAGAACCTATATTTGATGTTTTAAAAAACAATTAGACGCATATAGGCTCAGTAAAAATCTTATACCAGCTGTCTGTCTGTATGTTTATTCCTCTTACAAATCCGTACCGTTTGACCGATTTTGACCAAACTTGGGACACAGATGGGTCTTGATACGGGGAGAATCATAGGCTAGGTTAAATTGTCTATCAGCTGTCTGTCTGTCTGTTTGTTTCTTATACAAATATACACCGTTTGACCGATTTTGACAAAATTTGACACACATGTCGGTCTTTATACCAGGTATATTCTTAAACTTGGCAATGTTTAGTTTTTCTCTGAAGATAATTTCGGCACAAAAAAAAACATTGCCAAGTTTAAGAATATACCTGGTTGAGGAAAGTGATATTTTAGTAACTGGATATAAGTATTTTTATTGTTGTTTTTAAAGGTCAGTTGAAGTGTCTTCACTGTTCTTAGTAAGTAACTATGAGGTCTTCCAAGTAATGAACTTGGATATTTCTTTCTTGTATCATCTCTTGTATTGGCAAATATTTTTGGTTGAATTAATACACCAACTCATACTACTTTTTTGGAGTATAGAATGGTTAGGAGTTTTGGGGGGGGGTTTAGGAGGGGATATTTTTGAGGAAAGGAGTGTTTCTTTGTGGGGGCAGGAACTTGGCCTCTATTTCACATTTATGTTTTTTTGGGCATAAATGTTAACGTACATTTATTATTGACATCGAACTTTAACCAGTACTGGTTAAATTCCTGTTACTGCTAACCTATAGATAACGTGTTATCTCTAGGTTATGTGTTCGATGACACTGGTCCGTAGTGCCCCAGTGTCAAGAAGCATTATATTTTGATTAATTATCTATTGATGAATAACATATAGTATGACGGGAACCGTGCTATAATAAACTCCACAAAATTATACAGTGGCGTTAATTCTGATGATACATTATTTAACGAAATAAATTAACTACTCATCTGGCTTGACGAAACACGGGTATTCAGCTAGTATTCTCATATTTCTCACCTAAGTGCTATCTTTGGTGTTCCTCTATTCCCGTTCGTTGACTTCTTATCGCCTCGATGGCTAACTATCTCATAAAATTTTGCTGATTGGTTTGTTCAATTGAAGTTTATATTCTTGAAAAATCACACCATGGTTGTGCATCATAGCACGTAAAATGAACTTTTCAGGTTAATAAGAAATATTAGTATTAAGTAATTTCCGCTACTGTAGATTTTTCTGTGCATAATGGTACCTATAATCCCACTTTTCTTTAAGACAGGTTTTTAAGTTGTTCAAAAAACATTAAAAAAAAAAAACTGTTTGTATTAGAAGCTTCGCAAATGGCACTGGAGAAATGGGCTAAGATTATGCATCTCCTGCGATTTTTTTAAATTTTACTTTTACTTTCATAATTTAGCGGACATTTTAATTAGAATCATTATATTTTGTGTGGCAACTGACGTAATAACCCCATTAGGTCAGGTTAGCTTTAAAGATTAACTATAATTATATATTTGTAAATCAACATATTGTCTATATCTTGATGTAAATATGTTTGTATTATGAATCCAATCTAAGTAGATAGCTAGCTGGAAGGAAGGTGTTGAAGATAAGGCAGGTGTTGGTGATGTTCTACTGATAACGTCTTCCCGCCTAAATCTACTCTCTCTCTCTCTCTCTCTCTCTCTCTCTCTCTCTCTCTCTCTCTCTCTATCTCTCTCTCTCTCTCTCTTTCTCTCTCCATCACAGGATTCAGGACACTTCACTAAGCTTTCTTGTCATTATTAGATCTTTAAAATCATTATTCAAATATAGATATTGCTTTAGGAATTTCCGATGATTTATTGAGGATAAACTCATGGAAGAATGCTTGAAACATTTCTTTGCATAACCCCAAAAATGTATGTATATTTTATGCTCGATGGATGTAAACACGATATTGTCTACAGTTTTCTTTTCTTTTCTTTTTTTCGAAACTTGGTATATAGCATGCCTGTAACAAAAGATTGGACAAGTTTGTTAACCGGCAAAATCTGTCTTTCTGGAGAGGGAGTTTACTCTGGCCGCAAATTATTAACATGCCCTTACCGGTCGAAATGTTGTCAATTTGCAATGAAACGACGCATGTAACGTTCTCATCGAAAGAGAAAGAAAGAAGGCTACCAAAGAAACTGTAGATATCATACCGAAATAATGAGCAACATGAGACGAAAAAAAAACATCACTAGAAAATCATCGGTTTATTTAAATTTTAACGCCCTCTTTTACTTGTCGAAGATTTTTGTTACGAGTTATCTTTCAGGGTGTTACGGAGCTGATGCCTTTCGAGAAAAGAAAAGGCATCACTCCCAGTGTGAATCGAACCCACTGCATAAGGGAAGAAGTGCACACGCTTCAGCATTCGAGGTCATCAGGCCTATAAAACAATTAAATATTAGAATAATGATTGTATCAAGTGTTTATAATTTATTTATCTATAAACACTTGACACAACAGCAAAATGATTTGCACACATAATTAGTAAAGTTTAATATTGATAAAAAAGAAAAACAAATAGGTTTAAATAAAGAATTAACAATACATGAAGTAAACTCATACCAAATAAATTTATAATTATTCATTATATGACCCTTAGCTGAAATATATAGAATTGGCGAATAAGGCGGAAAGTCAATAAAATTACGCCACACACTTTTTATTTCTCTACATGTTTTGCACTAATTTGGTTTCCCTGAAGAGGCACCAAAATGGCGCGAAACATGTAGGGAAGAGAAATAAAAAGTGTGAAAGTGTGTGGCGTAATTTTATTGACATTCCGCCTTATTCGCCAATTCTATACAAATAAATTTAATGTGGAAATAAACTATAAAAAATAATTAAAAACCAAACCAAAATTATAAATAAAATTGCAAAAACAATAAAATAAAGTATATAAAATTATTATTTAAAATATATTCTAATATAATTAATAGAATATTCAATAGTTTATTACAATATAAAAATCATTAATCTATGACTTGCAAGGTTTAATGTGAGGACTTTATTTTCTATACTGAAGCTAAAATACACAATTCTATACATAATTTAAAATACATGCACACTCGATTCATTGCCCCATACAAACATACTGTAGGGTTTCACTCATATTTTCACTCATAGACAGTCTTATTTTACGGAGGTGTAGCTGAATGATAGCAATGTGTGGGATTATTGAGAAAATAATTCAGACATATCATGTGGTATAATTAAATATGCTCCCGTTTCGCTTTCTGTTAGTAAATGTTTTGTCTGTTGCTTGTCTGATATATTGGCCGTTCTTGTTTGGTCGTCAGATGGTAAAATGTTAAAAACATAAATAACTATTTATCTTTATTTTGCATGGAATGCGGCCTAAAGTAACCATCTTACTGCTTAGTTATGCAGTTCCAGCGTGAAGGACTTTTATTTAGTGAATTTAAAGAAATTAGAGGTTTACTACAATGCAAGATAAAACTGTTTCCTTAGAACTTGCTGGAAAAAAAAGAACTTGCAACAATCCGGAGTGTAATGGAAAAATTCCTCACAAGAATAGACGGGCGCTCTGAGGTCAAAGGACGACGAAAGGTGTGCCCAAGGTAGAGCTGAAAGAGGCAAGCAGACAAAATATTTTTTTCTTCGCACCATATTTTCAATATAGTTTTTATCTATTTTTTACGTTGGAACTGTGTCGTCCTGGCGTTTTTCCATTTAATGGTTATCCCTGTTGTGATTTGTGGGAAAGATTAGGATAACAATTTCTTTTTATTTCGATTTGAATGAAGCAAAGCCACAACTTCCGAAACATCAGAGCTAGTAAATGATAAATAAAGATTAAGTTTAAATACATTTGAAACATTTTCAGACCTTTCTAAGTAGCCCGAAGTCCGTCACGCACGAGCTGCATTACTAAGCGAATTCCTCGAACTGGTAGTAGTGTACTCTGCATTGCTGTATAATTTGCCTATGATAACCTAAATAAATTCAAAATAAGCATAAATAGTTTTGGTATTTTATATTTATAAAGAACAGCTGACTGAATTGAATGACTTGATTTAAAAGACTTTGATTTTTTTTTTACAAAGTAATGTTGTAAAAAATGAGGAAGATATCCTCATTTTGGAGGATATTATCTTCCTCATTGGTGGGGCATCTTCTCTGCCGAGTTCCATTGCGTGGAAGGACAAATAAAGTTCAAACAAGCAAATTGATGGTTTGGCTCCGAAGAAACCCCCCTCCCCCGTTTTTTTAATGGCGCATCGGCACCGAGGCAATTAGAGTCGGCCTATCAAGTTGCCACCCTTCCTGAAAATCGAACTAGAAAATTGTCATTTTGACTTTTTCAGCGAGTCCATAAAAAATTCAATTACTGCAAACGGGATTCGAATAGAGATCGGTGAGCCACATACATTGACGCATTTGAAAGAAGAGAAAGCCATTGCTAACACTTCACTTGGTCGCCTTTGTAACGCTCGATATGGAGATTAGTTTGATGAGTGGAAAGTTTAGGGTGGAAAAGTTGGAATCTGTATAATATAAAATTTTTAACGAGTGGGATATTGAGGTATTTATGGAGGTTGAGGTTGGAAACGAAGAACGGTTCATTGACTATGGTTATTAGGACTTTGGAGTTCCCCAGAATCCTGATCCGTACATCTAAATTGGTTGTCGTAGTGGTTTTCTAAAAGATCAGTTTGTTTTCAGTACTTAAATGTGATTTGCTGGTCAACAGTCTGTGGAGTTGTCCAAATCGTTTGTTAAGTTCCTGCCTTTTAAGTTTCAAGTAATGTTGCCAGGTAGGCCGGGAGTCCAAATTTAGTTCTTGTTATTAATAAGAATGAAATTCGTAGGAGATATTTGAATCGTTTGTTGGATCTGGTGGAATAAAGATTGTTGTCGGTAGCTTGTTGACTTCTGGTCGGCTATAGGAAATAGCGGATTCCATACTAGCCACCGAGGAGTTATTACAGGGCATTGGTGTCAGTAAGTTCTGGAAGGAGATTCATAGAAACAATTCCTAAACGATACAAAAATGTTGCCATCAAGTACTTGGAGAAATTTGGCATAACGCATAAGATGTATGTATACTTAAGCGAATAATCTTTGATGATTACAACCACCAAAGAGTGTTCGCTTGGCAAAGGAAAGGCGTTAATCACCTAAAGGGTTGACATAGTCCTAAGAATTTTTTTTTGTTTTTTCCCTTACTTGTCTATTGACTGCTAATGTCCTTAACGCCCTAAGTTGTAAGAGGTAGGGATTCTCGATTTAAAAAATTCGATCAAACTCATAGATCCCAAACGCCCAAGCTTTTTTCCCAAGGAACTAATAATTCTTAACTGGAAATTATATTTTGAACTTTTCAATATCAACGATGAAAATACTTAGTAAATAGCATGAAAAACAGGCCAAACACCACCACTTTATATTCCTTTTATTCCACAGAACGTTTTCGAGGTCACAACCTCCAGAACAAACGTTCTGTTGAATAAAAGGAATATAAAGTGGAGATGTTTGGCCCGTTTTTCATCCTATTTCCTATGACAAATCTTCACCAGCCAACCATACACAATTTTATGACTAAAATGATTGTTATGGCAATCAATTACATTTAGGAGTTGTGTTCGAATTTTGAGAATTACGCCAACTCTTCACATTATTTATTTATTAATTTAAGAGCATTCGTAACTAAGAGGACTTGCTCAATACATGAATACAAAGATTAAATTGCTAGAATATGTAAAAATTACAATAAATGTAAAAAACAAAGGTTGTTAAAAAAGAAAAATTCCAAGAATGACAAGTATGAAACATTAAAAAAAAAATAAACAACTTGCAGAATAATCCAAGAAAAAACAAATTAATAATACCAAATACTTTTAAGAAAGTGAGAGGTAATATACAACAAACAGGTTCTCATTAGGATTAATTTAAAATAACTGATTTAGTCTTCCTTGATTTAGAAGTTTGTTTTGTTCAGTACAATCAATTCTGGAGTGTATGATATTCTTCTTTCCATTTGGCTTAAAATTCTTCTTTTCTTTTTCTGCTTTCTGTTTTCCTTCCTCTTCATTCTTTGGATTTGGTTGTTTCTTTTTGTCCAATTGATTAATTTGATAATATTCTTCGAAGCTTTCAGTTTGAACAGCTGTTTTGACTTTTAGAACATCTGTTACATTAGAAAGTTTTGATGCAATTGTACAATTTGGTTGGCTTAATTTGCACAAGATAATATTTTCTACAGCTTCCATTCTTCTATTGATTGTTTTAATTATTTCTAGAAGCTTAGAAGATGTTTCAGATAATTCTACTTCAGTATTAGGTTTAGATAGATATATTTCTGGGTTAGGTTTGCGAATATGTTTAGCTTCCTGATAACTAATCTTCCTTTCTACCATTAGCTTCTTAACCTCTACATCTTCAGCATAAACAGAACATGTTTTCCTGGATGTTACATGTTCCTGTCGACACAAACAGCACTTTATTCTTCTACAGGGTCCCTGGTGCAATGGTTCACTGCACTTTTTACATACTGGTTCTTTGTCACAGGAGGACATATATGTCCTGACTGGCACTGATAGGTAACCGATAAATACACGTTTCGGTAATTCTGAACTTGAAAATGTTGCTAGGAATAGGCCTGAATTGTGAGCATCTTTCCCTATTCTTTTTTTATTTCCTTTACTTTTTGATCACTTAGCTGAATTATAAGTTCCTCTTCGGGAACATTTCTTATTTCCCGGCAGAAAACACACACCTTTACTGTAATTTAATGTTTTATGCGGTTGCACTGAAATGGAGATCCCATTAAATTCCTTGTCCTCTAAGAGTGTTGAAGCTACTTTGTCATTTGGACATTCAAGAAAAAGCAAACCATTTCTTTGTGACTTTTATGTCTTTTGAATAAGAAAATATCCATTTGTTAACCATAAAAGGATTAATAGAATTGAAATCCATACCTTTTTTAACAACTTTAACAACTAGGTATCGTGGAACAGGTTTGAGGTTATCTTCATGATTTCCGTAATTTTCACTATTTTTGCATAAATCAAAACAATTTCTTTTCTTCTTATCACAGTCAAAGATATTGTTAAAGTTTTCTGTCATTTTCGAGTTAGAAATTTGCACTTTTCCACTAATATCTCTTCATATTAGACAGTTTTACTACGTTGACGCAAATTATAAAAAGAAAATGAAAATGAACAAGTTCCGTTTTTAGGTGGGCCTTTTAGAGGAAGGTTCGCCAACCCCATAAAGATCCTATTGGCTTTATTCAAGATGTAAGATAATTTGAAAAAGTCACATAAAATATCAAATATTTAAAAGAAAAAAATTCTTCCATAAAAACAGGCATGTATTGAATTTAGAGAAGAGAGATAATAGGTATTTACTATTATAAAAAAAAAAAGTTTTATTTTAATTAAGTTAGGGATGCAGGAATTAAACGAAAAATACCTAAAAATTAATATTTCTATTATTTTTTGTTGCAGTTTTTGAGCCTATTTGATCGACTTCTTGTTTATCATGGAGCCATGATCATCAGAAATAACACTTGACATTCATATGCTAACAAGAATATTATTCTGTATGCTGTTTGCAGTACTCCATGACAGTTGAAAGGATGCTTCCTATTATTTATGAATATTATAGAATGTCTGCTTATGTGAGGTCCCAAACCTACGTGGTACGAACGAGAAATCTGCAAAAATTTGAAAAAACGAGAGTTCAGAATGTTCGGATTGCAAGGACCGGGGGCGGGAAGCGGCGCTCAAGTGTTTCCTCGGGGAGGCGGCGCCTGCGCACTACCCGCCGGTGTAAAGATGGCCGGTATTGACTTTTCAGTCCTGGCCGGAGCCCGTAGTGTGATGCATCGAAGCCGGTGACATGACGTCGAAGGAGGGAAGCGAGCAGCACCAGTACGTAGGCCCTTACCGGCTCGAGAAGACTCTCGGCAAAGGGCAGACCGGTACGTCACTAATTTATATACATCACTCAAAGGTTCATTTGTTGTTGGCCCTTAATGGGGCCGTTAGAGGGTCAATGGGTGCACTGCGGCAGGAGAGGGCGTAGTACTCACACGCCCTTGTGGCCGATGCTCCCACACTCGATTCATAGCTGAGTACGAACAGAAACCCATTTTGTTGTTGTTAATAAAATGAACAACATCTGAAAATGCACGCACATAATCAACAATTAAACAATAAACCTCCAGAAAATGTTATCTAAAAACTTGAATATACTCTTACCACGCTAGGAATAAAGATTCTCATCTGAATAACAGTCTAAACGTCAACCGACCAGAAATATTTCGAAATTAGTGCTACTATATAAATTAACACTTCACTTTGTTATAATCATTCTGACTTTTAATAACGTTATCGAGAAATTTATTTGATTTTCAAATTTAGCAGATTTTAATTTTTTTTTTTTTTTATATAATTTATTCTGCGTCGACTACAATGGTCTTTTGCACAATACCCTACTGTTTAAGTTAGCCGAATATTATATAATATAACAAGATTTTAATTAAAATTTTAATCATTCAAATTCTCAGACCTTTTATAATTTTATACCTGTTACCTATAGGTCACCACCCTTTTCTAGCCAGCATAAAGCTAATGCATTTTCTTTTTTTAAAAAAGAAAAGCCACCACCCCTAGTGAGAATAGAACACACAACCTTGTGAACGGAGCGCTCACGCCTTAGCATCAGGCCTCTTGATGATATTAATATTAAAAATTACATTAGGATCGTTAGTTTTTAAAACTAAGACAACTTATTATAAATCAAATACTTATTTCTAAAGTATATGTATTATTGTTAATTAACAAGCCTTCTAGTAAACTAAATAATAATATTATTTTTGCATTATCTTCTATACCAATTATAATATCTAATGATGTTATTATTCATTTTAATTTTATCATCCCTTTAATAATTACAGATTTTTGGGAAGTATTACCTTCAGGTTTTCACGCCTTTCTAGCAAGGATAGAAGTCTTTCGTTTATTTGATTTTGTTTTCTTCGAAAAAAAGAAACCTACCCCACTAGTCTGAATAACCTAAGCCCACATTATCCTATAATATCTAAGAAAATTTTTTTCAAGACTATTTTTTTTTTTCGAAAGGAAAGCCTCGAACACAATTTGGAATCGAACCCACAGAAATTTGAAGAGCTCCATTTTATTTTTAATAGAAAACGCTCAACAAAAAATAGGATTATTATTGAACATTATCTAAGTTTAATGCGAGAAATATCCACGAAACTGGAAATACAATTTTCATATTAAACCAGCTCAGCCCGCGACTTCGTCCGCGTGGATAGTGACTTTGGGCAGCATTTTTTGGATATGTCTTTTGGTTTATCTTGGATTATAAATACCGTCGTTTGGATATTTAAAAAAAAATCTACTTTACAGTAATGCTTCTCTATAGACGATATTAGACGTATAGCCATTGGGGATCAAGCATACAGACTGCTAGGATTGCTAACACGTTCATATCCCGTGTGTACAACCTATGGGTGGCATTACTATTCGTTTTTTGTATTTACGTAATCGTAACACTTATCTTTTTGAGTTCATATACTTACAGGTAATTATAGATGGATAGTTAGATAGAAGAAAGAATATATATATATATATATATATATATATATATATATATATATATATATAGATGAACAGTTATTTTAATATAATATGATAAACAGTTACTTTAAAACTTCTCAGGCGACTTTACGTTTATTGACTGTTGACACTTACTACCAAATCAGTCATGTGATTATCTATGATGTGGTTGTATCTTGTGAAAGGTAATGAAATAAAGCAACTTTTCTGAGACTCCCAGCTACGTAACCAAAAAAATGTTCGTGTGGTCCGTGGTACACTAAAAATGAAAAACATTTATTTCTTGATAAGTTATTTGTTTGGGTGGCTGCTGTGAATTTGTTTTGAGAAATGTTTCCAAAAAGTACATGAGATCTTATAGGAAATTTAATGCAGATTTTGAAAATGTGATCAGAATTAAATTTTCCCTTGGCGTAAACGATAAATAGGGCAAAAATTGTCAAAAACTAGCGTTTAGACAAAAAAACATATATTGCAAGTAAAAATTTCTCCTTGGTGGCATTAAACTACACTTTAGTCGGCGTACACACCCCTGAAGAATGGGAATCTCCTCCGGTACCACCCTATAGATAGTTTATGAAATATTCGACGTGATTCTTTACATTGCCACACATTTTTATTTATGAACCGATTGACATGAAAGAAACACTAAATTTTACAGCGTGAAGCACACTATACCACACGCCCGCGTTCCACACTATATTTGTGAAAACCGCATCTAAATCGGATAAGCCTTTTCTGAGGCTAGCGTGCACAAATGCACAGACAACAATGCTAACAATCATTGATTTCGGTGCTATCGCGTTGATAAAGACCCAAAATACTATGTTTTCTCATATATCTTTCATGTACAGACAGTGATCCGTTACATTTTTATTACATGTTTCGATTGTAATTAAGTAAACATTTATAATACCAAACAGGTGAAGAATAAACCTTCAAAAATTTTTCAAACTTTACATTTATTCCTCCATCACAACGTTTCGGACACACAGGTCCATCCTCAGGCAATCATGTCCTGTTCATTACTATAGTTACACTAAAACAGTCATGCAATAAATAAACATGATTCCTGTAAGGAACCATTGATGTAGGTGTAATTTGACTTGGTTCCTTACAGGAATCATGTTTATTTATTGCATGACTGTTTTAGTGTAACTATAGTAATGAACAGGACATGATTGCCTGAAGATGGACCTGTGTGTCCGAAACGTTGTGATGGAGGAATAAATGTAAAGTTTGAAACATTTTTGAAGGGTTATTCTTCACCTGTTTGGTATTATTAATTAATACCCTTCATTTAGTAATCGTAATAAGTAAACATTGTGTAGTAACAAGCGAAACTAAAAAATATACAGCACTAGATTGAGGTACAAGAAAAATATATTATTTTGAAATTATAGTTTAATTTCAAAATCAGATATCTATCATTTGATCCATTCCGAAATTAACTGTCCTAACACGCGAATAGGACGAGAAGAAGTAGTACTGACAAGCTTGCGGATAGGACAAACATGACATATCCTTTCAGATTGAATGAAAGAGGCCAGGAATATTGTAAAATATGGAACACCATCTTATCTCTTAAGCACTTACCAACAGACTGCTCAAGGTTTAGAACATTCTCCCTCTAAGAAAATCTATCAGAGCTACATATTAGCAGAAGGAAGCGAGTTTATAGATGATATATTTAGATTTTAACCTAAATTTTGGGATATTTAAAGATATATGACATTTTCTTTAGACGTGGATTTTTAAATAAATGTCTGTGGTCAATCATGTTTCATTAACATTGCATTTATATGCATTAAATCATCAATTTACATATCTTGTAATTATTAAATAATCAAATAGTACTTATTTATATATATATTAGTATTTATTTATATATATTCATATTTTAAATCTAAACTTCTAATTTCAGACTTGTTTTTATTCAAACCAAGTTCTTCATTAGTTGGTCGATACAAATGCAAAGTATCGAATGTGAAAAATGTGAAAGTGAAAATGTTATCTTATTTTAAATTTTAATTAGACTTAACACACATTCGTTAGTTTGATTTTCTGCAATTGATAATTATTTTTCTACAATTTTATATATATATATATATATATATACATATATATATATATATATATATATATATATATATACACACACATATATATATATATATATATATATATATATATATATATATATATATATATATATATATAATTTCCACGGTAGCAACATGTCATAAACGTTATGAATTATTGCTCCCTGGATGCATGGGTGTATACAAGGGGGGGGGGGGACTGCAGCCGTCCCGAAATTTTAATTTGATCGGAAAAATGTGTCGTAAAAACTTTAAAAATAAATTAAATAAGACTACATAGTTCATAAAAAATATTTTATTTTATTTTATTTGTTTAGTGTTTTCCTTGGCCAAAAATATTACAAGTTCTAAATTGTTCGTATTCCATATTCCGGAAATGATTCCAGCCCCCCTCCCCGAAATCCCCCCCGAAATTTTCCCAGCCTCCCCCCCCCCCCGAAATTATTTCCTACATACGCCCATGCTTGGATGCCTAATTCATTACCCCGTATCATCTAAAATAGATAAGACAGCTAGATTGAGATGTTATATGTTAGAGCTTCCATATGTTGGACTGACAGAAGCTCGCTTCCTTATGATTAATCCTAATTTTCCAGCAGAGAAGTTTCCTTTACACGCCCAATCTTCTTGCTTTTCTCCTGGATTCTGTTTTAGCTACAACTCTTGGCCTAAATATAATACATGCTCTCTATGTATATATATATATATATATTTATATATATAAATGAAAGAATAATACATATACAAAAAAATAATATAAAATTTGGAATAAATAACTATAAATAACATATAAATAGAAATAAAAAATAATAGTAATTGTTGTATATTCAGGATTAAAATTACATGTTGTAATAATAAATGATTTAAGAGAAAATTAATTAAGATATAAAGAGTAGAAAAAAGAGAAAAACGTTTATACAAACGCACTAACAACACAATCACATTATGACAGTTGAGCCAAATATTGGCAAGACATAAAACCAGGCAATTAGAGCCATAAAGTTTGTTTGTAATCCAAACAAACATAACCGTGCCAATACGAATATAAAAACTGAACGAAAACATTTACAAAACTATATAGTGTACTATTATACCTAAATAGTACATATATCCAAATAGTATTAATAATATAGTTTTTTAAATAAACAAATCGCAGCGCTTAATATTTTTGTGTAGGAATATAAGCAATTATTAGTCATTTTTTCATCTTTCTTGAAAAATATAAAATGAGTTTAGGCACTGCGAACAAACAAAGTAAAAGTGAGGTCAGACTAAACCCCGTTGAAAAGAACACAACTGATATTTTTTTTTAAGTTTTAAGCACTTATTTTTTCGTTTGACATCACCCCCATCGAAAATTCCTTCAGAACCTTTTTTTCAGAAAATTAAATAAGCTTCCGAATGGTAGCCTTCCCAAAAAGGTTCCATGTCTATTAATAAAATACTATTTTTCCAATACTTCCTTAAATCCAAATATATTATTCTAGATTTAAAACATGCAGAAAATATTTCAATTATTACAATTTAAATTTTAACGTCTATTTATTACTAACAAAGAATTTTAGGATGGGTTATCCACAGGTTACCACCGTTTTGTAGCCAGGATAGGGCTGATGCCTTTTCTTTATTCCCCCCAAAAAACCACCAACCCTAGTGGGAATCGAACCCACGCCCCTTGGCACTGAGTGTTAAGTGCTCACGCCTTAACACTCGAGGCCACCGGGCCCCTTATTTCAATTGAATCCAACGATTCTAAGTAGCCTAACTAAAAATTAGTTTGAAAAAATATTTTTATCCACTTTTTTCGAAAACTGTTTAAGAAAATGTTTTTGCTCGTTTTCCTACGTTATAGATCATATAAAAAGAGCAAATACAAGCACATTAACTAAAAAACGTAAGCTTTATGATTTTTTTCGCTCGCATTTCGCTTGAAAACCCATGTTCCGGTGTACGGTTTTGATGTTTAACGAACTTTCCCTTTGCAATTATGGAGGTAGGGGGGGGGGGACTCGGTGGTATGTACGGCCATAATTTTATCCCTAGGAGCTACGCGTAACCAAAGAACAATAATACTTGCGTTTCATTCTTTTTTTTTTTGAGTAGTTTTCAAAAATCTATTAAAAATTGGGGGTAAAGACTTTTCAGGACGCATGTAGTAATTAAAAGCAATTTTTTGGGTATATATTGCGTCTGAAATATCTCGACAAGAGCTATATCATTGGTTCTTTACGATTTTACGATATCATTAACGGTTTAGCAGATATTCCATTTACGGGACACTTTAAACGAATAATAAGTAAAAACCCTAAGGTAATGCATTGCTTCGAATGTCACTTTTCGGATCCCCTAACGCCCTCTTATGTTAACGAAGATCGAACTAGTGCCATGGTATCGATTTAATATTCTCGGAACCTTCAATCTGGGATAATTCAATCTGCCCTTTTGACCCTTGATATTTTGGCACCCTTGCTAATTATAGAAATGAAAGGGAGAGGACCATCAACCCCTGTCCGCCATTATGATTTATCAATTATCTTTATATTAGTATTATCATTAATTTAGGATTTGCATTTTTAAATTTAGCAACTGATATTGTCAATATTAGCTTTCGGCGTTATCTTAGCTTTTCCTCCCTACCTCGATAGGGTGGAAACCTGCTTATGAGGTTGACTTCATGATGCAATCCGGTGGTGCCAAGTAGAACATTTCACGGTTCAGAACCCATAGGTCATGAAAATTACGAGGGTGCAAATTTGTATATATAAATATATATACCTATATACATTTTTATGTGGGTTTTTCTTCCTTTTTTTATGGATGTCTCTATCTGGTTATAATATCTATTCAATCATAATTTGTTCCAAATCAACATTTTATGAAATAAAATATTAGAAATACAACTCTGTCTTAAACACACAATACTGTAAACCCTTTCATCCCTTAACTATACTCTTTGTGCGATAACGACCAAGCAGTTTTCTGGCCTTGAACTCCTAAACCCTAAGGCAGGACTTGAGTCAAATGCTGAGCCAAAAAAAAAAAAAAAAAAAAAAAAAAAAAAAAAAAAAAAAAAAAAAAAAAAAAAATTATGCTCTCATAAAAACTACGTAAAGTCAGCGAAGGAGCAGACATCTTGTAGTATATTTGCTACTCTGTAGTCACTATTTCATTCCAAATGTGCTAAACATCTAGCTATTACACTAATGAAAGAATTTCTTCAATGCTTTATATTCATACATACACACACACACACACATATATATATATATATATATATATATATATATATATATATATATATATATTGTGTGTAAGATTTATGTTTATTATCTGACAATTAATATCCTAACCAGTATCGTATTACATTTTACAGATTGAAAATGGCTTATAGCCGTAACTTTTCTGTAACAAATATTAAATAACCTAGTGTGGGGCTGGCTTTACCGCATTCATTTATTTAAGGACCGAATTAGGCTGTTGCCAACTTCCTACAGCATCATATTCTTCAACTTAGGATCTATAATATATATATTCGGATTAAGTAAGATACAACATTCATTTATTTAAGGACCGAATTAGGCTGTTGCCAACTTCCTACAGCATCATATTCTTCAACTTAGGATCTATAATATATATATTCGGATTAAGTAAGATACAACATTCATTTATTTAAGGGCCGAATTAGGCTGTTGCCAACTTCCTACAGCATCATATTCTTCAACTTAGGATCTATAATATATATATTCGGATTAAGTAAGATACAACATTCATTTATTTAAGGGCCGAATTAGGCTGTTGCCAACTTCCTACAGCATCATATTCTTCAACTTAGGATCTATAATATATATATTCGGATTAAGTAAGATACAACATTCATTTATTTAAGGGCCAAATTAGGCTGTTGCCAACTTCCTACAGCATCATATTCTTCAACTTAGGATCTATAATATATATATTCGGATTAAGTAAGATACAACATTCATTAGCTTCTGCTTCTACAGACTATCCACAGGTATGCCCCTCGTCAATATATCCTTAGTGGAGGAGGCAATGTTTTTCAGTAAAACCGTCGCTGATCTACCCCAAGCGAGATACCAACCCGCTTTCTTACTTAAGAATCATGGGCACTACTACCCTTCCTGCTAAGGATTGACCACAGAATTTACTATTTTCTACTATAAACGAAATAGAGGCTAAAATCGGAAGTGGTTAATTACCATTGGCCATTAAATTCTTCATATACAAGCTCAAATATAAGTTTTTTAAAGCATGCAGGGAAATAACTAACCCACTGATTAAGAATATAGGTAACTATAGCAAAAGTAGCACTAAGATATATGTACATACAAAAGGACAAAACATATATTATTGAAATAAGTATAACAGACCATGCCGGGGTCTCCCGTGGTCTAGTGGCTAGCGCGCTGGATTCATAAGCGGGAGATGGTGGGTTCGATCCCCACCGGCGCCAGAAATTTTCTCATCTCAGGGCTCGCTGAGAAAATTCCTGGTTGCACCCTGGATGTCGGCGCTAATAGCTACGATTTGTTGATGCGCCGTAAAAAAAAAAAAAAAAAAAAAAAAAAAAAAAAAAAAAAAAAAAAAAAAAAAAAACAGACCATGCCGAGTGCATGCTATGAACTGTATTATACTATCAGCCGTGTGATAACTAAACATAAACGTTAACGCATTAATCCCTAACTGCATATTCTATTGTATATATCTATTGTACTTATTATTATTAACTATTTTCTTTTCAATTAATGAATTTTATATTCACTTGTATAAAGTAATAGAGAAAGGAAATGAAGAAGATACATTCCTTGCATTAAACTAATTGTCAATAATATTATAGCTAATTTGTTTTAAATTGTAAATTTAATCTTGTGGTCTGTAGGTACACAATGTATATATTTTTGGATGGAACGGCATGTTTCTCCATCAGTGGTACTCCTCCTCACTTCTTCCTGGAGTGAGAAGTACCACAGCTGGAGAAAAATGCCGTTCCATCTAAAAATATCATCCCAGCGACGAAAAATAAACATCAAGCAATGTATATATTATGTTTTGTTTTTAATATAAAAAAAACAGTTAAATAAAAAAAATAAAAAACACCTTTGTCGGATAATTCACACAAAAAGGTCCAGGTCGAAATCATAATATATTTTTCATTGAAGTGATCCTCTCCTAATTTTTTTAAAAAGGAACTTCGTTTTAATCCGAGCAATTTATAATTATAAACGACCATAAAGATGAAATGTAGGTAAATCTTAATTACCTTCAAAAGTATTCCAAACTAAAGTTAAATTAAATTGAGGGGTAAAAAACTCGAGAACCAAGAGGAAAACCGACCAAGTACTGATAAAGGAAGATTTTCCTTATCACAACTTGGCTTTTCAGGACTTCCGTTTACCACTTTAGCAGATAAAACTTTCCCACAACCTGTAAAACCGTTTTACGCAATTTTCAAAACTTTATCTCTCCCAGTCGTGAAAGTTCTTATTCAATAAATTCTCACGAAGATTTATTTTTAGGTAACAGTCCGACGTTTATTATTTGGGTCATTTTGGCATTATTCTGTAATATATTTAAAAAATCACATGCATTTTTTAGCATCAAATCCTAATGGAGTTCATTGTTTGAGGACAATTTAGAATACTTAGAAGATTAATTGGATTGGTACAAAAATAATTCAGGTTTGAATATTCATTTTGTTTAGGCGGAGTAAACAATGATAATTCATTGTTGGCGGAGTAAACAATGATAATCTAAAGTACAGTTTATGTATTATAAACAATGGTTATTAATGTTGTATTTACTCAAAGCTTAGTTTGCTATGAGTAAGAGCCTCTGAAATTCACCAGATCAAAAAAAAAAAAAAGAAAAGATTTATGTCCTGGTCGCCTCAAACCGTGCGTAACAAAAATGTTATCTGGGTGAAGGAAGCATCAGTGAATGTAGAGTTGGTTGCAAAATTTGTTCTTGGAGAATTTCATTTCGAAGACAAGGAAGGTCGTGGTACGTCTTTTTTTTTGTTTATCACGACCAACTTTGTGGGCTTGGGTAGAAAAAAAAATCGGAAAGCTACTCAGATCATTACGAGGGAAGTTGACCACTCAACAGTCGTTCGCTATGTGGAACGAATTGGTCATATGAAATCCTAGATTATTCTTCACCAACCCAATTTCGGTCACCAGTATAAGTTTTTTTTTTTTTTTTTTTTTTTTTTTTTTTTTTTTTTTTTTTTTTTTTTTTTTTTTTTTTTTTTACGGCGCATCTACATCTAGGTCATTAGCGCCGCAGTATAAGTTGTTTTATTCCTCTTTTTACGACGCTCTTCAACCATCAAGCTACCGCAGACCAGTACAGGAAGAAAAGCAGCAAATCCATTTGTTCACTCTGGAGCGCTGAGAGCACTGCAGGGTGTAAGATGTGCAGCGTCCATTCTAAGGCCCTGCACAGTATTTGAGGCATCTAGAATCAAAACAAGACACATAATTGAAACCAATTTGTTCAGAAAACACCAAAAACAGAACAAGTCTCATGTTTAATTTTATACATTTGTATAATTTTCTTTAAAGTTGTAAGTGTCACAGAAGAATGTTTTCGAGGAATTTGAGAAGTTTATCTGTTATATTATCTATTATGTCTTATTTTGAAGCCAACTTTTCACTTTTCACAGCATTAAAAATCATCTATGGAGTTTTGAAAAGCATTTTCTTTACCAGTATATAGAGGACATTTTAAAATTAACCGTTATCTCAAAATCGTAAAAATAGTGATGTGTCTTGTTTCGATTCTAGACGCCTCATATGTATCCAACACGTCGATTCGGTGTAGGTGAGCTTGTAGGTATGCTACAAGTATCTTTTAGTTGTCCTAAATGGACAGACTGCTAATTGTCTGGGCAGATCTCAAGGCACTGATCCGTTTGTAATTAGTTTCTCCTAAATTTTACTCTTTGCAGCTGTAAGGTATTTTTCAATGGCAATGTACGTCAAGCTAAGTTTCCAACAGTGTTTAATTGGGAGTAGGCCGAAGAGAGCGTTTCCAGAGCTGATGGCTGTACTTGCTTTGTGTCTTTCTTAGCCAATTCGTCGTCTTTTTCATTCCCATGCAGAACTAGGTGGCTAGGAATCCACTCAAGCAAGACGTCACGCTTGGCTGCTTTCTCTCCATTGCATAGTGCGACCGCAATCAGTAGACGAGTTTGATGTTAAGGCCAGTATTAAAGCCTGTGAGTCCCCCAATAAGTAATCCTCTGTGAAAAATATGGTCACACTCTTATAATATACTTAGCATATTATTATTAATGGAATTCAATGTTACTTTGTTTATATAACGTACTGCCCGTTACGTATAATGTAATGGGCAACTAATAATTAGTATTGATGAACTGCCAAGTTCTTAGGGGACACGAGAGCTTTGTATTACAACTCCCCGACCAACCGTATACCTTTGGAGTGCAGGACCCTCCAGGCATGTGCCACTCCCACTCCTTATTCAGCTACCTTCCCCGTCTGCCCTTTGTATGTATGTCTGTTCACCCTCTCACTCCCTCCGGCGTTTGTACAAGTTATTGTTTTCCACAGCCCCTGATTAAAATGCTAAATTTACTGTAAGGGGGAGTGGCGGTTAAAGCTTGGTAAAACATCCGTTTTTGGAACGAAATTCAATCTACAATGTTTGTTTCAAATAAGGCTACAGAGCATAGAAAATTCATGTAATTTTATTTAGGGAACCAATAGAGCTGATTTTAAAGGGAAACATAAAAAGTTTCTTTGTCACGCGTAGTACGGTAGTGCCGAATCAAACCGTCATCAGCGCTAAGAGCAGTTGTGTTATAGATGACTGCGTTCACTACAACCGAGCTTGCTAACTGTGTAACTGTCAGCTTGTTTTGGTATGAAGAATCAAAGTCGGCGACATACGCTTAACGTAATTTTCGTACAAAGATCATCCTACAATTTTTTGGCCGTTAAATTGGTATGGATACCTGCATATTCAGGAACCACAGGAAACGAGGCGGTCCTTAAAGCAGCATAGTAAGCAGCGCTTTTGGGAGGCCCTGAACTAAATTTCTATGAAGCAATTGATGTAAGCAAACGGCTAAATAAAGTAAAGTCCATAACAGTTGGGATTCTATGTGGAAGGAAGTACCTCTCACGAACAAATTAAGAAAAATAAAAGACTCTCCAAGAAAATGGTATAGTTCCTACGGTGCGAAGAATTGGTCACAACCAGGATATGTTTAGTACACAAAAACCTCACCCACATTCACTTAATCACGAAGGACCTCGAACCACAAAGTGAAACATGTCAAGTTCCACTTACAATCATCCATCTTATCAGAATAATGCCCGATTGTCCAGTAAATGTTCGATGATTTTGGAATCCCTCATACATCAAGCAATAGATAAAATCCTTAAGTTGTTAAAACAGCTGGCTCATTAAAAAAAGTAATAAATCCTGTGTATACATAGATCAGCTTTTTAGTGAACGAGGCTATACATTTAATCTCACCAGGAAAAAGAACGATGCGAAATCAGGCTAAGATGGGGTAGTTTCTGCGAGCCGAGCTGTATAAAAGGGTATTTGAATTCTTCGACAAGAAATCAAGAAGTGTCTGTATTAAAACATAACAAATGTCGTAAGCTGTTAAATTATGTTTGATGATTTGATGTCATTGATTCCACAGCATTGGGGTTTAATTAGTTATGTTGTATTTACAGCAAATAATCAGGATAATATTTACATTGATGTAATAGGGTTAGAATGTAATTAAGTTGATTTTGTGGGAGTTTGGAGTGATCAAAGCTAGAAATAACAGGGGCCGCCAGGGGTCAGGGGGAGATTCGATACATCGATCGGTGTCATTTCTACGTCGAGTCGAGGAATCGATATGTTTATAGTGGCTTAATGTTGACTCCTATTCTTGAATGGCTTTCCAATTAGGTAACGTCGCAGCTACCTGACGGGAAGGCAGACTATACAAGGGTGTGGTCAGGATCACTAGCTTTCTATGTGGTTCTACACTTAAGGGGTAACCTTGGAACTTTTCATTTTTTTTCCATTTTCTTTTTTATGAGTGCTTATGTGACGAAACGTTTTTTAAATGTGCCAGAAATTCAATTTTTCAACTAAAGTCCCGATACATTTAAAACCATTTTTTAAATATTTATTATGTACAATACATTAAAAAGAAAAAAAAGTCCGATTAGGAATAAAAAATAACAGGAAACTGACAGTAGCCAACTTACACAGAGGCGGATAATTCTTAATCCTCATTCTTGAGAAATGCTGAATAAGTCAATACAATTATGTACTGAAAACGTACTTACTCTTCGACTACTGCTGAGAAGGCTCTATTCTAAACAACCAAAAATTCTTTGTCATTTTAAGTATCTTGTTTTACTAGCAAATTCGTTTTACTGTTATAATCACCTGTAAATATGTGCTTCATGGCGAATAAAATTCAATTCTGTCGTGGGTTAAATCTTTCTATAAAATAAGAAAAAACGATAACTTCAGTTGGAGGCTAGGAGGAAGGTTATATAGATAGGAGAATTCAAAACAAACCTATGTATACGCCATCATGTTTAGCCAAAGCCATCTTGATTTCCACAGCCATTCTAAACTTATTACCAATACCTTTCGCCGTTTCTTGGCTTATTTGACTAAAATACTAATTTCACTGATAAATGCAAATATAACAAAAGACAATCAATTAAAAAGTGAGATAAACAAATACAAAAACGCTTTAAAAACAACAAAACGATCACTTTTTAAGTTTTAAGCGTTTATATCTCTGATTGACATTGCCCATCGAATATTGCTTCAAAACCTTTTTTTGTAGAGAATTTAGTAAGCATTCTAATGGTTGCCTTCTACTTACCGCGATTTCCCAACCGTTATCGAGATATTTACGAGAAGTGTATGAAGACCCGAAAACTTTTCATGTCTATTAATACAATTTTTTTTCGCATACTTCCTTAACTCCAAATATAACCAAAATTTAAACATATTATTTGGGGTTAATTTCCAAGATGTAGAAAAAATTTCTATTGAATCCCGCGTTTTTAAGTACCCACAAAAAAATAATGACATGCGAAAACATTGATTCCACTTTTCTCAAAAACGGTTACAGATATCGCCTTAGAAATGGTTTCATTCGTTTTCCTATGTTAAGAAAAATATAAAAAAAAGTACCTACAAGCATATGAACTCAAAAACGTAAGCGTTACGATTTTTTTTTGCTCGAATTTCGCCCTAAACGCCATCTTCCATTGGGCGGATTCTGCTGGTTAACAAACTGGACCTTTCAAATGAGAAGACAGATTTTTGTGCCAAATTTCATCAAAATCGGACCATTATTGAGCCGTCAGGAGCGCGAACAGACAAGCATATATATATATATATATATATATATATATATATATATATATATATGTATATATATATATACATATATACAAATTTGAACCACCTATATTTTCGTGATCTATGGGGTCTGAAACGAGAAAGTTTCTGTTCGGCACGTCCGGATCGCGCCGTGAGGTCAACCTCATAAGCGGGTTCTCCCTATGAAGATAGGGAGGAACCGCGCTAAAAACTTTTCTGCACATTGAACTTTAAAGTCGATTTTTCCAAAACTATGTTTATATCAACATCGAACTTTCAATTTTTACCGAATAGACTTCAAAGTTTAACTGCAGATCTCTAATGATATTTGCTAGTAACATACGTTCGGCGTTTTCCGTTCATTGAATTATTACGATTTTATGACCAATTTTCGATGGATTTGTCAATAGAACCATTTTTGAAGAAACTAATATTTCTTTAAAATCCTACTTAATCTAGTAGAATTAACCTTCTTCTTTCAAAATAATACTAGTCCTTTCTCTTCGTCTTGTCCTAGAATCTTTGTCCTAGATTAAACATTGCCGCCTATATTAACTCGTAGGCTTCCACGGTCCGAGTCATTACAAATATTACAGTCTTCTGGTATTGACCGTGTCACAAACTTCTTTGCCGACGTTTCGCTAGTCATACTGCCAGCTTCCTCAGGGCTTAGTCTGAGAATGAGGATGTTCTTCTAGTTTCCTGTATAAATACCTACCTTTGTATTCATCCGCGGGCGTAGCCTGTTCTTCCATGTCCCTGGTTGGTTGGTCCCGGTCTTGCTTGAATCTGGTTGGTGGGTTCCATCTGGGTCTTTGATAGGCTGAATTTCGTTTTTTCTTTTTTCTCTAGGTTTAATCACCGGATGCCTTAATTTGCTTAATCCGGTGATTAAACATAGAGAAAAAAGAAAAAACGAAATTCAGCCTATCAAAGACCCAGATGGAACCCACCAACCAGATTCAAGCAAGACCGGGACCAACCAACCAGGGACATGGAAGAACAGGCTACGCCCGCGGATGAATACAAAGGTAGGTATTTATACAGGAAACTAGAAGAACATCCTCATTCTCAGACTAAGCTCTGAGGAAGCTGGCAGTATGACAAGTGAAACGTCGGCAAAGAAAAAAGTTAGTGTGTTTTTATAAAATTGACCTTCTGCCACAGATGAATATATTGAAAAAATAGGGTCACTGTCTTATAACAAAGTCGGCAAAGAAGTTTGCGACACGGTCAATACCAGAAGACTATAATATTTGTAATTGCCGCCTATAGTTTATCGCCCGTGAAAAAAGAGGGTTTCTGTTTCTAAGAGTCAGCACCACCATTTTATTTCCGAGCAATAGTAACTTATTTATTTATTTTTTTGTTACTTGAATATCCCATATCAGAGTTGGGTAAACGTTAGCGCGCGCTAAAAGCTGATACCTCTCCGCTAATTTAGCGAAACTGTAGAAAGCCAGCGCTAATAATTAGCGGAGAGGTATTAGTTTTTAGCGCGCGCTAACGTTTGCCCAACTCTGTCCCATATAATACTTATGACACAAAGAATTGAAATATATTGATTTATTTGTTACCCATAATGTGGAAACAATTATTTTTAATTTGACCACGCGTAGTAGTATTACCCCTTAATTGGGCTAAAATAAATATCTGCGTCACAAAAAACCCTTTGTGAAATTGGTGATGGGTTCATAAATATATTCGTACTCCTATGCTTTAAAAAAAACTCTCGCGCAGGAGCTGCATAACTAAGCACATTTGTGGATATTGTACCCAACATTCCTTCAGGCATTTGCCTAAAAAAAACCGAAATAAATAGAAAATATACCTGAATACTTTTATTTATTTAATTTATAGAGTTCCGCAACTGAGGCGAAAAATTCTTTTAACGTCAGTCAACGTTAAAACTGAAAAATATAAAATAAAATTTAAAAAAAAATTATTTAAAAGGAAAAAGAAAGAAGATAAATAAAAATTAAAAGAATACAAAATAGAAAGAAAAAAGAAATCATAGGAATAAAATTTAATAATTTCCATTTTGGAGTAAAACTGAGTGTTTTTTTTTTTTTAATTTTTGAGTAGTGTATTGATGTGTGGCCTACCTTCCGTCAGTATGTCGCGTATTTTTAGGGTATTTTCAGGTTATTGCGCTGTCTGCAGTTAGTAAGTATATGTTTGACGGTCAGAATCTCGTCACAAAATCTGCAAGCTCGTCTGTCCATTCTGTCTAGTAGATATTAATGCTTTTGATCATTTATATTTTAATGAAAACCAGAATAAATTATTAACTTTTTATTTAGTTTTTTCTTCAAAAAGAAGATTTTAAAAGAAAAACTCTCAGAAACAGCTTCATCTCAGTGCGGTCCCAAAACTTATTATCCGTGGTGTAATTTAGAAAGCTTGGAATAAGTGTACTTAATAATTTGTAAACACTTTATACAGCTACTCAAATCAAATCATGAAGATAGGTGTGATTTAGGAACCATTATGTACTGAAATCTTACAATAGCGGAAATTATTCACTCGGCCTCTTCGACTTTTGCTCGGAAAGCTCTAAACTATAATTATCTTCTTTTACTATGAAAAAGTCCGACTCGCAGGAACTGCATCATCTTAGCGCGTTTCCGCTCTTATCACTAGTCCAATTTGGAAAGATTTCTTGAAAGGTCTTGATTTATGATCGCTAGTTACAAGGTCTTCCAATCTCTTGGAAATCTATATTTCTAACAATAAATTGTTTTTCTTATTTTACTTAACCTGTTTTATTGTCAAATACATTATCCAACTATAAGCAATTAAAAAATAACAAGGAATAAAACAGACAAAAAGAACCGTTCGAATAAACGAAATCCATTACTTTAAAGTTTTAAGCACTTATTCCTCCGATCAACCTTATAAGCGGGGTTCCTCCCTATGGATGGAGGGAGGAACCGCGCTAAAATGAGTTTACTGCTAAAATCAATTATATAAACAACAACAAATAAAACAGTAGGAAAATGAAAATTAAAGAACCGTTCAAAGCAATGAAACCTACACTTTCTATGTTTTAAGCACTCATATGCCTGAGATCGTCACATGTAATTAAAATTTGAACGCGTTTGAATTCAATTGCACTTCTGTGGGAATAATAATGCCTGAAAAGTGTCTAAGGGGTGACAGAAAGCTTATTGTGCGAGAAAGACAGGAGACCGGCTTCGTTCTCATCCTTACTCCGTGTTGTTTACTGGGTGAGAAGTGACACCGGTAGACGCCTGACGGTAAGAACTGATCAAGTGATAATTGATCAGTTATCGACCAGCAAAGGATGAAAATTATTAAAGTACTAATATCGCTACTACAAAATAGGGAACGGTGGTAGAAGAGTGAAAATTTAGGATTTTTTTTTTTTTGTATTTTTAAATGCCAAATCATAAAAAAATTAATAGTGAAGAATCCTATTCTCAGACCTACCGAATATACACAAAAAATGTTATAAAATGCGGCCAGGCCGTTTTGAAGGAATCTTGTTAAAATTTTATATATTATATATATAAGTATGTATTTTTTTTTTTTTATCATTTTTTGTCATTACTTTTTGAGATGTTTAATCAGTCATATTTCTTTTTTTCTTTCGTTTTTATGGTGTATATATATATATATATATATATATATATATATATATATATATATTTATTAGGACCATTAGCTTTACTAGATACTAACACTAATAATGCTTTCTAAAATTATACTAATATAAGTGCCATATGGTCATGAATCAGATGCCCCTACAGTATTTGAATCTCTGGGCTGTTGTGGCATTTTATCTTCTGATTTTATTATGGGATGTGTTCTTCTCAGTTACCTGGGGTAAATTCTTTCGGGAGCTATTGCCAACCGAAAGAATTGTTGTTTTTATTATTATTATTATTATTATGTAGCTCATTACGGGCGTTCGTTTAAGAATTTTTGAACTATTCTCGCAGTATCGAGCAGTACCGCTTGTTGCGCGTCTTTAATCAGTTCCTCCGAGATTTTCAAGTACTTCGTAGCTGTAACTGTGGTCTTTGGGATGTGTCCATTAGCCGATATAATAATAGCTGTTATCCTTGCGGAATCTAATTTATACAAATCTTTCAATTCTATGTCCAAGTCCTGGTATTTTCGTAGCTTCTCGGCATAAGATTTCCGAATATTCTCATCATTCGGGACAGCGATATCAATAATATCAGCTCTCTTATTCCCTTTGTCAATAATGAGAATATCCGGTTTATTATGATGGACAGTTCGGTCCGCCAACACCGCTTCGTCCCAATACACTTTTATTGTATCTTTCTATAAAAGTCTTTGTAACAGCTTATTAAGCGATTTTATTATTATTATGGGGGTGGGGTCTCTCAGATTACTGGAGAATATTTTTACTGGGGGATACTTCCAACCAAGAATTATATTTTTTTTTTTAATATATTTTTTTTTTTTTTAATTATGGGCATTAAGAAAAATGTTCTGACGATTCTAGCTGTGTCGAGTAGAACTGCTTGCTGGGATAGTATTAGGTGTTCCTCTGACAATTTCAGATATTTGGTGGCACTGACTGTAGTATTCGGTATCAAACCATTGGTCGAAATGATAACTGCAGTAACTCTAGCGGAATCTAATTTATAGAGATCTTTTAACTCAATGGCCATGTCTTGATATTTTCGCAGCTTTTCGGCATATGCTTTCCGGATATTCTCATCATTCGGCACTGAGATATCAATTACATCAGCAGTCTTATTATGCTTGTCGATGATGAGAATATCTGGTTTATTGTGGTGAACAGTTCGGTCCGTAATCATAGCTTCGTCCCAGTAGATTTTAATTCTATCATTTTCTAGAAGTCTTTGTGGGACGTAGCGATAATAAGGTACCGTAGTTTCCATAATGCCGAACCTTTCAGCAATTGCTTGATGGTATATCTTGGCAACATTCTTGTGTCTCTGAAGTTAATCCGATCCCGCAAGAATTTCGCAGCCTGCCGTCACGTGTTGAATCGACTCATACGCCTTGTTACATAATCTGCACTTGTCCGAAATACTAATATCTTTTAAAACGTGTCGTCGGTAGGACCATGTTGCAATTACTTGGTCCTGGATGGCTATCACGAAACCCTCAGTTTCCGAAAATAGCCGACCAGAAGTCAACCATGCTACCGACAACGTCGTCTGCACCTCCGGATCAAATAAACGACTGTAATATCGCCCGTGCAGTTCTTTCGTTTGCCATTCAGAAAGGCGATCCAAGTCTGTCCTTAGATCCGGTTCATTAATTATCTTCAATTTCAAGGCTGTATAATTCTCGTCCAATTTAACGATTTCCTGAAAAAGGTGGCTCTCACTCGATCTCATATAATGCCTCAGATTACTTTCTTGAGATCTACATAAATGTTCAATATTGATGAGGCCAAGGCCACCTTTTTTTCCTTGGCAAATACAGCCTTGCCATTGAAGATGTTGGATGGTGCATGCGTGCTTTAGTCATTTCAGTTCGAATGAGTCGATCCAAATCCCGTAATGATGTATCTGACCACTTTATCACACCGAAACTGTACGTTAATGAAGGTATTACCCAGGTGTTAATAGCTTTTACTTTGTGTTTTCCATGCAGATAACTTCTTAATACTAATCGCAACCGTTTTAAAAACTTATTTTTAAGCTCCTCCTTAACATTTTTGTGGCAGATCTTAAGGTGCTGTTGGATGCCAAGGTACTTATACGTTTCGGATTCCCCCAATTCACGTACATGGTCCCCATCCGAAAGTACTATGTTTTCAGTAGATACTGTGCGTCCTTTTGTAACATGTAGCACAGCACACTTATCTAAACCAAAGCACATTCGAATGGTTTTACTGAAATTTCGCACAATGCTTATCATGCTCTCCAGTTGGGAAGCATTCTTTGCGTACAATTTCAGATCGCCCATGTATAGACTGTGAGATATCGTGGTTTCTTGGTCATTTATAGTCATCCGATAACCGTACCCACTATCACGCAGCAACTGACTCAAGGGGTTCAGGGACAAGCAAAACCACAAAGGACTCAGGCTATCGCCTTGATATATTCCCCTTTGTATTTTTATCGTTTCGCTTTCCACTGTATGTCGGCCCTTTCCAAAGGTAAGCTTGGTTTTCCACGTGGCCATCATGCGTGATAAAAGGTCAGTTACGTTATTAGCGACTTTATAAATTCTTAACACCTCGATTAACCAGGAGTGAGGAACCGAATCGAAAGCTTTCTTGTAGTCAATCCATGCCATCGATAGACTTCGCTGTTTGGCTGAGGCCTGAGATGCAATAAACGAGTCTATAACTAACAGCTCTTTACATCCTTTAGAACCACTTCTATAGCCTAGCTGCTCGGGAGCTAGTAATTCATTTTGTGTGATGTGGTCTTGGATCTTGTTAGAGATAATTGATGTAAAGAGCTTATAGACTCCATTTCAGCATGTTATAGGCCTGTAGTCATTGGGTTCGAGGGGTTGACCTTCTTTCTTTGGAATCATGTGTGTCACACCCTCAGCAAAGTCACTTGGTATTGGCTTAGTACCTACAAGAAATTCTTGGTAACAGCGAGCGAATGGTTCATGTAAATTGTCTAAATATTTTAGCCAATAATTGTGAATACCATCGCGACCAGGAGCCTTCCAATTACGAAGTTTTTTAACGGATTTTGCTATGTCATTAATAGTTATGCTGCAATCCTCCATTTGACTGATGTTCTACAGAGTTACCGATATGTCAGGCATCCATGTTTCAATATTGCTATGAGCATCAGGAACTTCCCATATATTGGTCCAGAAATTTAGCGTTTCATCAATTTTCACATTTCGAGGATCCCGGTTTGGCTCATCGCTGCGTTTGCTTAACATTCTGTAAAAATCCCTTTCTTGTGTACTAAAGAGTGAGTTTTGTTTTCGGCGGAGGAACGCTTTACTGTATCGACGTACTCGGTTGGCGTATACTGCCAATTTCTGCTTTTGCTTGTCCAAGTACGTAGACAGTGTTTCTGGTAAAACCTTTTCCTCAATCAAGCCTATGTGTAGTACAATTATCTCATCTACTTTAGCTTTGAGCTTTTTACTTGCTGTTCCTGGGCTCTGGAGGTAGTTTGTTATAACACCAATCCTTCGACGGAGTTCCGCAATCTTGTTCTCCAATCTTCTCCTCCAGGGAGGTATGGTTTGCGTTTTCTTACCACCTCTATCGTCTTGATTTGGTGTTTTATCACATCCAATGCCTAAGAAGCAAGTAACAGCTTTTGCAGCTGAATAAATAAGATGACGAATGTTATTATTATTATTATTATTATCCTATATGTTACGTAGAAAATAATTCGTGAAGAGGGTTCTATTTGACTGCTTAAACGGAATGGAATTTCGATGGCGTATTTCAG